>JAANYP010007737.1:0-120000 GCA_020465985.1 Centrapalus pauciflorus | reverse complement strand
AATTTTTTTTTGGTTAATCTATTTCGAGCATAAAACTTAATTTAATTGTAACATACGTTTACTAATACGTGTAAAAATAAAACATACATAACATTCCAGTTGTAAACTATTTACTATTTCAACACACATAACATTCCAATCTTAATTACAAGTTCTATCTCAAAAACATACATTTTAAGTCTATAAATAAGACTTCATCAATCTTTGGATTCCAAAATCTTTAAGTCCAAAAAATGTTTAAAGATAGCTCCTCCACGCTCCAACTCTACTGTTCTTCCTTGTCCATCGCAAACCATGTTTTTGACCATTCAATTCAATCATGTTATATCTCTATCACTTCATTTCTTACCTATAAAACATAATCACATTGAACTTTAATCAACACTAACAAAAAACATTCTATTATCTAAATATAAAGTCTATTGATATCACAACATGTTTTCTATAGAAAGTGAATCAATATGGGTCCTCTTATATTAATTCATAATGTTTGTGTTGCGGACATACCTTCTAAGAACTTTAAAACACAAAACATACATAAATTAAAAAATCCATATGATCTAACCTGTATTTGTGAGCTTACCTTTCACTTGGGCCCAAACTAAATGAGATTTGGTTTCTATTTTATTAGAATCTGAATGTAAATAAATTCTATACCAATCATCTTGTATTCTTCTCTCTTGTCTTGCCTCTCATCGACCACACAACCTAGATTATAGGTACAGATATAAGCTCCTAATTTGATTCAAGTTCCAAATGATATTGAATTTGTAATGATATCAAGACTGACATGACTCCTAATAGTAGCATGCTATTTACTATAGTAATTTTATCATCGTTGAGCCTAAAAACAAATATATATATATATATATATATATATATATATATATATATATATATATATATATATATATATATCTGATTAGCTTTCAAAAAAATCTGGCAGAAATATTTCGACCCAGATTCCAACGATTTGGTCCAACTCGGTCGAGGTAAAAGGAGATGCATTCTTCCAAGGGAGCTATATACAAGTTAAATAATAAATTATTTTGAACAAATAAGATATTTTAAAGCAAAAGACAACTCCCAAAAATTCTAGAATTACATACTTTATTGGGAAAATTGTATTGCCCATTGTATAAAAATTCATGGATCCATCGCATGACATAGTATCCACACTCCCAAGATTCTCGTTGTTGGTTGCACTAAATTATAATATCAAATTAATCATTTATTATACAAAATATAACATGCAATTGATTTGTATATATGTAACATAAAGTGGTCGAGATCACTTACATTAACAAATTTCCATGTAAAAGCATCACCAGTCACTTTTTGATTGTAATTAACTGTCCTAAAAAGGATAACCAATATATGATTAACATTTTACTAACAATTGTGAATTATATATAAATTAGTAACATTTTTATAGCTAATAGTGGATTACCATTCGATATGTCTAGTGAGTTCATAAACGTATGCGGTGTTTCCACGCTTCATCGAATCCACTATGTACCCACTTTTTGCTCGAGGAATGATTATAAGAAGCACCCAATGGTTGCTGAGGTTAAAATATGGACATTTTGATTATATATAATGGACATATAAATTATATAACAACGAGATGGTAGAATAAAAGTACCTTTGCCAGAATGGGGGCAAGAAAAAAAGATTGATGATGATGGTATTGCATTGTTTGAAGCATGTAATGCCTAACACCATATGCATTATCTTTACACTCTCTAATGCTCGAATCATGGCTGAGTTTAAAAATGCACATCTATTATTCCGTGTTTTCTGCATTTGATGGTATAATGACCTACAAACATAGATATATATTATAATGGAACATAAATACAAAATTGTGCTTATTAGAGTGCATATTAAAGTACTAACCTTACGAAAACACAAAAAGATCACTAACCTTGTTCCAATTTGATAACCTTACAAAATTGTGCTTATCTAGTTCCAATTTGATAAGTTTAGTCTTTAATTTCATTTTACAATAAAGATCACAAAAACACAAAAAAAAAAAAAAATGGTTTGCTTTTGGTTAAAAAATTTGTTTCTGTTGTGCATAATCTCTCATGTAAATAATCTACCCCCTTAGCTATTATATCTTTTTTCACTTTAACTATATGTTATCTCTATGCTTCTGTCATTTAACGAGTAACGCCACCTATTATATATGTTAAAATAAGGCTCATCTTATTCCTACACCCCCTTTTTTTCTAATTATACACCCCCCCTTAATTACACTTTAATTACCCCAGTGATTGTATAATGATTTTGATTTGATATATAATGATTTGACAAAATAACATTTATTTAATAATGATTTGATTTAATGATTTGATTAATGATTTGATATAAAGATATAAACATTTGTTTAATAATATTAAACTTGAATTAAATCACCATTGAACAGTACATGCATTATCACTCAAGTGGTACAACATTAAGATCAATGCTACAATTAAGTTCCTTATAAGTGAGTAAACGATCTTCATACATTTTAACTCATTCGCTTTCTTTTTTTCGGCTTTTTTTTGACCGATTGTAGCCAGAAACCTCTGGCATTGGGTATCCCTCACGTAAGTCAACCTTCACGAAATGGTTGTTATGTACAAATGCGAGTGTAATGACATGATTTTCTTTGGAGACTGCAGCTTTGACCAAAGAGGAAAATATGTTAAGCAGCGTGCATTTGTTAGATAGTGAAATATACAGTTATACTTATTTGCGATCAGAAGACCAGTGTAAGGCATCCGCATCCAGTTATGAAAAGGTGCATCACGATACTCAAAAAAAAGTTGAGAGATTCTTCTAAGTGCTTGTATTCACTATCAAAAATGCTTTTATATTGCTTACTATTTTTATTTTGCTCCTCTAGTAGTTCTCGACGTATTGCAAGCCATTCCTCCTCATTTCGACCCATAGCAACAGCAACTGAACGAAACCCGCAGTTTCCATCACCTTTAACATCTTGAATTCCAATGACATAAGGATGAAAACATTTAGGAATTTCGCTAATCAAATGATGATTGTAGCTCTTTGGTTCCTATAAAAATAGATTAGTTTACATGACCTGAAACTGTTAAAGAATTGCACGTTAAAATGTAATATTTTTTTTTAAATAATGTAGTAAATAATACCTTCATTGTCATGTAGAAACTGTTGGAGCCGATTATAATTATGCAAATATATATCTACTGTTGGAGATTTTACCAACATATTCCATATGTGGTTAAAGGTATTCCAACATTGTAAACTGAAACAAGGTCTGCAATTCTTCAAGATATTTTGCCAAATGTGCCATCTACACAGTAATTTGTAGGAATCTGGAAACACCTTCATGCATGCGTTCATTAGAGCCAAATCCCTATCAGTAACAATCACGTTGGATACACTTCATTTCCCAATCTCAGCTTTAATTGATTCAATGCCCAAGTATAGTTTTGTACTTTTTCATTTTTTAGGATGACAAAACCAATAGAAAATGAAGTGTTAGTTGACGTCACACCAATCATTTGTACAAGTGACATGTTATATCTGCAAAATACAAATATATTGTCTCATCATTTAAATAAAAAACCTATATATAATTTTTATCAAAATGTATAGGAAAGAATAAATACATGTTTGTCTTGTACGTTGCATCAATCAATAACACTTGTGGAAATGATTGCCAGATCCCTAAAGATGTTGGATGGCAAAAGAATAAATCTTCTAACATATTTGTTTCTTGATTTGCATTCACCTCATATAGAAAACTGTTAGCCTCCAAAGCTATCATAAGAGCCTCCATACGGGTGCTACCACGGTACATGGACGTCTTTAATTTATGTCGTTCATTGTACACATTTGACATAGACGAAAAATTACCTTCATTTCGACATTTTATAATTGTAAGAATATTACGTGGTGGGACATTAGCTTTGGTTAGTTCTGCGACCAAATTCTTTTCATCTTCATTCAAACGCATTGCGAATGCGTGTCCCTCAAAACTTGAGGCATTTGTATGAGTGTGTGTGCCACATAGCACAGTTAAATTCCATGACTTATTATCATTACGACAAGCTACTAACTCAAACGGACAACCGATTTTTTGACTCTCTCTGCTAGAACTAGAATCTTTATACACACCGCCACGTTCGCATTGTAACCATACTTTTCTTAATTCATTTTTTTTTTGATAATTTTGAACGTTTTTTAATAATGATAACACCAAGAGATCTTGCAACGTTGTTAACCCAGTTCATTAAATCATCAAAAGTAGGAAAATCCTACAAAAATTATGTACATTAATTAATAAAAACATAGCGTAGCTTTAAATAATAAATATGGAAAATAGTTCATAAAAATACCTCTGTAGCTGTGAAGTGTGTCGTGTTATCAACTACAATATCATCAAACCTTGACATTTTGATTGCAAAAGAAGAGCACTGTAAATATTTAAAAAAACACTGAAATGCACTCTTATAACTAATGATGTGTATTAAATGAAAGAAGTTGGGTGTATATATATGTAAAATGTGGGCCCCACCTTGATAAAAAAACAAAAAAAAGGTGATATGATAGGAGGGGGGGTGTATGAATAAAGAAAAGTGGGCCCCACCTCAATAAAAAACAAAAAAAAGGTGATGTGATAAGAAGGGGGTGTATGAATAAAAAAAAGTGGGTCCCACCATAATAATAAACCTTGAAAAATTAGACTTGATTTGACAATATGTGGGTCCCATATAATAATTAGATAATATTAGGGTAATTAAGAAATTTTTTAATATTAATTAAGGGGGGGTGTATGATTAGTAAAAATTAGTGAAGAGGTGGTGTATATTTAGTAATGGCCTAAAATAATAAATATATTGATGCTATTAAATATTTATAGATATTATAATTTCATACTAAATTTACAAATATAATTTAAAATTTTAATTTATACATTAATATCAAAATTTTGAACATATAACTTACGCATGATCTGCCATTTAATTGGCTGCTTTTGTGTGTGTTCTAATTGTATTCAAAGGAAAGTTAAGTAACAGAAATGTAATCAAGTGAAATACCTTTAAATTAAATCACGGTCCACGATGTACTGATCTCTTTGTTGACATATGTTCATCCAAACACCAAGATGAATCAGCATAGTTCTTCGATTCCCTGGTGCATTTCAAGAGAATCGCCGAGATTTATATTTTCCGGTTACATCATTCTGAAACTCAAGAACACGTCGCCTATGATGAACAACCTCAGGTTGATCAGCATCCGTATCCAGATCTAAGCCTCCGTACTCTTAGCAAAAGACATTAACAAATCAGATCTGACTTTTTTAATCGAAACTTGTTTAGATCATTATGTTTTTGACCAAATCAATACAAACGAAATCGATAGGAATCTGCGGACTAAGATCACTTTGACCCAAGAAAACAAAGCAAAAATCATAAAAATCAGATTCGAGTTCACATGAACCTGAGTAATCCTAAGATCTCAGTATTTTAGATATGAGATCAGATGAAGAGAATAATTATTTCTTCCACAAAAGAAAAAGAAGTGTGAAATATATAAGAAGTCTAGTTTGAGGTGCTGTAAGTTAAATATAACTGTAAGCTATTCAGTTAGTTGGTTAAACATTTCAGTTAGTTAGTTAGAAATTAGTTTGATGTAGTTGGTTAGAAGGCTATAAATAGCTATGCTTTCCTGTGTAATTGTATTAGTTTTTCATTCTATTGAAATTAGATCATACTTGATCTTCTTAATAATTCCGCTTTTCACATGGTATCGAGAACACGCATACCTTTCCTGATCATATTTGATTCTTCTTCTTCTTCACTTTTCTGATCAATAATGGTCAATCCAAGAAGAGAAATTAAAAAGTAAAAAATAAACAAAGAGAAAAAGAGAGAGAAAGAAAGAAGTGAATACAGCCTACTGACAGAGCTTTGTGCTGTCGATTAAAAGGGCAATATTTTGGGTAAATTGTAAAATGGTCCTTGGAATTATTTCATACTGCAGTTTCAGCACAAAAGTTATATATATTCCGTTTCCAATTTCCATTCTAATTTAGAATGATATTGAAAAGTAAACTTGACAGTGGCGGACCCAGCCACCCAAGAGACCCGTTGCACAAATTATGGTCACGTTTATAGTTCAAAAATTCAAATGATTGTCTTGGTCGGGTCGGGTCGGGTCTGTAGATGTATATTTATAATTTAAAATAGAACATATAATCTTAAAATAATAAATAAACTAATAGAAAATGAATAAAAACGTAATTTATAAGAAATATAAGTTAACAAATTACTGTTGACATCTATGGAAAAAATCTCAAATAAAATCATTCATGTCAATAGTAATTGGAGTTGAAGAAATTAAAGGATTCGAAGGTTGTGTTATATATGTGGTTTTGTAATGTTATTAGATTCGTTAGAATTGTTTACTTTAACTCTTGAAGATTGACTTATGTTACTATCACTTTCCGATAATTTTGTTAGAATCGTTTAATCCATCGATAAATATTATAAAACCTACAATTTACAAATAAAACTTAAAGGGTAAATTGACTAACTAAATACAAACTTTCAAATCTCAAATTTCAATAATTCAATTATAAAATAAACTAATTAACTAAAGACATTAGAGATTTTCTAGTCTTTCTCCGTTTTAAATTTTTAGACAACCAGTCAAATTATTGGGAGATACTAGATTTTAATTTGGGCTAAAAATATCATCCGTTTTTTGGTTTAAATTGGATAAAAATATCATTGGGTTTTCATTTAATTTGGGCTAAAATTATTAGACTTTATTTGTTGGCTTAATTTTATTAATTATTTAGTTATTTAGGCATTCAATTTATAATTTTTTTTTTCATTTGAGATATAAGTTCTTTTGATCAAGTTGCACACTTATATATATTTATTTGAATTGTATAAGTTGCACAATTAAATTATTATCGGTTGCACACGTAAAATTTTTAAAAAATTTACACTACGAAATGAGATTAGTGGGAAAGGTACCCGTTGCACGGGCTACCCTTCCTTCCCCCATAGGTCTGCCAATGAAACTTGACGTCATGTTTGTGGTTGTACAAAGAATTCGAAACGTTCAACTAGACTGGATGAAGTTGTTAGTTACATTTAAATTTTATAAATTATAAAAAAGTAGGAAATCTGCTGGGATCTAGATGTGATGAGCAAGAATAAATCCATGTAAATCAAGAAAGTTGATTGTTTTTTATTTTCCCCGTTGTTCCTTTAGACTAGGAGTCGGTTAGCACTCAACGTTTATTTTTCTTGTATTTAAGAAACCTTTCGTCTCATTGGAATAATAAGCAATATGCGAGTTCTTATTCTTTGTTCCAAATACGATTACTTGAATGTGATACTGTAGTAAATATGCGCAGCCATGTTACTCACGATCAAGATTCATAAAGACGACAAGAACATAAAAACACATACAAGATGAACACGAGACAAACCTCACCGGAATCCTCCTGATTTATTGATCACAGTTTACAAGAGTTACATCATCTCTATTGGCTACATAATACTACACCAAGATCCCCTCACGTACTCTCACAGTGAACCCACTACCATGGCCACCACCGGCTAGACACCGCCGGTGGCCCTCTCTCGTCTCTCGTATCCTTATCTCTCTCTCTAACAGATTTGTATATTTCAAAGCGTGTTGCTAATCTACTAACTCTTCTATTTATAGGCATTAAGAGATAGTAACTAACTCACTCTAATATTACATTAAGATCCCTATGGTTTAGTACAAATACAATAAACCTCCAACAATCTCCACCTTTAGTGTATTTGTATTACACTAAGTATTAGTCTTGAGTTAGCCTGCCTTATACTTCCAGTTGAGTTCTCTGCTGAACTGCACATCACAGCCATGACCCTCTCTGATGCGTCCACCTGAGATGTCTTTGTCAATATTGTGCTTTTCCAACAATCATTCATCAGCAACATAGCTCCACCTTAATCAACATCGCTTAGAGAAAACACGTTAGTGTTGAAGTGAATGTTGGTGAGATCTCTTCAGGAACTTTTACCCGTCTCACGTTTTTAAAATAAAACATTCACCCATCACACGAAACTTCGATACACGACTGAGAGCATTCCCCTGAAATTACCTTCAGGCACTTTCATCACTGAAAGCATCGCAATTTATCCCAACAGATTACCTCAAGAATCTGTCCTCGTTGATTACACCATGAAACTTACTTGAAGACACGCCCTCATTAGTTGACTGCTCCACAAGACCTGTGCACCATCTTGTTCTTCCAACTAATTACTTTTTTATCTTCATCAACCTTCCATGCAACCAAGATCAACACTCACAAATCCTATGAGTATTCCTCACTACAAGTTAAACACATCACTAAATTCCTTGGCCCTTGTGTAACCATCTGTTAACACCCACTAGATTCACTTCTAGTTCCAGGTTTATTCCATTCAGTGACCTCCCGTTAACACCGTAGCTACTATCAACCCCAACTCACCTTTGGGTTTCTTTATTACACTTTAACGACCTGCATTCCATTGGTTCTTTACTTCCATTAAAGTGCCTTTAACATCACTCTAATCCACCAACCAATCATGCTCCTCATTTACTTGTAATAAAGCTAACTTTGCTCCACCTTGAGTTTACTCCTAATTGAGTCTAACTCATTGAGCATAAAGACCTTGACTCTTCAAGTCAAGCCACTGATGTCTTGTTAGTTGTCTGACTCCTTGAGCAAACTAACATCTCACCATCCCTTTGAGTTAAAAAGAAACTCCACCATAAGTGACAGACCTCAGATTTATTACTTGAACCACTACAAGATAAATGACATTTTGTGACTGAGAGTTTTAGTGACTGAAATTAGTTTAGTCACTAAATACTGTATTGAACCTATTCTGACTGAAATTAAAAGTAGCTAAATAACTTTTAAAGAAATAAAAATGATACAATTAAACAAAGCCCTAATTCATTCCACAGGTTCCTTCTCTCTCTAGTCTCTACTCTCTTTTTACTCTCGATCGGGCGCTGATCCTATTCACCTCCAACCTTCGCCATCAGTCGGACTACCTCCGCCTTTGCTTTGCTCTAAACCTACTTCGCCTCTGTTTTGATCGATCGCAACCGTCATGCTCCATACGTGCTTCACCTCTATTTTGATCGAATCTCTATACTCCGATCGAGCCCTACTTCCCCTCTGGTTCGATCGATTGCCAATTGCTCCACACTGGCCCTTCCCCACAAGTACTCCCCACCGCTCTGCATTGCTCAGCTTTTCTCTAGTCTCTGTCTCTTCCAGATTCAGGTACTTCCAATTCATATTAATTACTGAACTAAACTTCTCAGCAAGGCATTTCATGATTTTGATTGGTCGATGTTATTCTACTTGTATTTCAACCCACATGCTTGAAGTTCATGATTTGTTGTATGTTTAAACTGAATTTTGAAGTATAATAATAAATAAGGAGATGAGCTAAAGAAGTAAATTGACGCCTCTGCTTACATGGAGTGTAGTTCAAAAACACATGTGATGTTTCTATATCTATATCATCCGTATGAGTATACTTTTCTATATCTATATCATTTGTATGAGTATACTTTCTCTATCCCGTGAAAAAATTGCAATCTTTGACTTACACATTGATTATTAGTTAGATGTCTAAGATGTCCTTTAATAGCAATAGGGACAAATAGGTGACTTTAGCTTGAGGATGTGTAAATAGAAACAAAGGGAAAAAATGTTGAACCAATGTTCTTGTAAACGTTGTAGGCCTCTGTAGAAACAAAGGGGAAAATTCAATGAATGATATTTGAAGCATTGAATTCAATACCCATCATGAAGGTGCCTTTCCTTCACACATAACCGGAAAACTTTGAAGAATATTTTGATGGCAAATCTTAGAAGTACAAGTGAACAAGTTAAGTATGTTTTTAGAATGTTGTGTTGAGGATGTCTCTAATGGTGGGAGACTATAGCCTTCGAAAACATTGCCTCCTCCAAGTATATTTTTAATATATGTTTACTAGTTTATATACACGTATAATATACAGATTCAATTAATATGTTTGAACAATACTCTTTTAATAGAATAGGTATATTATTTTTGTACTATTAACTAATAATCTTTTTTCCATATGATATTTATCTTTGCGATGCTTCATATGCAAATCAGATGTGTAAATGAATGTGTTTTTGGTGTGTTGAAAATAGGTTTTCAAATGTAGAAGACAATGTCCAGATTTTTACTTGACGTCCAAGGTGATGGAGATGTAGTGGCTCAAGTAATTGAATAACATGGGAGTACAACCGACTGACAAAACGTACATGACTAATTTACGTGAACAAATTGCGAGAAGATATTAAAGTGAAGATTGATATTAGTTGTTATAATACTTATTTTTTACGTTTCGATGTGTTTAAATCAATTGATGTTTGTAAGGGTTGTTTCATTTGAATTAATGGATCATGAAGCATTTTTTCTTTCAATTGATTTTTCATATCATAATTTAAATATAATATAGGTAAAAGTATTTTATTTTAAGTCATAAAGTTTAATGTTTAATATTAAAAAGTATAAAATAGATAATTGTATACAATAAGACTTTTCTATTTATTAAAAAAAAACAAACAATCTTATTTAAATAGAATTTAGACTTTAGTGTAACCTCTTATCAAAGAGGGCTGGTGAGGACACTACAAAATCAGTGAACTACCCACCACAGCATATAATCACTGGTGAGGGCTGGTGTATGTATTTCTTGTTCTATAACATGGCTGCATTATTTTGCTAGGTATCCTTTGTGTTAGTGGTCTAAATTATGCATGCGATGTGTTCGATGATTTGTCTGGGAGCCAAGATTGGAGATGGAAGTTGCTCTGTAACTTGAAATTTATCAGAAGTGGTAAACGATTTGAAGATTCAATCGCTTAAAGAGTTTGGCCAGGAGTCGATTGACAAAGTTGTTTGTGACTCGATTTAGCGGGTTTTGATCAGTAGAAGCAACCAAAATAAATGGGGCAGGAAGCAAATGGATCAAGATCAAGCATCTCAAGTAGTCGAGTTTCTTTATAAGTAATCAATCAAGTCATGGTGCAGCAGTCAGACATTCAAGAAAATGAAGGTACAATCGATTAGACTTGGAGGCCAAATATGGTACCTATCGGAGAGTGGAGCCTGAAAAAAAATTCAATTGGGGTTGATTTCATTTTAATAGAGGTGGAAATCAATTGACGATCGAAGGCAGAATGTGTTGCACGTGAGCTGCTCGACGAAATGCTAGACAGGTTCTTGGTGGTGTAAATGGTCATGGCTTTCGAAGTAATTCTGATTGGTAATCGATTGGGTTGAAGACGACTAAAATCGATGATGATTGGTGGAAGCAAAGTGAAGAAGGAGACATAGAAAATCGATTTGGGAATAAATGGTTTCGATTAATCTTGGGAGAGCCACTGTTTCCAAGAAACAAAAGACCGATGGCTTTGTGACCTAGTTTGATTGGTGAGAAATTTGATTCGAGATGATACAGATTTCAATCAATTGAGAACAAAGTGGTTCAAGATCGAGATCGAGATCAAGATTGATTGAAGATGGATGCTTCGTTGTGGCTCAAATCGATAGATGAAAGAAATCGATTTGGAGGCTGAAATGGTTCTGATTAGTACTTGAAATCAATCGGTTGATGAAGTGGAAAGAGGGTTCATGACAAGCAGGTTTTGATCGAAGTGGGCCTGATCAGAAAGATTGATCAAATGGCCAGAGAAAGATGAGCAGGCCACCAATCGAAATTTTCCAATAGTTGGTTTCATCGGTGGGATGTTGTCAAAGGTACAGACGAAGACAACAATGTTCTTGATCATGGTTTCTGATCTCAGTCGTTGGGCTATATCGGAGTTCACTTATGAGAAAGCGAATGCGTTCGCTATACTTGGTTAAAACCAAAAGAATGAAAACACAAAGATCGATCAAAAACAGTAAACAACCGAAGGTTAGAGGTTGAGTTGAGAATGGTGTTGTGCATCAAAAGTATGAACGCAGAAGAATAAAGACATGGCAGAATATAATGGTACCAAAGAGTTGGGTGTCAAATGCCTTGCAATGGTTCTAGTTCTTGTGTTAGTCTTGATATTGATCATGGTATCAAGATTAAGGTGGAGCTAGTTTAAGACTATAACAATTAGAATGAAATGCAAGGATGGACACATCGTCATAAAGCAAAGACCGGATGTCAAAGGCAGAGGTTTGGATTGAAAGCTGATTAAGATATGGATAAGAAGGTGATGGCTCATTAGGGTAGGTAACTCGAGTCTTGTCCAAAAATGGGTATGTGAGTTTAGAAGTCTTTAGTACTTTAGAACTCAAGAATGCTCAGGGATGGACATGGATCCGAATGGTTGATCAAGTGTGATCCCATGGAAAGGTTACCTTAATGGCGAACGTGACTACATGATCTTGATCTAATAAAAGAATGTCTATGACTTGTCCTCTTCAGTCAAAGATGGTGTTTAAGGCTCGAATTCATTTATGGTCAGAGAATTACGTTCATGGTGTTCTTAACTCAATGGAATGGTGAGATGTTACTTTGGAATAATAAGGTGGAGTTAAACACCTTGAAACTAACAAGACATCAATGGCTTGACTAGAAGGGTCAAGGCCTTATGCTCAAGGAGTTAGGCTCAGTTAGGAGTAAACTCGATCAAGGTGGAGCATAATTAGCTCTATTACAAAAAAATGAGGAGCATGATTGCTTGGTGGATTAGAGTGATGTTAAATGCACTTTAATGGAAGTAAAGAACTAATGGAATGGAGGTCATTAAAGTGTAATATAGGAACCCAAAGGAAAGTTGGGTTGGAAGTAGCTACGGTGTTAATGGGATATCACTTGTAAATCAGGCGGTACTAGAGATGCTCTAGTGGTTAGTAGCAGGAAGACCAGAGTGTGTGGAGTGATGAGTTTAACAGTAGTGAAGGAACACTCACAGGATGCGTGAGTGTTGATCTTGGTTATATGAAGCAAGGAAGACAACGTAATTAGTTGGAAGATCAAGATGGTGCACAGGTGTGGAGATGAAGGTGTGTCTTCAAGTAAGTCTTCATGGTGTAATCAAAGGTGGTCAGATTCATGGTGTAATCTGTTGGGATTAATTGTGATGCTTTTGGTAATCAAAGTGCCTGACAAGGGGAATGCTCTCGTCGTGTATCAAAAGTTAAAGTGAAGGGTGAATGTATTTTTCAAAAATGTGAGACGGGTAAAAGTTCCTGAAAGAGATCTCACGAACATTCATTCAACACTACAAGTGTTTTCTCTATGCCATGTGATGTAAGTGGGCTGCTCGTAGAGGTGGGCAAAACCGGGTTTCATCACCGAACCGGGTTGAGTCAAAAGTCAAAAACCGGGTTGGCAAAGAAACCGGCTGATTTGGGAGGTGGGAAAACCCAACCGAATTCCAACCGGTTGGGTCCGGGTAGAAACCGGTTCGGGTTGAAAAACCCGGTCAAACCGAGTTTTTTATATATATTTTTTTAAAATTTCATCAAACACTTTTTTTTAACTAAAAAACTTATTCCAACATTTTATTTTACTAAAAACTTATTCAAACATATTAAAAAATTTATTCAAACATTTTATTTTACTAAAAATTTATCCAAACATATTTAAAAACTTATTCAAACATATTTAAAAACTTATTCAAACATAATTAAAAACTTCAAAATTTATTAAATAAACTAAATTTACTAAAAACATCAAATTTCATTAACTAATTGAACCGGTTTTTTATATATATTTTTTTAAAATTCCATCAAACACTTTTTTTAACTATAAAACTTATTCCAACATTTTATTTTACTAAAAACTTATTCAAACATATTAAAAAATTTATTCAAACATTTTATTTTACTAAAAATTTATCCAAACATATTTAAAAACTTATTCAAACATATTTAAAAACTTATTCAAACATAATTAAAAACTTCAAAATTTATTAAATAAACTAAATTTACTAAAAACATCAAATTTCATTAACTAATTGAACCGGTTTTTTATATATATTTTTTTAAAATTCCATCAAACACTTTTTTTAACTATAAAACTTATTCCAACATTTTATTTTACTAAAAACTTATTCAAACATATTAAAAAATTTATTCAAACATTTTATTTTACTAAAAATTTATCCAAACATATTTAAAAACTTATTCAAACATATTTAAAAACTTATCCAAACATATATAAAAACTTATTCAAACATAATTAAAAACTTCAAAATTTATTAAATAAACTAAATTTACTAAAAACATCAAATTTCATTAACTAAAAACATCAAAGTTACATTTTTTATATTAACTACTAAAAACTTCGTAATCTATATATGATTTCTATTGAAATGTAAACATACTAAAAAACATCAAATTTTATTAATTAAAAACATCAAAAATAAAGTTGAAACATAAACATAAACTTAAGTCATATATTCCCAACTTCGTCATTGGTATATTCTTCGGAGGTAGTCTCGCGGCTCTCGCGTGAAGCTTCGTCGAGAGCAATTTCTTCATCGGAAAGTGAGATTGTATGGCCTTCTCCCACCTCGATTTCATGTATCTGTTCTTCATAGTTTAGTTCACCTTCGAGACTTGCTTTGTGTTTTATACGTTCGGCCGCGTCTAAGTAATCCTACAAGCAAATACACATCTCTAATGATGCTGGTGTGAGTTTTATTCTTCGTATACATAATACTCTGCCACTAATAGAAAAAGCAGATTCCAAAGCTACCGTAGAAGCTTGGACGGTTAGTAAATCTCGGGCCATAGCGGTTAGAACGGGAAATTGAGATTCCCTTCCTTGCCACCAAGCCAATATATCAAATTGTGAGAATTGTTGGGGTCCCATAGTAGCCAAAAAATCGGTTCCCGTATATCTCCCAAATTCGCTACTTGATTGTCCGTCACCGTCACCCCTAGATCGTTTATTGTTTTCTTGTCTTAAACTATTATATAAGTTCAACATCGGATCCGAACTATTAAAAGTACAATATGATGATGAATCCGAAGTTGAAGAAACATTTGCTGATTTGCTGAACCATATTTATTAAAATAAACTCCAAATAACTCTTTAAAACATTTGTTAAAATTTGTTTTTGTATTATGCGAAAACAATACATCATCGTCATTCAAATCCAAATCCAAAGAAATTTTATCGATAAGTAGTTCCACCCCACTAATATTCAAACATGGGTTTAATGCGGCGGCACAAGTAATTATAGGTGGCATTTCTTTAAAATATTTACTAAGTTTTTCTTTCATTGGCGCAATAATACTTGGAAATACTCCACCCATAAATTCGTATGTTGAACACATTAAAAAGATTTGATTAAGTATCAAATGACTCGTAGGATAATAAACACCTGATAATAAAGTTGTTGCATTTTTAAAAACTTCGAGCATATGGTCATTTGTTTAATTATATTCCAATTATCAAGCAAAAATGGTGTAACTAGTCCCTTAGCGGCAAGATTATCATGAAACACTTGTAATGTATCTTTTTGACGTAAACCATATAAAAACATTTTCTAAGTCGAATTCCATCTTGTGGGAACATCCCAATTAGGAGTTAAGAAAATGGAATCCGTGTCCTTACACAATTTCATATATTTTTTATATCTAATTTTACTCGAACAAAATATATCTTGTAACAATTGTTTAAAACAATTTTTTATAGCACTCATTTGGGTTGTCGCTAGTCCGTCTTGCACAACCAAATTTATTATATGTGCAACACATCGACTATATATGATAAAAAATACCTTTCAAAGGGGGTTGAAATTTTAGTATTAGTTTTTTTACGGAACTAGTATTATTACTCGCGTTATCAAATGATATTGAAAAAAACTTTTTCTTGTAGATTAAAAAAATTTATTGCATCTCGTAAAATTAAAAATAAATTTTAACCTGTGTGAGGATACTCAAAGTTTTCAAAAACAATCGTACGTTTCATCATTTGCCATGTTACGGGATCAACCCAATGTGCGGTAACACAAAAGTATGAACCGGACAAACCATGAGGAGCCGACCAAACATCGATTGTTAAGTTTACGCTTGTATTTAAATTTTGAAATCCTTTTTGTAGTTCTATTTTAGTTTTTTTCCATAATTTCAAACAATCGCGTTTACGAGTAGCACGACTTACTTGATTGTATCGCGGTTGAAGAGTGTTTTGGATCACCTTAGTCAATCGCGGGTTGTCAAAGTGATTGAACGGCAAACCTTCTTGAATCACGAAGCACGCAAATTCGTGACGACACTTCTCCGCCGAGTAGGCAAAAATACTTCCATCCCGTGACATCGATGCTTGACCCTCTTCCGGAATGGATTCGAGTCCTTGACAATACTTTTCGGTATGCAACTTCAACGTCCTGTTGGATTCGGGTTTCGACAAATGACCGCAATGTTTACATTGCGCCTTCACCGACCCATCCGACATCTTCACCATATTGTAATTACACTAAACTTTTGGGTTTCGGCTTGTTTGTAATACTTCTATACTCGTTGGTGTAGAACTTTGAGTTGCCATTTTTTCGAGCGTTTTTGCGAATTTTCGGTAATAATAATGTGTTTTGAAAGAGTGTGAGCAATGTGAGTAAACCAAATCAATTAGACATATTTATAGTGAGCTTGAAGGCCAAAAAAGAAAAAAAAGAGCAAAAAACGGCTACTTTTCAAAAAAAAAAAAAGACGGCTAGTAGCCCAAACCGGGTTCAAACCGGTTGACCTGGTTTCTACCCGACCCGACTCGGGTTCAACGGCTAGAATGGAGAACCGGTTACAACCCGTCGGGTATTGGAAAACCCTAACCGGTTTCAGGTTTGACCGGGTTTGACCGGGTTCAGTTTTGGGTTTTTTTCAGGTTCGGTTTCGGGTTCGGGGGGTTTTTTGCCCACCTCTAGCTGCTGGCAAAGGTGGAGTTGTTCAATTGAGGTTACTTCAAAGTGGAAGCTGAGTCAAGTTTGAAACTCCAAGGGTCTCTCAACGAACACTACAAGTTGTCACCCTTAAAGTATTGCCTCGCCGCTATAAAATTGTCACTATTGTTTTAATTGTTTTTTGCAGTTTATAATTTAATAAACTTGGAAACAATAATACATAAATTTCATATATACAAAACATTCGTCAACTACAAAATCCATATAACCCGTTTAATTGTTTATTACACATTAAACTAGCTAACTACTCGTCATTATCTTCATCGTCTTCATTCTCTTCGTTCCCCATATCTTGATCTTGACCCTCCTCGCTTCCGATGTCATTTTGAGACGAAAATGACTTTATCATATCAGAAAGTGCCGATCTAAACCTTGGGCTTTGAAGAAACGGATCTACATTATCCGGCTACAAAATAAACAACTAAATTAGCAACTTATATATAAGCTAAAATAACAAACTAACATAACTAAAATACTAAAGTAACAAACCACCAACTACATATATGACGGTTTACAAGTATATATGACACATTTCAAAACACCAACTATATATCATTTAAAGTAACAAAACACCAACTATACATATGACCGTTTACAAGTATATATGAGTTATATCAATCCATTATAGGTAAATATAATCTATCTCAATCCTTTACAAGTATATATGAGCTATATCAATCCATTATAGGTCAATATAATCTATATCAATCCAATACAAGTATATATGACACATTTCAACCAATTACAACTAAATATAATGCATATGACCCATTATCATCATTTGCATGTATATATCATCTATGTATATGGCCGTTTCTAAACAATTTCAAAACACGTATATATGACCGTTTACTAGTATTGACAGGACTATATCAATCCATTATAGGTAAATATAATCTATATCAATCGTTTACAAGTATATATTAGCTATATCAATCCATTATAGGTAACCATAATCTATATCGATCGTTTACAAGTATATATGAGCTATATCAATCCGTTATAGGTAAATATAATCTTTATCATCAATCCATTACAAGTATATATTACACATTTCAACCAATTATCATTATCATCATTTACATGTATATATCATCTATATCAAGCGATAACAAGCGAATGTGTCTCATATTGACCTATGATTGTCAATAAGATGTATATGTGATCCAAACCAACCTATTATAAGTATACATGACTTATATCAACAAACTACAAGTAATTTTGACTCTGTTGGCCTATGATCATCAATTACAAGTATATATATATATATATATATATATATATATATATATATATATATATATATATATATATATATATGTGTGTGTGTGTGTGTGTGTGTGTGTGTGTGTGTGTGTGTGTGTGTGTGTTGCATTTGGTAAATAAGTTACCTCGGTAGGGCGTGATGATTGGGTATATCCTTGACGGGAAGTCGACATCCAAGAAGGTTTATATCCAATTCCTTTAATATGTCCCCGTCTAGAGCCCAATACCTTCTCAAAAATGGCTACCTCGTCGACTGGGGTTGGATTGATTGATGTGCTTGATCGTTCGTGTTGTTCACTAATCTCACGCAATAAGGAATTCTGTATTTCATAAGATGATTAAAAAGATTTGTATACGTACTCTTAAATTTAAAGCAAAAAACAATAATGTACTTCACATTCAAGAATTAAACATCAACATTAAGTTGAATAACTAAAAACTTACGTTTTTAGTTATTAAAGAATGTATTTGTCGCTGCGTCTTTAGTACGTTTGCCCAAGTGCCATAACTTCTTAAGCTCTTCCACCAACGACCTAAGGAAAACATCCATATCTTTCCGAGGTGATTTAGGGGGCCAGGAATCAACAGAGATAACATGAATGAGGACTCTTTCATACATAGCCATGGTGGCAGATTGTATGTGGTGAGTACAACCGGCCACGTGCTGTAAGCCGAACTCATGTTACAAAATGGATTAAAACCGTCAGCTGCAAGCCCTAAGCGAACGTTTCGGGGTTCCCTCGAGAAGTTGGGATATCTTATATTAAACTCTTTCCATGAAGATCCATCAACGGGATGACGCATCGTACCTTCTCTAGATCGCCCGATGCTGTGCCAACTCATATTTTTTGCGGTGTGCTTTGGGGGTTAAAAGAAAGTATCGTAACACCTTATGAGCTACCTTTTTACCCTTTGTATTTTTATCAACCCATCGACTCTCTTTACAAATAGGACAATAGTCTAACGATTTGTGTTCTTTCCAGAAAAGAAAACAATCATTTTTGCACACGTGTATAGACTCATAACCGAAACCGATCTTTTTTAGTTTATTTTTGGCTACATAGTATGAGAAGGAAATCCTATTTTCTTTAGGAAATGAAGACTGCAACAATATTGTTCACCTTGATATGCATTAGCTTTGCTAAAAAGTCAAGGGAAGAAGACCAAGTACATCCTGGATACAATTCTGCATTGACTTCTTCTAATAACTTGTGAAATCCATCATCAACTTTGTTTCATCGTGATTGGTATCGTTTTCCCTGAACTCCCCCGTTACATCTTCGATAACATTGGTCATCCCTTTACTTGGAGCTACATCAACTACAACCATTGGACTTCTGCTTTCACCGTCATAAACCTATGTAATATAACGTCGACTAAAACCAAATCTATTTATATGAAGTTTCATCATTGAAATTCTTGTGAATGGATTGTTTATACATTTTTCACACGGGCATCTGATTTGACCTCTGCTATCGACGAATGCTTTACATCTCTCAGCAAAAAGATTGAGTCCTTGGAACTCGAGCAAATTACGTTTTTGAATAGCAGTCCAACTTTTATGGATAGACATGACGCAACTGAAACGTAAGTTAGGGCTTAGGGACTTACTCTACAGAGACTAAAGTTTTAATCGGACAATGAATAGAGTATATATTCACAAAGGTAGGATTCTAAACCCACTTTTTGAACACCTTACCTCATATGTGAATGCGTCTTAGATTATTGGTCGTTTAAGTAAAATTCAGCAGCATTTTCCCTAAGCTTCCAAGTATATATAGAAATATATACCCAAGAAGCAAAGAGAAAAATGACAACCGAATATTTCTTAAACGACGAATAATCTAATAGGCATTCACATCCTAAATGAGATAAAGTGTCCAAAAAGCAGTCCTAGAACGGGCCAGTCCGAAGCTAATTACTAAATCAATTTCGGACGGGTATTTATTCTAAGATCAAACACACACCACACACATTTACGCAATTACAAATACATATTTGATTACTTAAACAAACTTGTAATTTTAATTACGAAATGAGATTCATTACATTTAACATTGAATATTGACGGAAACTTGATAGGCTCATTTTATACCGAGTTTAATGTGTTTAAATGATATAATTTTATGTATTAAATCTTGGTATAATGCTACACTTAATTGTTATTTATCAATTGAAGGATCAAAGCTTAAATGGAGTTAAAATGAGTAAATTGTGCCTTGGAATGTTCTACTATTGATAAAACTCATTACGCATGTAGGTAATCCTATCAAGTAAAAGTCTGGCAGATTTGAGCGCAATCGGAGAACATTTATAGAAAATCAAGCGCAGACTGGGGCGCTGCCCTGCTCCCCAACCGAGTGCTCAACAGAATGATTTTTTCTACCAAAAGACGCGATTTTTGACCCAAGCGCAGGGGGGGCGCAGCGTGCGCCCACGGCTGCGCCCAACCCATTAAAATAATTTCAGCGTTTTTTTAGGGTTTCAGAGCTGCTTATATATATATGACAAGCTCCCAGACGAAAAGAGGCACATATTTTGAGGAGAAATTGAAGAGAAAAAGAGGAAGAAAGGTCCAGATTCATCAATTCGATGTAGTCTGCGCGAAACCAACGGCGAAGTGTTGGGGGTTTGGTTACTTCTACGCTCCATCTTTCAACCATCAATCCAACAACTACGAAACTTGTTCCTGACAAGTTCAATGTTTCGTACGCATTGGTTGATGATCACACTATTATCATTCAAGGGTTTGTTTGTTAGCTAAGTATTTATGTTTTTCGTTGATGCATTATTGTAACGAAGGATATTTTTTATTTAGTTTTCTGTGTGATTATTATTTAAATATATTGTTCCGTTCGCTTCTGTTTATATCTTTATCGTAAGACACGTCGTAGCCGTGTTACATGTTGTGCCGAGCTCATAAGATTAGGAGCTAAGACGGACTGTGAACATGACATGATTCGTGCCCAAAATACGGAGTGCGATAGATGTGATTGCATAACTATGTCGATGTGGTTAGGTTACAAAGATAACTAAATCCAAAGATAACTAAACGAAATAATAAATAATTAAGTTATTCGCAACCCTAGGTCGATAATCCATAATTCCACCGAAACCCTAAATCCAAAGTCGTTGGCGTTCTTACTTCAATCTTTAAGTTTTCGTAACAAAGCTATAATTATTTTTTCCAAAGTTTCGCTCAACCACTTTCTTCCATGAATTAGTTTTTATTAATTAGTTAATAACTATCGTAGAATAATATTGATAACCACATGCTCCCTGATGAGACGATCCCACTTACCCTAGCTATAAGTTAAGGTGATTGATGTTTTTATAACTTATTTTTGAACGCTTTACGACGAGCGGTTGTCAAAATGACGCCGTTGCCGGGAAGCTAGTGCGCTTATTAGTTTTTGTTTTACGATAGTTGTTTAGGTTTACGTTGGTTTATTTTATTTTATTTTATTTTCTTTAATTTTTATTTAGCTTTTATTTAGTTTTCTTTACTTGTTTAATTGTTTGGAATGGAATCTTCATATAACTATAATTATTATCCATCCAAACATAATTACTCGGATTATAATGATCAATACTATTCAAATTATGATAATCATGACCGTTACTACTCGAGTTGTGATTCATACAATCCATGGGAACGATATCCGGAGTATTATTATAATGATTATTATCCATCTCAACAGCGCTTATAAGATGAAAATCGGTGCTATCAAGAGAATGTTTTGACATCCATGAGAGAATGCATGACATTTATGGAGGAAAATACCAAGAATCTCCAATATCTCGCATACACATGGGGACAAATCACTGAGTTATTCTTAAAAGAAGAATCCGAGAGGGAGAAGTATATGGAGCCGGATGACGAATTTGATGAGGAGTGAGGATTCGGGCATCACGATTTCCATCAAGAATCATCCTCAGTATTTTAGAACTTTAACGAGGAAGAGAGAGTCGAAAGTGAAGTTGTTATGAGAGATGACTCACTGCTTCAACCATCAACGGAGACAACTCCATATTTCGAACTCCCTTATTTCAATTATTATTTAAAAAGTTTAATGCCTGAAATTAGCTATAATTCAATATTAATTGTTTTTCATGATACTTCAGGTACCTATGGAGTACGAATCGCACGAAGAGAATAACCAATCAAATATTCGTGTAATGTATGTGGACAAGGTGACAAACCACCTTGAAGAGGTACCGTCTCGCTGAAGACGTAAAACTTAGCGCTTCTTGGGAGGCAACCCAATGAACTTTGTGGGTGTGTTCAATAGAAACCCTCACGAGACTATAACTCGTCCACCCGGTATACCGGGGGGTTTAAAGGCTTGTTGAACATGCTAAGTGCAATCGTGATCCCTACGAAAGTGAGGTTTAGTGTATATTTATGTTTATTTAGTTTAAGGTTCCATTTATTTTTATTTTAGTGCATTATAGTTTATAGTTCTCAAATGCATATCATGTGTGATTTAAAAGAAGATATAGGTGCAGTAGGGAATTAAGTTGGGGAGGTTTGCCCTCACCCCAATTACAAATGTTTAAACTGATTTAACTCACCTTTTAATTAGATCATGATATGAATCGCTCGTATGCATTGAGATTATTGCATTTAATTAGCTTGCATCATTATAATTAGTCAATTTAATTAGCATTATTCTCATGACTTTTAAGTAACATAACGAGAATTGGTAGACAATTAAGTTGGGGAGGTTATTATAACCCCAACTATGACCTCAAAACGACTATCTCACTTTTTATTTAACTATGTCATAAAAAGAAATACATTCATTTAGTTTATTTTAGTAAGCATGGTTTTGCATTATTCGTACACTCATCCACTTGAATCTCAGTTTAGTTTATTAAGAGACCGGTAGCTAAGGAAGACTTTGAGAAATATGGAGTCATCAAATGCTTTGAATGACTTGGATAGGGAGGAGTTCTTGACTTGCAACGAGATGTGGTATATTAATATGGTGTATATGAAGGGATGATTACATTGCGGAAGATAGAAGGCGACCGACCCCAGGATTGTGCACTCAATGATGAGGTTCCTCCGTTCCTTTTATTATGCTTTAATAGTGATGTGTGAGTGTTCGGGCATCTTAGTTAGTTTAGTTTTTCATGATTTTTAGTTTTTATTTTGCATTTCTGTGTTCACCCTTGGATAATAGTTGATTGATTAACCAATTAAAAGTAGTTGCACTGGTCTTATCTCCCTAATTTATTTTGGTTTGAGTAAGTAACTTAAAATGATGATTCTAGTTAGGAAATAGATTGATACCAAGTGATATCAGTGATGATCAAGTTAATTTGAAAATTTATTAAAAAGAGTCATAATAAATGTGCATGCATGAGATTAATAAAAGAATTTGAGTATGTTACACTTGTGTGCGGTTTTAAAGAATAAAACGCTTTATCAAAACCAACATTTCAAAAGACATCGATAAACCTAAGCAATAACGGGAGTGTTGCAAGTAAACCCGTGAGACGTAGGTGCTTAAATCGGGGGGTATTAGCGGCGACATAGGGCTTTAGCAGCGACAACTTCCCGTGTTTTTAATTATCGCCGCTAAAGCCCTATGTCCCCGCTAAAGGCGTCGCCGCTAATACCCATAATTCTTGTAGCGAGACTATGATTATTTTTCTATTCATTCAATTATATTGTATTTCTCTACTTTGTGTTATTATATAACTTTAATCATTCCGTCATATCTATTTCATCATTGTATCAGAGCCGTGGTTACTGATTTGTTGAGTTCTCCGTGTGTCGCACCCATTAACTATTAGGTTTATCATTTTGTTTCGTAACTTTCGGCCAAGTCTGCACAGCCGTGGGAAAATCAACAATCTAGATTCGTTCACCATTTGGACCTCACGATCTTTTGTGTGTAGGTTTGCAACATATGTAATGTCACTTTGATCGTTGAGATTTTTTATTCAAGCTTTGTATTTGGAGATATTTACCGTCGACTGTGGCTGTTCTGTTTGGAGATTTTCGGCCAGATTTGTGTAGTTGTGGAAAAAATGCTTTTCGGACTTCATTAGCCGTTGGATGGTCACGAATTTTGTACTGTAGGTTATACACACGTACATCTTCAATCTCACCGGTGGGATCATCGATTGAAATTTAACCCTTTGAGTTAATAATCATTGAAAGTGAATGCAATTTGAAATTGTGGATTTTTGCACATCGGTAGTAAAAATGAAGGTATGAGTTCTTAAAAGTTAGATCGTTGTGATAATTAGACTATAGATTCATAACACAATTACCATTACTCTGACCGTTTGGACTATTTATATTGGGACTTATTTATATTGTGACTTATTTATATTCATGAATTTGCTAGGATTTGAGTTTCATATTTGTTTGGTACTTTTGTCAAAGTTTCGAATTTGTTTGGGTTTATCATTGCTATCAAGGATAGGTTTGTGAGTGCTTTTGGCCATCTTTGTTGGTTTTTTTGTGTTTGTTGATTCACTGATTACAACTAAGGGTTTTGATTGTCGTCTTTAATTAATTCTTCATTGATTGAGTTAAGATTATTAGATTGTAGTATTGACTATTGTTTGGGCTTTTGGTTCTTGATCATCGTACTTGTTTTGGAATTTTTCGTCATCAAATGTGATTTATATTGGAGTCACAATGGTTACATTTGATCATTTGAGCAGCTTAAACAGTATCTTGCCTCGTCATCCACTATCATGTCAGCCTCTCTACCAGGTTTATTTCCGTCTAATTAATCGGGTATTCCTTCGTCTTTACGGATCTTGAATTCTGGTGCATCTCATCATTTCTCCTCATTTATCTTTATTTGTTTCTTTATCTTTTGGTTTGCCTATGTCAGCTAGTGGAACACCTATGCCATTAAAAGGTGTTGGTTCTGTTGTTACACCTCATCTATCACTATCTGATGTGTATTATGTTCCAAAACTTGCCTTGACATTGGTCAGTCAATTGTGTAAATATGGTTATTTGGTCTTCTTTTATGATAATGTTTGCTGTGTACAAGACCCACGTTCATAGACAGTGACTGGGATTGGCCGTAGATTTCTGGTTATTTGGTCTTCTTTTCATTACTAAAAATGGCCTTGTGCAAGGTGTACCAATGAAGAGCTTCCAATTTGAAGACAAATGTGTGCCTTGCAAGAAAGGGAAACAACACAAGAAGGTGCACAAGTCTAAGACTCAGAACTCAATATTCTCTACTTTTGATCTACTGATATGGATCTTTTTGGTCCAATAAAAAAAGTAGATGAAAGTTGGTATTGTTTGGTAATTACTGATGATTACTTACGATTTTCTTACGATTTTCTTCGGTTTTCTTTTTAGGTACAAAGGACGAAACAACGGGCACTCTGATTGGGTTCTTAGACCAAATAAAGATCACCTATGGGAAAAGGGTGAAGCGTATTAAAAGTGATAATGAAACTGAGTTCAAGAATGCAGTAATGGATGTATATTGCCTAACTAAAGGCATAGTGCATCATATGAGCCACAACAAAATGGTGTGGCAGAACGAAAGAACAGAACATTGATTGAAGCAGCAAGGACTACGCTTTCGGATTCAAAGCTTCGTACAATGTATTGGGGGGGAGGCAATGAATACTGCTTGTCACGTTTTAAAAAGAGTCCTTACTGTCAAATCTCTGAACAAAACCTGTTATGAGATTTTAAATAAGCGTCCACCAAATTTAACGGGTTTTGAACCATTTGGGGTGTCGTGTCCCTTGTTAAAAACTAAACTTCAACCTAAGTTTGGTGAAAAGGTAGACGAAGGATACTTCCTAGGTTATGTCCCAAATTCACCAAACAAGAGGGTTTTTAACCAAATCACTGGTACTGTAGAAATTGTGTTTAACATTTGTGTTTAACATCAATGTTACCAGTTATACGCATGAGCCCCAAATAGGTCCATAATGATTATTTGATTATGACTCTGTGTTTAAATTATTGTTTAAATCATTTCACGTTCCTTTCAGTTGTGATGATGCACGAACTTTGGAGAATGACTTCTCAACCCTAAATCTTGAAGAAGAGGGTAGAGTCTTTTCTAATTCAAGCATTCTTATGACATTTGAAGAAGAACAGTCGACAGAAGAAGAGTCGCCAACAACCGAAGAACCTTTATCACCTATTAATGTGAATCAGATAAATAGTCCAACCTCAGTAGAAAATGATCACGAGGAGGATGTTCCGTCTGAAGTCACACCAACATTAGGAGAAATAGGATCTAATCTGGGTGACAATCTTCAGGTCGATGCAGTTGAAACATCGAAAGTACATAAGGATCGCCCACTTGAGGACATTATTGGGAATCCAAATATAGGAGTACGAAATCGGAGTAATGTGAATATTGACACATGACTGTTATCAATGATCAAAGACTCTGAAGCGTTCCACACCTGTTCGTACTCATGTTTCATTTCTCAAGTTGATCTGAAGAATATTCAAATGGTTCTAAAGGACAATTCTTGGGTTGAAGCAATGCAGGAGGAACTCTCACAATTCAAGAAACTGCAAGTCTCGGAGTTAGTGCCTTTGCCTCGTGGCGAAGTTGCAACAGGGACCAAATGGGTCTTTAAGTGCAAAAGAGACGATCGAGGCATTGTTACTCGAAACAAGACAAGACTCCTAGTCAAGGGTTTCAACCAAGAAGAAGGAATAGACTACGATGTAGTGTGTTTACGAGTAGCAAGGCTTTAGGCTATCCGATTGTTTCTCGCATTTGCATCCTTCAAAGGCTTTAAAATTTATCAACTAGACGTCAAGAGTGCCTTCTTGTACGAGAAAGTGAAGGAACTGGTGGTTGCACCACCAGGGTTAACAGATCCTAAGTATCCGGATAGAGTATATAAATTGGATAAAGCTCTGTATGGGTTACAACAGGCACCCAGGGCTTGGTACGAGATACTATCTACTCATCTCTTGGAAAATGGGTTCGAGAGAGGGCGTATAGATAGTACACTATTCATTTAGTGGAAGAATGATGATTTTCTGCTGGTACAAGTCTATGTGGACGACATAATCTTTGGGTCGTCAAATGATCAGTTGTGCCTTTGAGAAGGTCATGAAGTCAAAGTTTGAGATGAGTGTGATAGGGGAGCTGAATTTATTTATAGGTTTACAAATTGAACAACGAAAGGAGGGTATATTCATTCACAGACGAAGTATGTCTATGAGATACTAGAACGCCTCGGGATGGAAGGATCAAAACTCACAAATAGTGATACTCATGTGGATCCGACGTTATATCAGGCCATGATTGGGTCACTTATGTATCTAAATGCTTCCAGACCTGACATCATGTTTGCTGTTTGTTTATGTGCCAGGTTTCAAGCCAACCCTAAAAAGATGCATATGAAAGCTGTGAAGCGGATTCTGAAAGTCAAAACCAAAGCTGGTCTTTGGTATCATGCCGATGGAGATCTAGAATTGGAAGCTTACACAGACTCGGACTATGGAGGGTGCAACTTGAACATAAAGTCAACAAAAGGAGGTTGTCAGTTCTTAGGGAGACTGGTGTCCTGGCAATGCAAGAAACAGACTTCGGTAGCCATATCCACATGCGAAGCCGAATAAGTAGCTACGGGTAGTTGTTGTTCACAGGTTCTGTGGATCCAACAACAATTGCGGGATTACGGTTTGACTTATACTCACACTCCTATTAGGATAGACAACCAATCCACAATAGCAATAACAAATAATCCGGTAAAGCACAGTAAGACTAAGACTAAGCACATTGATATTCGTCATCATTTTATTCGTGATTGTGCAGTGAAAATTTTGATTAAATTGGTAAAAGTCCCAACGGAAGACAACTATGCGGATTTGTTCACAAAAGCATTTGATAGATCATGCTTTGAGTTGTTAGTCCAACTAAACGGGATGCAAAATCGATAATTTTTCTTTAATTTTCAGCTTTTAGTTTGTCCTTCTAGTTAATTTCCTTAAAAAAATTTAAATAAATAAAAAACGGAGCCAACATGACGAGATTTAGTGAAATCTAACAAACTCTAAGTGTTAATCTTTCACACATAATGCTTTAATATTATACATATTCATGTTCTGATGTGTTTGTAGGCATAAAACATGAAGATTTTCCTAAAAGCCAATAAAATAATCTAGAAATTGTTGTACGTGTTGCTAACATAGACGTATGATCAATAGGGTGGGTGAGGTAGGGTATGAGGTAAGGGTAGGGTAGGGTAGGGTGGGGTGGGGTGGGGGAAGGAGAGGCGTGTATTTTTTTTGTGTGAAAAGTGGTGATACGAAGCATATCAAAGTCTGATCCTGATAAGACATGATAAGAAATTTTGACTCTTATGTCTTCTGCATATCAAACGCACTTATCGGTATTTTACTCTTACCGAATAAGAGGTTACCTTTTATGAGAGCCTGCTATCAAACACCCCTAGAAGTTACAATCTGTTTGTATGCTGTTGTTACAAGGGTTCAATAACAAACTCCAATAATGTTGTAATTGATGGAGAATTTATTTTGTGTCTTTTTATCTTATTGTTGATCATTATGTTACTAGTTTGTTTTGTGCCTATAAAATGGCTAGTCTATCTTCGTTTTTCACAAGCATAAAAAAAGTGAGTCACTTTTTCTTCAAATATTCAAAACATTGTGGCATCAAAGCAAGGTTACTGTTGTGTGAAATTGAGAGCAAACACGAGAGAGATTTGTGAGGTAGAAAAAATGGCTAACCTTAGTAATGCATCACGTGCTGCACAACCTCTCATTCTTGTATCCAAAGTTGAAGGATACAAGTTCTAGAGCATCAGGATGAAAAGCTTACTGCCGTTCCAAGATCTATGGGAATTCGTAGAGACGGGTTATAACGATCAAGATGAAGACCCCGCAAGACTAAAAGAAAACAAGAAGAAGGATGCCAAAGTAACTACGATTAGCGTTCATGATAGTGTTTTCTTTCCGATAGCAGCTGCAACATTAGCAAGAAATACATGGACTCTACTACAAACGGAGTATCAAGGAGATTCAAAAGTCCTCATGGTGAAACTGCAAGCACTAAGAAGAGAGTTCAAGACTATGTCAATGAAGAATGATGAATCCATTGCTGATTTTCTATCAAGAATAATGGGAGTCGTCAACCAAGAAGACATCACAGATCAAAAGGTGGTACAAAAGTCCAGAGAAGCCTTCCTCCCAGATAGGATCACGTAGTTACAACTATTAAAGAGTCGAGAGACTTGACGATACTCTCATTTGATTAATTGATGGGGTCGTTGCAGTCTCAAGAGTACAGTGTGAATCCTAATGTTGGTAATGAAGAAGATAAGGCATTCCACGTAAGGGAATATTTTTTGTTGCAACCTAGAGGACGTGGGACAAGCTTTATGCGTTGAAGGAATCGACGACAAGGACGTTTTGGTGGAAGAGAAGAGGAAGAAATAACATCCAATGCTATAATTGTAATCGTTTTGGGCATGTGAGTGCAAACTGCTGGTATGACCAAGAAGCAAATGCGGTGCTAGAAAATGTTGAGGAAGAAGGAGAGGAGGACAATAGACTATTCATGGCATTTCGACCCGGAATGAGAGTTACGGGCCTTTTTATGAATTTTATCGGTTATTTGGGTTTTTATTTTTGTTTCCTGGGTTGACCCGTTGGGTTATTTGACCCGTTTTAAGTTTCCTGTTTCTTTTTAAGGTGTGTTGAACTTATGTATGAAGACAGTTTATGATTTAAGAAAATTTCTCTCTTTTCCAAATTTCCAAGTTCAAAATCGGTTGTTTGAAGCCTAATCGTTTGGTATTCACAGAATCCACAAACTTTTAGTAGAGATTGTTCTGGAATTCTTTGAATCAACAGAATTGTCTATATTTCCATTTGCTACGCTGCATCAGTAAAAGTTCAATTAGGAAAGGGAAGCATACAACTCGTATACCAAACAAAAAAGTGAAACAACTATCTGATGTTCAATTTGCACTTGAGCTTGATTACAATTTACTTAGTGTCAGTCAACTCATGGTCTCTTGAAATCCTCTTATGTTCGATGATAGGGTTTGTATTTGATGGATTAATCCCGATCAAATATATTATTAGCATATTAATCATGTCAATTATGTAAAGTATGATGTATGAATATATAAATTATAGAAGTAGAAGGACCTATCTAGTATTTAGGAAACTTGAAGGGTTGCACATTTTCATAAAGGTTGTGACTTTTCATGAAGGGGTATGTCCCAATAGTTGCGACTATTGCGACTATTCAACGCACCCTTTCGATTATTATATATAGGTCTAATGTAACCATTGTAAAGTGTGATTTCAGAAAGATTGTTTAATAAAGTTCATATGTTGTAAGAATATCTTGTGCAATTTAGTGTAAGAATCCAACAATTGGTATCACAGCTTCAAGTTTTCGATTCTCACCATATACCATCGGTCAGGAGCACACTACGCAAAAATCTTAGAAATTCACGATTGGTTTTCAGAACCAACGTCAAAGTAAGATCATAGAAAGAATTTTGAACAGAATTGAAAGTAGGGCAAAACCACAAAACAGAACAAACGCAATCAAGTTCGTGGCAGTAAGTGAGATTCCATAAACAGAACCGATACAATCACAGAAGCATAATCACTAAGCCACTATCGCAAATCAGTAAGCCCCTATCGCAAGAAACAGTAAGCCAAAACCCTAGAAATTTGATAAAGCATAGATAGAAAACCCAAAATCAGAAAGATAGAACCTGATTTCGAAAAGCAAGCCAACCGTAGAAACCCATGGTCAGAAGCCACTACCAACCATAGCCAACCACAACAGCACAACCACCAAACACCACCACCACCAAACGTCGCCACAACGATAAACCAGAAAGAAACCGTAGGCAACGATTGGAACCGAAGGTCGCAGTAAGTAACACAAGGGTTTTTGCGACTTAGAAAGGACGAAACAATCGAAGGCACCGATTCACAACTAGGGTTACGCCGATTAGAAAGGAACAAAGTAAGAACGTTTGCAGCGATTAAGGAGAAACCATCGCATTGGTTCAAGAAGGTTGTATTTATTCAAAGTAAGAAAGAAGGAGACTTCGCATTGGTTCACAAAGAGAGACGCACCGATTATGAATTTCAGAAACAAAAGGAACTATAGGAAAACACCAGTTCGGCCCAAGGAAGTAGCCCAAAGGTATAAGAAAAAGAGAGCCGAAGTAGTAAGAAGGAGAAGAGGAATTAGGCCCAAACAAAAAAGCCCAACACTAAGAGTAAATTTAAAAGGAAGCCCACTAGGTTATGTTTTCTTTTCAAATTTATAATTTTATTATTATTATTATTTTAGACAATAGATTTTTAATTTATTAGGAAAATAGATTAAAATTTAAAAAATTAGTTGGTTACAATTTTTGGTTATAAAACATAGAATTGTTTAATTGTTATAAAATAATAATTGTGGTTAGAGTATATATATAAAGAAAAAAAATTAAGTAAACCAAGGAGTTACAAAAATCCGTGTAACACCAAATTTGAAGTAAGTTCAGTACCAGTACGATTTAGACAACCGTGACCACCAAGTTTGTCTAAAACGCTAAACCTAGTGTTGTAAAAAAACCTTACCGTTTCTAAGTAAATAAGAAAACAACCTAGTGTTTCAAAGTAAGTAAGTAAGAGAAAAACCTTAGTGTTTTTCAAGAAACCCTAGTGTTTCCAAGTAAGTTATTTTTTTTTTCAAGAAACGCCCCAGTAAGAAGAGTAAGAGAAAATAACTGTGTTTTTTTAGAAACCTAGAGTTTCCCGGTAAGAAGTAAGAGAAAACCATCATGTTTTCAAAAACCTAGAGTTTCCAAGTAAGAAGAAAGAGAAAACCACAGTATTTTTCAGAAACCTTCACGTTTCCCAGTAAGATCGTGTTTCAAAGCAAGTACGAAACTGATCATACGATCAAGAGTAGATAAGTAAGAAGTAAGGTCAGTCACATTTAGTGATCACAAGAAAGAAAGTAAGTATTTAAATTTTAAATTTCAAAAATATGGCAAATGGAGAAGCATCTACACAGATACGTGAGCAAAATGTAACAATTCAATCCCCGAAACTAAATAAAACAAATTACACTACCTGGGCAATCATAATGGAAACAATATTAAAAGCATATGACCTTTGGAAAACACTTGATGCCACACAAGATATGGATGAAAGAAAGATGCAAACAACAAAAGCAATGATACTATCAACTTTGCCGCAAGATATTTTAATGCAAGTTTCACAGTACGCAGTGCGAAAGAAGTACGGGAGTCTATTAAAGTACGATACATGGGAGAAAACCGAGTTCAACAAGCACACCTACAAACTTTTAGGAGCGAATTGGAGACTTTAAAAATGAAGAATAACGAAACAGTGAGCAACTTTGCAGGAAAATTAGGAAGCATAACAGGCAATGTCAAAAGTCTTGGTTCGAATCTTAAAGACAAAATACTCGTAAGAAAGCTACTAAACTCAGTCCCAAGGAAGTTTCTACCGATCGTAGCAACTATTGAACAATACTCAAATGTTGATAACATGTCATTTGAAGAAGCAGCAGGAAGAATAATAACTTTTGAAGAACGTTTTAAAAGTCAAGATGAACAACAAGAAGATCACCAAGGCAACCTTCTAACGACAAAATCAAGAGTTCAACACCAAGGAAGAGATCGAGGAAGACACTTTAATAAATAAAGGAAAGAACATGAAAGAGGTATGAATCAAGAACGAAACAAGAATAAAATGAGATGTTATGAATGTGGAGAATTTGGTCACTTTGCATACGAATGTTCAAAATGGAAAGAGAAAGACAAGAAGCAAGAAGCACATCTCATCTATCTAAGCGAGGATGACCCTACAATGCTGTAAGACAAGATGATCGTGATTAAGGGGGTGAAGGATGGATTAATCCCGATCAAATATGGTATTAGCATATTAAATATGTCTATTATGTAAAGCATGATGTATGAATATGTAAATTATTGTAAGTAGAATGACCTATCTAGTATTTAGGAAACTTGAAGGGTTGCACCTTTTCATAAAGGTTGAGACTTTTCATGAAGGGGTATGTCCGAAGAGTTGCGACATTCAACGCACCCTTTCGATTATTATATATAGGTCCTAATGTAACCATTGAAAAGTGTGATTTCAGAAAGATTGTTTAATAAAGTTCATATTTTGTAAGAAAATCGTGTGCAATTTAGTGTAAGAATCCAACACAGAAGGATAGTGATAAGGTGATAAGGCTTTATTCATCGTACCAATGTCTCATAATAAAGTTTTCCCATTAAATGTTGACAAGGATCATGATGATTCTCGGTTATGGCACCTTTGGTTTGGTCCTTTGCATGAAAGAGGAGTTAAACTACTAACCGACTAGTCCATGGTGACGGGTCTTCTGAGAATCGGAACTGTTTCCTTATGTGAAGGTTGCATATATGGAAAACAAAGTAGAAGATCATTCCCTGAAAATGCATGGAGAGCATCACAACCTCTTCAATTAATTCATGGTGATCTGTGTGGGCCTATGCAAACTGAATCGTTGGGAGGTAACATGCATTTTCTTTTGTTCACAGATGATTTTAGTACAATGAGTCGGGTATACTTATTGGAATGAAAAGGTGAAAGCTTTGAGAAGTTTAGGCTTTTCAAAGAAAAAGTAGAGAAACAATCTGAAAAGTATCAGAAACCTAAGAACTGACAGAGGAGGCGAGTTTTGATCTAAGGAATTTGATACTTTTTGCAAAGAAAGTGGGATACATCGAGAATTGACGTCACCATACACCCTGAACAGAATGGTGTGTCACAAAGAAAAAAAAAAATAGAACTGTTGTAGAAATGGCAAGAAGCATGTTGCAAGCGAAAGATCTTCGGAATCAGTTCTGGGCTGAAGCTGTGGCAACCTCAGTATATATATTGAACTTGTCTCCAACAAAGGCTGTCTTGAACAAAATTTCGTTTGAAGCATGGCATAACCAAAAACACTCTGTAAGTCATTTAAAAATTTTTGGTTGCATTGCCTATTGTTTGAAACCTTCGCTCAGTAGGCAAAAGTTGGATCAGAAGTTTGAAAAATGCATCTTTATAGGCTTATAGATTGTACAATCCTCAAAATCAAAAAATCATAACTAGTAGAGATGTGGCATTTGATGAAAATGCCAAGTGAAGTTTTCAGGAAGGAAATACAACCGTTGACATGCAAGTTACTTTGGTTGAGATTCAAAGAATATCAGATCGGTGAACCAGCATCATCAACAGCTTTAGAAGGGGAATCAAGTAGTTCAGAACCAGAAAATAACTCAAGTGATCTGGATACACCTCTAAAAAGATCCAGCTGAAGATATATATGTTAGTGGGGCACGATGAAGCAAAGAAAAGCATAGAATGGAGAGAAGCAAGGGAGGCAGAGTTGGAAGCTAGCTTTAAGGAAAAACCCAACGTGGACGATGGATGATCTTCCAGACGGGAAAAAAAGTGATTGTGTTGAAGTGGGTATTTAAAACCAAGGTGAACGTGGATGGTACAATTCAAAAATATGAGGCGAGGTTAGCAGCGAAGGGGTATGCACAAGAATATGGAATTGATTTTGAAGTATCAAGGAGATTCAAAAGTCCTCATGGTGAAACTGCAAGCACTAAGAAGAGAGTTCAAGACTATGTCAATGAAGAATGATGAATCCATTGCTGATTTTCTATCAAGAGTAATGGGAGTCGTCAACCAAGAAGACATCACAGATCAAAAGGTGGTACAAAAAGGTGGTACAAAAGTCCAGAGAAGCCTTCCTCCCCGATAGGATCACGTAGTTACAACTATTAAAGAGTCGAGAGACTTGACGATACTCTCATTTGATTAATTGATGGGGTCGTTGCAGTCTCATGAGTACAGTGTGAATCCTAATGTTGGAAATGAAGAAGATAAGGCATTCCACGTAAGGGAATATTTTTTGTTGCAACCTAGAGGACGTGGGACAAGCTTTATGCGTTGAAAGAATCGACGACAAGGACGTTTTGGTGGAAGAGAAGAGGAAGAAATAACATCCAATGCTCTAATTGTAATCGTTTTGGGCATGTGAGTGCAAACTGCTGGTATGACCAATAAGCAAATGCGGTGCTAGAAAATGTTGAGGAAGAAGGAGAGGAGGACAATAGACTATTCATGGCATTTCGACCCGGAATGAGAGTTACGGGCATTTTTATGAATTTTATCGGTTATTTGGGTTTTTATTTTTGTTTCCTGGGTTGACCCGCTGGGTTATTTGACCCGTTTTAAGTTTCCTGTTTCTTTTTAAGGTGTGTTGAACTTATGTATGAAGACAGTTTATGATTTAAGAAAATTTCTCTCTTTTCCAAATTTCCGAGTTCAAAATCGGTTGTTTGAAGCCTAATCGTTTGGTATTCACAGAATCCACAAACTTTTAGTAGAGATTGTTCTGGAATTCTTTGAATCAACAGAATTGTCTATATTTCCATTTGCTACGCTGCATCAGTAAAAGTTCAATTGGGTAATGGAAATGAGATCCTGATTGAAGGAAAGGGAAGCATACAACTCGTATACCAAACAAAAAAGTGAAACAACTATCTGATGTTCAATTTGCACTTGAGCTTGATTACAATTTACTTAGTGTCAGTCAACTCATGGTCTCTTGAAATCCACTTATGTTCGATGATAGGGTTTGTATTTGATGGATTAATCCCGATCAAATATAGTATTAGCATATTAATCATGTCAATTATGTAAAGTATGATGTATGAATATATAAATTATAGAAGTAGAAGGACCTATCTAGTATTTAGGAAACTTGAAGGGTTGCACATTTTCATAAAGGTTGTGACTATTCATGAAGGGGTATGTCCGAATAGTTGCGACTATTCAACGCACCGTTTCGATTATTATATATAGGTCTAATGTAACCATTGTAAAGTGTGATTTCAGAAAGATTGTTTAATAAAGTTCATATTTTGTAAGAAAATCCTGTGCAATTTAGTGTAAGAATCCAACAATTGGTATCACAGCTTCAAGTTTTCGATTCTCACCATATACCATCGGTCAAGAGCACACTACGCAACAATCTTAGAAATTCACGATTGGTTTTCAGAACCAACGTCAAAGTAAGATCATAGAAAGAATTTTGAACAGAATTGAAAGTAGGGCAAAACCACAAATTGAAAGTAGGGCAAAACCACAAAACAGAACAAACGCAATCAAGTTCGTGGCAGTAAGTGAGATTCATAAAACAGAACCGATACAATCACAGAAGCATAATCACTAAGCCACTATCGCAAATCAGTAAGCCCCTATCGCAAGAAACAGTAAGCCAAAACCCTAGAAATTTGATAAAGCATAGATAGAAAACCCAAAATCAGAAAGATAGAATCTGATTTCGAAAAGCAAGCCAACCGTAGAAACCCATGGTCAGAAGCCACTACCAACCGTAGCCAACCACAACAGCACAACCACCAAACACCACCACCACCAACGTCGACACAACGATAAATCAGAAGGAAACCGTAGGCAACGATTGGAACCGAAGGTCGCAGTAAGTAACACAAGGGTTTTTGCGACTTACAAAGGACGAAACAATCGAAGGCACCGATTCGCAACTAGGGTTACGCCGATTAGAAAGGAACAAAGTAAGAACGTTTGCAGCGATTAAGGAGAAACCATCGCATTGGTTCAAGAAGGTTGTATTTATTCAAAGTAAGAAAGAAGGAGACTTCGCATTGGTTCACAAAGAGAGACGCACCGATTATGAATTTCAGAAACAAAAGGAACTAAAGGAAAAGACCAGTCACCGGCCCAAGGAAGTAGCCCAAAGCTATAAGAAAAAGAGAGCCGAAGTAGTAAGAAGGAGAAGAGAATTAGGCCCAAACAAAAAAGCCCAACAGTAAGAGTAAATTTAAATGGAAGCCCACCAGGTTATGTTTTCTTTTCAAATTTATAATTTTATTATTATTATTATTTTAGACAATAGATTTTTAATTTATTAGGAAAATAGATTAAAATTTTAAAAATTAGTTCGTTACAATTTTTTGTTATAAAACGTAGAATTGTTTAATTGTTATAAAATAATAATTGTGGTTAGAGTATATATATAAAGAAAAAAAATTAAGTAAACCAAGGAGTTACAAAAATCCGTGTAACACCAAATTTAGAGTAAGTTGAGTACGAGTACCATTTAGACAACCGTGACCAGCAAGTTTGTCTAAAACGCTAAACCTAGTGTTGTAAAAAACCTTAGCGTTTCTAAGTAAATAAGAAAACAACCCAGTGTTTCAAAGTAAGTAAGTAAGAGAAAAACCTTAGTGTTTTTCAGAAAACCCTAGTGTTTCCAAGTAAGTTATTTTTTTTTCAAGAAACGCTCGAGTAAGAAGAAGTAAGAGAAAATAACTGTGTTTTTTTAGAAACCTAGAGTTTCCCGGTAAGAAGTAACAGAAAACCATCGTGTTTTCAAAAACCTAGAGTTTCCAAGTAAGAAGTAAGAGAAAACCACAGTATTTTTCAGAAACCTTTACGTTTCCAGTAAGATCGTGTTTCAAAGCAAGTACGAAACTGATCATACGATCAAGAGTAGATAATCAAGAGTAGATAAGTAAGAAGTAAGGTCAGTCACATTTAGTGATCACAAGAAAGAAAGTAAGTATTAAAATTTTAAATTTCAAAAATATGGCAAATGGAGAAGCATCTACACAGATACGTGAGCAAAATGTAACAATTCAATGCCCGAAACTAAATGAAATAAATTACACTACCTGGGCAATCATAACGGAAACAATATTAAAAGCATATGACCTTTGGAAAACACTTGATGCCACACAAGATATAGATGAAAGAAAGATGCAAACAACAAAAGCAATGATACTAACAACTTTGCCGCAAGATATTTTAATGCAAGTTTCACAGTACGCACTGCGAAAGAAGTACGGGAGTCTATTAAAGTACGATACATGGGAGAAAACCGAGTTCAACAAGCACGCCTACAAACTTTTAGGAGCAAATTGGAGACTTTAAAAATGAAGAATAACGAAACAGTGAGCAACTTTGCAGGAAAATTAGGAAGCATAAGAGGCAATGTCAAAAGTCTTGGTTCGAATCTTAAAGACAAAATACTCGTAAGAAAGCTACTAAACTCAGTCCCAAGGAAGTTTCTACCGATCGTAGCATCTATTGAACAATACTCAAATGTTGATAAGATGTCATTTGAAGAAGCAGCGGGAAGAATAATAACTTTTGAAGAACGTCTTAAAAGTCAAGATGAACAACAAGAAGATCACCAAGGCAACCTTCTAATGACAAAATCAAGAGTTCAACACCAAGGAAGAGATCGAGGAAGACACTTTAATAAAGAAAGGAAAGAACATGAAAGAGGTATGAATCAAGAACGAAACAAGAATAAAATGAAATGTTATGAATGTGGAGAATTTGGTCACTTTGCATACGAATGTTCAAAATGGAAAGAGAAAGACAAGAAGCAAGAAGCACATCTCATCTATCTAAGCGAGGATGACCCTACAATGCTGTAAGACAAGATGATCGTGATTAAGGGGGTGAAGGATGGATTAATCCCGATCAAATATGGTATTAGCATATTAAATATGTCTATTATGTAAAGCATGATGTATGAATATGTAAATTATTGTAAGTAGAATGACCTATCTAGTATTTAGGAAACTTGAAGGGTTGCACCTTTTCATAAAGGTTGAGACTTTTCATGAAGGGGTATGTCCGAAGAGTTGCGACATTCAACGCACCCTTTCGATTATTATATATAGGTCCTAATGTAACCATTGAAAAGTGTGATTTCAGAAAGATTGTTTAATAAAGTTCATATTTTGTAAGAAAATCGTGTGCAATTTAGTGTAAGAATCCAACACAGAAGGATAATGATAAGGTGATAAGGCTTTATTCATCGTACCAATGTCTCATAATAAAGTTTTCCCATTAAATGTTGACAAGGATCATGATGATTCTCAGTTATGGCACCTTAGGTTTGGTCCTTTGCATGAAAGAGGAGTTAAACTACTAACTGACAAGTCCATGGTGACGGGTCTTCTGAGAATCGGATCTGTTTCCTTATGTGAAGGTTGCATATATGGAAAACAAAGTAGAAGATCATTCCCTGAAAATGCATGGAGAGCATCACAACCTCTTCAATTAATTCATGGTGATCTGTGTGGGCCTATGCAAACTGAATCGTTGGGAGGTAACATGCATTTTCTTTTGTTCACTGATGATTTTAGTACAATGAGTTGGGTATATTTATTGGAATGAAAAGGTGAAAGCTTTGAGAAGTTTAGGCATTTCAAAGAAAAAGTAGAGAAACAATCTGAAAAGTATCAGAAACCTAAGAACTGACAGAGGAGGCGAGTTTTGATCTAAGGAATTTGATACTTTTTGCAAAGAAAGTGGGATACATCGAGAATTGACGTCACCATACACCCTGAACAGAATGGTGTGTCACAAAGAAAAAAAAATAGAACTGTTGTAGAAATGGCAAGAAGCATGTTGCAAGCGAAAGATCTTCCGAATCAGGGGCTGAAGCTGTTAATGCATCTAAGATTGTTTTTGGAATTTAGTATCTTTAAGTTTTGTTTATTTAGTATGAAGATATTTTGTAACCTTAGTTACTAAGAAAACTTAACCATGAAGAAAACTTAGTGGTTAAGAAAGTTCTACTATTAAGTAGACTTAACCTTTAAGGAAACTTACCTCCTAAGTAGCTTAGCAAGCAAGAATACTTAGAGGTGAAGTAAAACAATCTTGTTAAGTTGTGTAAGCCTATAAATAGGCATATAATGTTCAAAAGTTAGATATATCAAAAACCTTTCAATTCTATTGTAACTCTCTCTTTCATTATCAATATAATCTTCCAAAGTGTTGATTTATATCTAATCTTAAAAACATTAACAGTGGTATCAGAGCCCACTTCTTAAGGGGCCGTGTGATTTACTTGAGAGAAACACGAGAGGGAGTGAAACACTTGAGAATTAACTAGACATGGCATCTAGTTCAGCTGCTCTTGCAATTCCAATATTTTCTGGATTGCACTATCATATTTGGGCAGTCAAAATGAAGACGTATTTGAAGTCTCAAGGGTTATGGAAGGTTGTAGAGACTGGTGAAGATCCTCCAGCTCTTAGAGCAAATCCAACGATTGCTCAATTAAAATCTTATGAAGAAGAATTGCTGAAAAAAGACAAGGCACTTACCTGTTTGCAATCAGGACTTGCTGACCAAATTTTCACCTCCATCATGCACTTGGAGACACCAAAAGAAGTGTGGGACAAACTCCAAGAGACATATGAAGGTACTGATAGAGTAAAAGCTGTCAGATTATTAACTCTCAGAAGAGAGTTTGAATTATTGAAAATGAAAGATGATGAACTTGTCAAAGATTATTCAGCAAGAATGATGGATGTGGTTAATCGAATGAGGTTACAAGGTGAAGACGTGAAAGAGCAAAAAGTAGTGGAGAAAATGATGATAAGCGTTCCTCAAAAATTTGAAGCTAAAATTTCTGCTATTGAAGAGTCTTGCGATCTTAGTGTGCTTACAATTTCTGAGCTAACAAGCAAGCTCGAAGCTCAAGAGCAGAGAGTTTCTGTAAGATCAGAAGGAAAAATTGAAGGTGCTTTTCAAGCATCTCAAAGAAATAACAAGATTGAAAGTACAAAGCAGAATACTTACAAGAGAAGAAATTTCAACAAGGGGAACAAAGGCTCTACTACCTCACAAAGTTCTTCAACATCAAAGAAATGTAATTTTCCTCCTTGTAAAATTTGTCAAAACACAAACCATCAAGAAGCCGATTGTTGGTTCAAAGATAAACCAAACTTTAAGTGCAACTTTCGCAAAAAGTTTGGGCATATTGAAAAATATTGTAGAGCAAAGAAAAATCAAGGACATTCACATCAACTTCAACAAGCAAATGTTTCAGAAGAGAACAACAAAGAAGATGAGCACTTGTTCATGGCATCACATGTTGACATATGTTCAAAGGATCTTACATGGCTAGTGGATAGTGGATGTACAAGCCATATGACTCCAGATCCTTCCTTCTTTACAAGTCTTGATACAGCAGTCAACACTAGAGTAAAGTTGGGAAATGGAGAAGTTGTTCAAGCTAAAGGAAGAGGCACTATTGCTGTTAACACAAAGCAAGGTACCAAATACATCTCTGATGTCTTGTATATTCCTGAACTTGATCAAAATTTATTAAGTGTGCCGCAAATGACGAAAAACGGCTATAGCGTGAATTTTAAAGATTCTTGTTGCTCTATTTTGAACGCTGCTGGTTCCAAAGTAGCTACGCTTGATATGGTGAATAATGGTTTCTACTTGAAGCTTGATGTTGCAAATGCTAGTGCTTTTTCTATTACGGAAGATGATAGTTTGAAATGGCATAAAAGATTTGGTCACTTCAATTATAGAACGCTCAAGCACATGCATACTACTCAGTTGGTGAATGATATGCCTGCCATCACTGAAGTTGATTCTATTTGTGAAGGTTGTGAATTGGGAAAAAGTCACAGGTTGCCATTTTCAAAATATAGTGTAACAAGAGCCACACAAAAACTAGAGATTGTGCATTCTGATATTTGTGGTCCTATGTCTACATCATCCTGCAGTGGCAACAAGTACTTTGTACTTTTCATTGATGATTATACAAGAATGTGTTGGGTTTATTTTCTTAGCAGCAAAGCTTCAGTTCTTTCAACATTCAAGAATTTCAAGAAACTTGTCGAAGTGCAAAGTGGAAATACTTTGCGTATTCTCAGAACTGACAATGGTGGAGAATACACTTCTAATGAGTTTGAAGATTTTCTTCGACAGCAAGGAGTAATACATCAGGTTACAGTTCCATACTCACCACAACAAAATGGAGTTTCTGAAAGAAAAAATAGAACTGTTATGGAGATGGCGAGATCAATGATTTATGAAAAGAAATTACCAAAAACATTTTGGGCGAGTCTGTAGCTACATCAGTGTATTTGCTCAACCGATTAGCAACAAAAGCCGTAAGTGATAAGACTCCAATTGAAGCTTGGTCAGGTATTAAACCTTCGATCAAACACTTAAAGATTTTTGGGTCTATCTGTTATTACCATATTCCAGATGTCAAGAGGTCAAAGCTTGATGAAAAAGCTAGAAAAGGTATCTTTTTGGGTTATGCAACAGAATCAAAAGGATATAGAATTTATGATCTCATGGATAGCAAAATTGCAATAAGCAGAGATGTGATATTTGATGAAGGAGCCTATTGGGATTGGAATATGAACAAAGTTAAAAGGCATGAAGTTGGTGGTTCAAGTACACAAGATGACACGTTTATCGATGAAGTCAATGAACCAGAATTTGATATTCAAGACACAACCGACACTGATGTGTTAAGAACAAGAACACTTGCTGATGTCTACGAGTCTTGTAATGTTGTTGATATAGAGCCTGCAAGCTATACAGATGCCGTAAAACACGATGAATGGATTAAAGCCATGAAGTGTGAACTTGAAATGATCAAGAAAAATAACACTTGGAAGCTTGTTGACTTGCCAGAAGGGAAAAGTGCAATAGGTGTGAAATGGGTGTTCAGAACTAAATATCATCCTGACGGTTCAATTCACAAGCACAAAGCAAGACTAGTAGTAAAAGGGTATTCTCAAATTCCCGGTGTAGATTTCGGAGATACTTTTGCTCCGGTTGCTCGTCATGATACTATCAAGTTATTGTTAGCTGTATCTGCTCAACGTAATTTGAAAATTCACCATCTTGATGTCAAGTCTGCATTTCTCAATGGTGAACTTGAGGAGGAGATCTATGTAAACCAACCTGAAGGTTTTGAAGTAACTGGACAAGAAGAAAAGGTATACAGACTCTACAAGGCACTTTATGGTCTAAAACAAGCACCTAGAGCTTGGTATGCTAAGATCGATGCTCATTTACTAAATCATGACTTCAAGAAGAGTTCAAGTGAGTCAACTCTTTACGTAAAGAAATTCAACTCTCAAGATAAGTTAATTATCTCTCTTTACGTTGATGATTTGCTTGTGATCGGAAGCAATGATGATCTTATTATGAAGTTTAAGAAGCAAATGGAATTTGAATTTGATATGTCAGATTTAGGGCTGGTAAATTATTTTCTTGGCATGGAGATAAAACAACAGTCCGATGGTGTTCATATCTCACAAAGAAAGTATGCAAGTGATATGCTCAAAAGATTTAACATGCTTTCTTGCAAACAAGTTGCATCACCGCTTGTTTTGAATTGTAAGTTATCCAAAGATGATGGAGAAATGTTGGTTAATCCAACGCCTTACCGAAGTATTGTTGGAAGCTTATTATATTTGACAATCTCAAGACCGGACTTAGCATATGCAGCTAGCTTTCTATCTAGATTTATGAAAGCACCGTCTACTTATCATTTGGGAGCTGCAAAGAGAGTCCTAAGATACTTGAAAGGTTCTCTTGATTGCGGGATTATGTTCGAAAGAAACAAAGATGTGAAACTTGAAGGATATTCTGATAGTGATTGGGCTGGAAGCATTGATGATATGAAAAGTACTTCTGGCTATATTTTCACTCTTGGTTCGGGAGCTTTTTGTTGGAATTCAAGTAAACAAAAAGTTGTTGCACAATCTACAGCTGAAGCAGAATATATAGCAATTGCTGCTGCTGTCAATCATGCTATTTGGGTTAGAAAAATATTATCTGATTTGGAGCTAACTCAAAAAGATCCAACTATAATCTTTTGTGACAACAAGTCTGCTATTGCTATAGCAGAAAATCCTGTGCAACATGGAAGAACAAAGCACATCAACGTCAAGTATCATGCCATCCGAGAAGCTGAGAAGAATAAAGAAGTGAAGTTGAAATATTGCACATCCGAAGCTCAATTGGCAGATATGCTGACAAAGCCACTTACTGGAATGAAGCTAGATCATTTGAAGGCTCAAGTAATGATTACCAACAACAATCTTAAGGAGGAGTGTTAATGCATCTAAGATTGTTTTTGGAATTTAGTATCTTTAAGTTTTGTTTATTTAGTATGAAGATATTTTGTAACCTTAGTTACTAAGAAAACTTAACCATGAAGAAAACTTAGTGGTTAAGAAAGTTCTACTATTAAGTAGACTTAACCTTTAAGGAAACTTACCTCCTAAGTAGCTTAGCAAGCAAGAATACTTAGAGGTGAAGTAAAACAATCTTGTTAAGTTGTGTAAGCCTATAAATAGGCATATAATGTTCAAAAGTTAGATATATTAAAAACCTTTCAATTCTATTGTAACTCTCTCTTTCATTATCAATATAATCTTCCAAAGTGTTGATTTATATCTAATCTTAAAAACATTAACAGAAGCTGTGGCAACCTCAGCATATATACTGAACTTGTCTCCAACAAAGGCTGTCTTGAACAAAATTCCGTTTGAAGCATGGCATAACCAAAACACTCTGTAAGTCATTTAAAAATTTTTGGTTGCATTGCCTATTGTTTGAAACCTTCGCTCAGTAGGCAAAAGTTGGATCAGAAGTTTGAAAAATGCATCTTTATAGGTTTATAGATTGTACAATCCTCAAAATCAAAAAATCATAACTAGTAGGGATGTGGCATTTGATGAAAATGCCAAGTGAAGTTTTCAGGAAGGAAATACAACCGTTGACATGCAAGTTACTTTGGTTGAGATTCAAAGAATATCAGATCGGTGAACCAGCATCATCAACAGCTTTAGAAGGGGAATCAAGTAGTTCAGAACCAGAAAATAACTCAAGTGATCCGGATACACCTCTAAAAAGATCCAGCTGAAGATATATATGTTAGTGGAGCACGATGAAGCAAAGAAAAGCATAGAATGGAGAGAAGCAAGGGAGGCAGAGTTGGAAGCTAGCTTTAAGGAAAAACCCAACGTGGACGATGGATGATCTTCCAGACGGGAAAAAAAGCGATTGTGTTGAAGTGGGTATTCAAAACCAAGGTGAACGTGGATGGTACAATTCAAAAATATGAGGCGAGGTTAGCAGCGAAGGGGTATGCACAAGAATATGGAATTGATTTTGAATAAACCTTCTCTCTAGTTTCAAGGTTCGAAACAATACGCTTTGTTTTGTCATTTGCAGCTCAAAAAGGATGGCATGTATATCAATTTTTTGATGTGAAATCAGCGTTTTGATGGCATATTACAAGAGGAGGTGTATGTATTACAACAACCTGGGTTTGAGGTAAAGGGCAAAGAAGGTAAAGTTTACAAATTGCACAAGGCTTTGTACGGATTGAAACAGGCTCCGAGAGCATGGTATAGCCGAATCCATAGTTACTTTCAAGCTCTTGGTTACTTAAGATGTGATAGTGAGCCCACTCTCTATGTCAAGAAACAAGGATTATATTTGATCATTAATTATATGTTTGTATGTTGATGACATACTCTGCACCAGCTCATCAAATTCTCTTTTGCTCGACTTCAAAAGGAGAATGGAGAAAGAATTTGAGATGTCAGATATGGGGCCTCTACATTACTTAATTTCTTGGTCTAGAGGTTCTTGTAATGGGATATTCGTTTCTCAAAAGAAATATGCTGCAGATCTTTGAACTAAATATTAAATGGTGAATTGTAAAGCTGCAGATACACCTATGAACCCAAATGAAAGGTTCAAGCGAATGATGGTGAAGCTTTGGCAGACGCGAAGAAGTTCAGAGGTTTAGTGGGTGGGCTAATCTATCTCGGTCACACGAGGTCAGATATTGACTTTGCTGTAGGACTCGTTACCAGATTCTTGTCGATAGCCCACTTTGGAGCAGCTAAGAGGATACTTCCGTACATAGCCGGAAATGTTGGATATGGTCTTTAGTATGTAAGATCAAAGAACATCAAACTGACAGGTTACACAGAACAGTGATGACTGGTAATTTCTTATGACGACAGGAAGAGTATTTCAGCTACTTTGTTTTCCGTAGGCTCGGGAGCTATTTCATGGAGCTCAAAGAAACAGCATGTCGTGTCTTCATCCTCAACAGAGGCAGAATATGTTGCAGCGACTGCAGCCGCATGTCAGGCAGTATGGCTACGAAAATTGTTGAAAGAATTGCTACATGAGGGGAAGCTACTGAAATTTATTGTGATAATAATTCAGCCATTTTTTTGAGTAAAAATCCAGCTTATCACAGTAGAAGTAAACATATTGATATAAAGTACCATTATACGAAGTCAAAGCAATGAAGTGGAACTTAAGTATCGTCATACTCAAGAGCAACTAACAGACATCCTTACTAAATCCTTGGGGAAGGAGTAATTTTGTTATCTCAGGTCACAACTTCGAGTTGGTATGTTCGAATTATGAGAAAGTGAAGCTGGTAGTTCACAACATGGAACGGTAAGTTTGAATTATGGAGAAGTGTTGAAACAGGTAATTCAAACATCTAGAAGTTACAATCTGTTTGTGTGTTACAAGAGTTGCTGTTACAAGTTGGTTCAATAATAAACTCCAATAATGTTGTCATTGATGGAGAATTTATTTCGTGTCTTCTCATCTTATTGTTGATCCTTATGTTACTAGTTTGTTTTGTGCCTATAAAATTGCCGGTCTGTCTTTGTTTTTCATAAGCATAAATAAAACGTGAGTCACTTGTTCTTCAAATATTCCAACATATATGATTTGATGCAGGGCCTAAGTGTGGATGATCGAGCTGTTTCTGGAGGCCCAAGACAGGGTCCGTAATAAAAGAGGTTAAACGAAAAAGGCCCTAACTTTTGACTCGGGTCTCCGTTTGGGGCCCGCCAGGTGTCCAGACGACCGAAGGCGGTTTGCCCAACCGTTTGGCCCAAATTCGACCCTGAATGAGAGTTATGGGTTTTTTAATGATTTTTGTCGGTTATTTGGGTTTTTATTTTCGTTTCGTGGGTCGACCCGCTGGGTTTTTTGACCCGTTTTTAGTTTCCTATTTCTATTTAAGTTGTGTTGATGTAATGTGTGAAATCAGATTATGAATCAAGAAAACTGTTATACTTTCCAAATTTCTGGCTTGTTTGAAGCCTAATTGTTTGGCATTCTACGGAATCAACAAACTATTAGTAGGGATTTCTTTGAATCAACAGATTAATCCATTTTCAATTTGCTACGCTGCATTATGATCCCACAGTGCCAAATTGTGTCAAATATTTTTAGGTGCCTTTTGGATCGTTGGAATTTGACATGACAAGATTACAAAATGAAAGGATTTTAATATGATAAGATTTGAAAATCATAGAACTAAGGAAGGTTAGTTTAAGGGATTATATAATAATTGGGGTTGACGGAGGATGATGAAAAGAGGAGGTTGGGGGAATACCAAATGCTAAATGAAATTAGATTCATTCGTCTCTTTTCAACCAAACATAATTTGTAAGGATTTTGAAATCCAAATCCTAAATGAGGTGTTCAAATCCTTCAAATCCAAATCCAAATCCAAATCCATCTCCAATTTCTCTCTTTTTTCCCATAAATTACTTGCATAAACATATAAGTTAATGATGCATATGAATAAATAGATAATACACAACTACTGCGAACAAAAAGCTCTTCAATCACACTTTGTTTTTCAACTGACCACGTTTTCTAAATCGGGTTGAAGGGATAGGCTTTTGATAAACGATATGCACCTCATGTTAAGGTCGAAAATATGGGGTTGAAAGCTTTTAACCTGTTACTTATATAAATAAAAAATAAATGTAGCCCTATTTATTAATAAAATTTCCGGGTTACATTTTTTTTAATTTCTAATTTTTTTGTATATTATTTATATTATTTCCTAAAAATTGTGACAATAGTAAGAAGCAAAATACTCCCAAAACAACTTAATAGACAATAGCTGTCAAAATGTTGTAGTTTTTCATACCTAATGATTCACATGTATACATGTTCAGCTTTCACCTCCTAAAAATGGTAATGATCTTATGAGAAAAACATACCTGTAGTAACGAAAAGGATGTCATGATGTGTCTTTTGACACTACTACAGAAAGGTTAATGAAGTCTGGTATGAAACTTGGTTATATATTCAGCGGGGCTTAAAAGAGGGGTGGCTTCATTGTAAACCAAATATAGCCAGGTCCAATTATAATTAGAGACTGGTTTTTTTATTACATAAACCGAGTCTAATTAAAATAAAACTATAAAAGATGCATAAATAGAGCCAGATCCACATAGAACCTGACCCTATATATATATGTATATATATATATATAGGGGTGGATTCAATGGAAAACCACTATGCATCGGAAAACTGTGGAAACCTACACATACCGTCCGATTTGGTGCATTTCATGAGAAACGCGGTGGCATGATCGTAAACAAGGTGATGCATCACACGAGATTTTGATGCATACCCGGGATTTTGATGCATCACGCGAGGAATTTGATGCATTTGTGGTGGTGCAGTGCGGTTTTCACAAGTTTTGTGCATGGTGGTTTTCCATTGAACCTCCCTATATATATATATATATATATATATATATATATATATATATATATATATATATATATATATATATATGGGTTCAATGGATAACCTATATGCATCGGAACCCAGGAACCACTTTATAGTCATTGGATCACGTGATGCATCACGCAGAAAAAGTCGATGCATCACGCGAGAATTTGATGCATCATGGAAATTTGATGCATCACGCGGGAATTGTGATGCATTTGTGGTGGTGCATGGAGGTTTTTCAAAGTTTTTCAATGCATTTAGTTTTCCATTTAACCTCTCTCTCTCTCTCTTTATATATATATATATATATATATATATATATATATATATATATATATATATATATATATATATATATATATATATATATATATATATATATATATATATATATATAGATTTAAGTTCCACGGAGTCCCATATTAGATTGGAGTCCTGGAGTCCATATTAAATATACATGTTCTTTACAATAAAATATTTTATTTCATGAAAAAATGTAATATATAAATGTTCAAAAGTGTACTACTGTTGAACAATTCACATAATTTGAAGTTCATTACGATAAAAATGTTATATTTAATGCAAAAATAAAATATGCAATGTTCAAAGTGCATCATCAGATGACATGTGCATATTGTTTAAATATTATAATTTTGCATGCTATATAATTTTTTTATCGTTATAACTTCAATTGATGTGAACTCGTCAATTGAATTACACTTTTGAACATGTGTATATTACATTTTTGCATGAAATAAAATATCTTATTGTAATGAACATGTACATTTAATATGGACTCTAGGACTCCAATCTAATATGGGACTCCATGGAACTTAACCCTATATATATATATATATATATATATATATATATATATATATATATATATATATATATATATATATATATAAAATCTAATTTATCTATTTCGAGCATAAATCTAAATTTAATAATAACCTGTTTTTTTTTTCTAAATGCATATATGCAGAAAATACTGTTGGGAAAACTCTCTAAAAACAATCACAGGATTTACCGTAACTAATCTTTATTATAAGAATCTTTGAAATCACAATTTACAATCTTTACAGTGCTTCCTATTTATAATAATCTAAGAGGTGCGTGTGAACCGACACAATGGTTAGGACGTGCCTCTTCACGAACGGTTGCGAGTTTTACGAATAGTTGCAACTCTTCATGTTTACTAAATGCTATTCTAGGCCCTTATACTTTATATAATTACACATTTAACTATAAACTATTACATAATCAAGATTAAACTAACATTCTCCCCCTTAATCTTGATTGTTCTTCAAGTCTTCAATATTCTGTTCTGTTCATCTCTTTGTCTTCGACACTTACATCTTCTTGCTCGTGTAATCTCAATCTTGCAACACTTGCATCTTCTTACTTGTGCAATCTCAATCTTGTTAGGTTCTCTAACTGTCTCTGCATATGTGTCTCAAATGCTGCATTTGAGTCTCAAATGCGGTCTCTCTATCTGTATTTGATTTTGCTGAATCAAATTTTCGGTTTCTCTAACATACTTTAAGAAAAAACAATCTACTCTCGATCAATTCTTCTGTGAATCTCTCCTTTTAAGAAAAACGATCTACTCTTATCAGTCATGCTCTCTTTGGTCGAATCTCGACCTTGTCTACTCTCTCTCTCTCTCTCTCTCTCTCTCTCTCTCTCTTTCTTGTTATTGATCTACTCCTCATCAATAACTCTTTCTTTTTCTCTTTTTTCTCTTTCTTGAACTCCGGTCTATCTCTGTATCTATAGTTTTATCTCCCGTCATATTTCTTAATTTGGTTTTCTCCTAAAACCAATATAAATCTAATAACAATTCAACTTAACTCCTCTGTCTAACCATAATTATTTCTCAAACAATTTAACGTTTTCCTAACGCAAATTGTCACCGGCAAATATCAATCTTTAATTTATTCTTATAATAAATTAAAGTCTATTAAAAATGAAAAGAAAACCTGATGGGTTTTCTTCTTCTTGGGCTCCTCCATCAACTCAACTTGGGCTTTTCTTTTCTAATTAAACTGCTGGACCTTTGTCCTCTTTGAAATCTTGGGCTTTCTCTTTTTCTTGGACTCTTTTCTTCTGATTGAGCCTTTTTTCCTTTTTGATTGAGCCTCCTTCTTCTAGGCCAGGTAAAATGATCTCTAATCTTGGTTTCTGCTTTACCCTTTTGAGACGTTCCTGAACGTTGTGGTGCCTTCTTTTTTCTCTTCTCTACCGGTGTTCTGCTTTGAATTGGTGTTTGCTATTTTTCTTTGAACTGACACTGCTATCTTCTCCTTTTTTTTTTGAATCGATGCTACGATTGATGAATCGGTGTCTCTCCCCTTTCTATTAACCGGTGTTCTGTGAAACGTTGTTGTACTTCTCCTTTCAACCGTTTCTCTCAAACGGTGTTGTCCCTTTTTTAAACCGATGTATCTCCTAATCGGTGCCTCTGTTGAAATCGATGTAACCCTTTGTGATTCCTCTGAATCGGTGCTATGTCTCTTCCTAATTGGCTGTCTACGGTTGCTATGGTGAATCGTTGGGGTTTAATTCGAACCTAATTGTTGCCTCCAATAATGGTGGCGCTTGGTGGTTCCGGTGGTTTTATAGTGGTTTCCGCGGTGGTTCTAGACTCCTGACCGTGGGGTTCTTTACTCCTATGATGGTGGCACTTGTCTCTGTGGATTTTTCTGCGGTGGTGCCTTCTTGAAATCAGTTTCTATCTTTCTGATTTCTTGTTGCCTTCGATTCAGTATGCTACTATGATATCTAGGGTTTACTATTTCTATTGCGATATTTGCGAAGGGGCTTACTGATTTCTGTTTCTGCGATATGTTGTCGTGATGCAATTTTGATGTGCTTTCTGATTTCTTGATGTTGTTGAACTGTTGCTTCAGTTCCGTGGGGTTGCCTAACTGTGATGAATCTTTTCTGTTTGGTGCCGGTTGGTAGTTGAATACTTCTGTGTTCTTCTGCCCCGTGTATCTACGGCAATCTCTTTTGCCAATTTCTTAAATGGCGATGCTCTAATCACCGAGTGTATTTCATCGATTGTTTTGTCTTCCGTAAATGATGAGAATTCAGGATCATATGACCTTGTGCTCTGATACCAATGTTGGGAAAACTCTCTAAAAACAATCACAGGATTTACCGTAACTAATCTTTATTATAACAATCTTTGAAATCACAATTTACAATCTTTACAGTGCTTCATATTTATAATAATCTAAGAGCTGTGTGTGAACCGACACAATGGTTCGGACGTGCCTCTTCACGGAACAGTTGCAACTCTTCATGTTTACTAAATGCTATTCTACGCCCTTATACTTTATATAATTACATATTTAACTCTAGACTATTACATAATCAAGATTAAACTAACAAATACACAACTCCAATAACTATAATAAACTATTTCAACATATAATGAACATTTCAATCTTACAAGTTCAACCTCAATTACATATGTTTTTAACTCTATGAATAAGACTTTAATCTTTCAATTCCAAAAACTTGGAGTTTGGAAAATGTTTAAAGATACATACTCGAACTCCACGGTCTTTCATTGTCCATCACACACCATCTTTTGACCATTCATTTATGTCATCATGCTAACACTTCATTTCTTACCTGTAAAACATAACCACGTTTGTCTTTAAGAAAGTTTGATACACCATAAATAAAAAGATGCATATGAATCAATAGGTATTGTCATCTTACCTTTCATTTGGGCCCGAAACTCAATTCCATCAATCATTCGTCTTCTCTCATCTAAGAAGGGTTAAAGAATAATAACATTTAGTTACAAATTTAATTATAATCTAAATTGAAATAAGATTATAAAAAACTCCAAGAACCAGTATCTATGATTAAAAAGGGTAGGAACTTTATTAATCCACCTGAAACACTAACTTCTATGCCTTGTTGAATAAAGGAAGAGTGATATCTTCATGTCCTATTGATGTAGATGTAGAAAGATGCTGTTCACACCCAGACTACTCATTAGCAAGCATATTTCATGTCATTTTTATACTACATAAATAGAAACTTTGATGCAATTAGCGTTTTTAGGTTGTTAAATGAAAAAAAGAACATACCAGCGTAGACCTTCCATTATAATTTTTCTTGTTTGGGTCAGCTCCAGCTTGAATTAAGCTTTTTAGCTGAAACAAATCCCAATTGTAAGTTGAACGGTTTAAAGATGGTTACTCGAACTGCACAGTCTTTCATTGTCCGTCGCGCACCATCTTATGACCATCCAATCATGTCCTTTTGATGTAGAAACTTACTCGAACTTCTATGCCTTGTTGAATAAGCAAAAGAGTGATATGTTCATGTCCTTTTTGGTGCACAAACATGTTCTTCACACCACTCTTGACTTTCCATCATAATGTTTCTTGCTTGGGTAAGCTCCAACTTGAATAAAAGCTTTTTAGCTGTAAGTTGACGGTTGACCCTTACTGCAAGTTCTGCCTCTTGTAATCAGCTATGAAGTATGATATGTGTCATCAAATTCTTCAAACGAACATCACATTAATAAAAAGCATGTTGATAGGAATCATAACTATATAATAGAATAATTGAACATCTCATACCCAAGAGTGTTTTCAATTAGTACATCCAACAAGGAACACCACTTGTAATTATTTCAATAAAGCATAATAACATTGGCATAACATCTAAAAGTCACAGCACATAAAAGTTGATGCCAAAACTCAATAACAGCAACAATCAACTCCAAAAATACATAATATTCAATAAAAAACACGAAAAAAAAAAAATACCTCCAAACGTCCAAAACTAGACACATTCATAGAATTTGGCCCAAATAGGCACATTCGTAATATACTAAAACTTGAATACAAATAGAAATGTCATTTGAAATTAGATCCAACTAGCAACAATCTTCATCCCTAAAGCAACAAACCACTAGACATAATCATGTTTCTTTCCTGCAACTTGCAAACCTATGTATAATTGACTTTTTTGCCTCACTTTCCAGTAATGTAATTTTGTCTAACAAAGTAACAAGGCCTTGGCAAATATATCACCAAATTCTACATTTTTAACCAACTTTAAATTGAGATAATAATAATTGAGTTTGGGTATTATTAACATTAGAGATTAAATTGAAATTATCATTACCTTATCAATTCCCTTAGCGACATGATGAATTTGTTAAAGTTGTATGCAATCATGCCATGGCAACCAAGGTGAAGTATATGGCCAAGGAGAGTCAGATTGCTTGGGTTACAGAGGATTACTAGCCACCTTGAACTTACAGGATTTGAAAGAACTTAAAGCATTGGCTGATGATAACCTCTCAGAAATTGAATCAATGCTTGAGTTACATAAGAGCGGGGTTCCTCCTGTATCACAGAAACATGTAGTATGTAGTTAAAGTCACAACTAACTATATGGGAGCAGGGGAGGTTGTAGATGGCTATGTACCGGTGCTAGAGAATCCTGATGGTGGAGTGGCTACAGAAAGCCAGGAGCTTTGGATGGAGGAAAGGTTACAGATGACAATCAACCATTTGGAGCTTCGGATGGAGGAGTGGTTGTAGGAAGTTATGTACCAGTGGTAGAAAACTTTGGAGCTTTGGATGGAGGAGTGACTGTAGGATGTTATATATGTACCATTGGTAGAAAACTCTGGAGCTTTTGAAGGAGGAGTGACCACGGAAACTGTATTGGAATGGAATAAAGTTAAATCAGGTTAGAAAGAAATTTAGGGGAAAGGGAAAAAATTATATCACTTGTATAAGCAAATCTCACATAACACTCGTAATATACTAAAACTTGAATACAAAATGGCATTCGAAATTAAATCCAGCTACCAAGAGTCTTCATCCCAATATTAGGAGTTCAAGAATCATGGCCAAGCGGTATATAGCAAACAGAATTATCATAGTATGTCTACCCTAAAGCAACGAATGACTAGACAAAATCATGCATGTTTCTTTCCCTGCAACTTGCTAACATATGTATAATTGACTTTTTTGCCTCACTTTCCGGTGATGTTATTTTGTCTAACAAAGTAACAAGGCCTCGACAAATACATCACCAAATTCTACATTTTTAACCAACTTTAAATTGAGATAATACTAATGGAGATTGGGTATATAATTGAAATTATCATTACCTTATCAATTCCCTTAGCGGCATGCATGAATTTGTTATAGTCGTTGTATGCAATCATGCCATGGTAACCAAGGTGAAGTATATGGCCAAGGTGAAGTCAGATTGTTTGGGTTATAGAGGCTTACTAGCTACCTTGAACTTAGAGGATTTGAAAGAACTTATAGCATTGGCTGCTGCTAAACTCTCAGATACTGCAGCAATGCTTGAGTTACGTAAGAGCGGGAAATGCTGCAGATAACAATGAACCATTGGTAGCTTTGGATGGAGGAGTGGATGTAGGAAGTTATGTATCAATGGTAGAAAACTCTAGAGCTTTGGATGGAGGAGTGGCTGTAGGAGTGGTAGATAGCTCTGGAGCTTTGGATGGAGTGGCTGTAGGAGGTAATGTAACAGTGGTAGAAAACTCTGGAGCTTTGGATAGATGAGTGACCACCAAACCTGTATTGGAATGTAATAAAGTTAAATCAAGTTAGATAGAAATTGAGGGGAAAGTGGATAAAATTAGATCACTTGTATAAGCAAAACTCATGTAGCAAGCAACAAATTTGAAGCTAAACTAACCAAATCAATTTGAAGGTAGAAGAACCAAATTTTTAACAAGTGAAATTAAATTGAAATTATCATTACCTTATCAATTCCCTTAACGACATGCATGAATTTGTTAATGTCATTGTATGCAATCATGCCATGGTAACCAAGGTGAAATATGGTCAAGGTGAAGTCAGATTGTTTTAGTTACAGAGGCTTACTAGCTACCTTGAACTTAGAGGATTTGAAAGAACTAATAGCATTGGCTAATGCTAACCTCTCAGAAATTGAAGCAATGCTTGAGTTACGTAAGAGCGGGAATTGCTGCAGATGACAATGAACCATTGGTTGCTTTGGATGGAGGAGTGGGTGTAGGAAGTTATGTATAAGTGGTAGAAAACTCTAGAGCTTTGGATGGAGGAGTGGCTGTAGGAGGTTATGTATCAGTGGTAGATAGCTCTGGAGCTTTGGATGGAGGAGTGGCTATAGGAGGTAATGTACGGGTGGTAGATGTGAACTCTAAACCGGATTCGAACGGGTCAACCCGGTTCGGAACCGACCCAGTTGAATGCAAATGTTGAGCTGCACGTTGGAGTTCCTATACTTGAGGATAAAGTCTTTGAAGTGGTCCAAGTAGTTGGAGGATTAATTGGCTATATTTCCTCCCACTACCTTTTAGTTTTATTTTAATTTTTCAATAATTGTCCTTTAATAATAGAGCAGCAGTACTTTATTTAGCATCACCTCGTATTGTAATTTCTGGTTCTCTCTCAATGAAAGCAATCTTCCATTGAAACTGTCTGTATTTTCATCTCTGCCAACCATATTCGTAGCTCCTAATCTAACTTGATTTGTCCAACAAGTGGTATCAGAGCTTCGGGTTTTACGTGTATGACCAAGTGTATGCCAAAATTAATCATGACGAAATCAAGTAGTTCACATGGAGACGAAGGAGTCCAGAATATCGGGGGAAAAGGGAGTGTCACTTTGCATTACCCGATGCTTACGAAGTCCAATTATGCGGTGTGGGCTTTGAAAATGCGGGTAAACTTGCAAGCACAGGGTGTTTGGGCAGCGGTGCAAAATCAAGAAGTTGAAGAGCGTTTGGATCGCATGGCATTGGCTGCGATTTACCAAGCAGTACCAGAGGATGTGTTGCTGATGTTAGCGGAAAAGGATACGGCAAAAGAGGCATGGGAAACACTTCGTACAATGCATATGGGTGCCGAACGAGTCAAAGAGGCGAAGGTTCAAACCTTGAGAAGTGACTTCGAGGTGATTCGCATGAAGGACGGCGAGTCAATTGATGAGTTCGCCATGAGATTGACAACGATCGTGACCGGCATTCGTTCACTTGGAGAAACGGTGGATGAAATTTCAGTGGTAAAGAAATTCCTTCGAGCCGTTCCAGTGCGATTTATGCAGATTGTAACTTCTATTGAGCAATTCGGTGATCTAAAGAACATGTCAGTAGAAGAAGTCGTTGGTCGTCTTAAGGCTCATGAAGAGAGACTTCGTGGTTTCGGAGAGCGAGACGGTGAGCAAGGGTTACTGCTTACACAAACCGAGCAGGTGTCTCGTTCAAGGCGACAAGATGAGAGAGATTCTTCATCTAATTCAAAGGGAAGAGGTGCAGGCCATGCCGGGAGAGGACGTGGTCGTGGTCGGGGTCGGGGACGTGGCCGAGGTCGAGATTCTTACCCGTCCCGACACGATTCTAACGCATCGAAAAGAGACAAAAGCAAGGTAAAATGCTTTTATTGTGATGAATTTGGTCATTATGCATCGGAATGTCCAAATAAAAGACGTGGAGAGGAAGCTAATTTAACACGAACTATGGAAGATGAGCCTACTTTGATGATGGTTATCTCAAAGGAAGTGTCACCTCCAAACGTGATACTTGAGGAAAACAAGCTTCTTGCCAACCTTCTCATGGACGGGGAAAATCGGGTTGAATCCGATGTTTGGTACTTTGACAATGGAGCTAGCAATCACATGACGGGAGCAAAATCAAAGTTTCACGAACTGGACGAGAATGTTGCAGGCCATGTTCGGTTTGGAGATGGGTCCACGGTTGACATCAAAGGCAAAGGTTCGATTTTGTTCGATTGCAAAAACGGAGATCAAAGGCTACTAAGTGAGGTATATTACATCCCTAGTCTTAAAAGCAATATTATAAGTCTTGGGCAATTAACGGAAAATGGGAGTCGAATGGAATTTTGCGGTGTCACTTTATGGGTATTCGATAGAAATAATGTTTTGCTGTTTAAAGTAAAAAGGTCCCCAAACCGAGTTTACAAGACACTCTTAAAAACGGGACGAGCAACTTGTCTTTTATCGACCCGAGATGATATCGATTGGTTGTGGCATGCAAGACTTGGGCATGTAAATTTTTATGCTTTAAAGGATCTGGGGGAGAAGAAAATGGCAGAAGGAGTTCCAGTGATAAAGCATCCTAATCAAGTCTGTGAAGGGTGTATGGTGGCAAAGCAATCACGACACCCTTTTCCTGATGAAGCAAAGTATCATGCTAAGAAGCCACTTGAATTAATCCATGCAGACGTGTGTGGACCAATTTCTCCTACCTCACTTGGTGGAAGTAAGTATTTCATCCTTTTTGTTGATGATTTTTCAAGGTGGATGTGGGTTTATATGGTGTCAGGAAAAGATCAAGTTTTTGAAGTCTTCAAAAAATTTAAAGTCTTGGTAGAAAAAGGATCCGGTTATGAAGTAAGAGTACTTAGAACGGATCGTGGTGGGGAGTTCTTGTCCAAAGAATTCAATCTATTTTGCGAGGAGAATGGTATTAGAAGACACTTTACTACACCGTATTCACCACAACAAAACGGTGTGGTAGAACGGCGAAATCGAACCGTCATGGCAATGGCTCGTAGTCTTCTAAAAGGTATGAAAATTCCAGGAGAGTATTGGGGAGAGGCTGTAAGACATGCAGTATACTTACTCAATCGCTTACCAACAAAGGCTCTTCGCGATATTACGCCGTATGAAGCTTGGACCGGTAAAAAGCCTAACCTTCATTTTTTGAAAGTTTTTGGTTGTTTAGCACATGTTAAAGTTCCCGGTTCACACTTAAAGAAATTGGATGATCGAAGTGAGCAAATGATATATCTCGGAGTTGAAGAAGGTACAAAAGGATACCGCCTGTTCGACCCTCGAAAGGGGAAGCTCAGAATAAGCCGAGACGTGGTGTTTGATGAAAGAAAAGGGTGGGATTGGACTGAAGTTAATGGAAAAGAGAATAGCCAAAGTACTGGGTTTCAAGTCGTTGAGATTCACGCCGCAAACCATACAAACCCAACACCCGAACACAGCCCACAAGACAGCTTCGAAACAATCAGCCCTCAAACTCCAGTAACTTCTTCGAACCAAAACAGCCACCAAAGCCCATCTTCAGTTGATTCGATGTCTTCCTTGAACCAAACCGGACCAAGAGGACATCGAATTTTGGCTGAAATTTATGAAGACACCGAACCCATAACCTTGGAACCGGAGGAATTGCTTCTTATTAATTCTGAACAGCCTTTAAACTACCAAGCTGCATCAACCTGTGAAGCATGGAGAAAAGCAATGAACACTGAGCTTGATGCGATCCAGCGAAATCATACTTGGAAGCTTGTCGATCTTCCTTCCGGTCACAACCCTATTGGATTAATGTGGGTGTTCAAGGTTAAGAAGGACAGATTAGGAGAAATTGTGAAGTACAAGGCTCGACTTGTTGCGAGGGGTTTTGTGCAAAAAGAAGGTATCGATTTTGAAGAAGTGTTTGCACCGGTAGCTCGACTCGATACAATTCGTCTTATTATTGCACTTGCAGCTCAAAGGAATTGGGAACTACATCATTTAGATGTGAAGTCTGCCTTTTTGAATGGTGAGTTAAAAGAAGAAGTGTATGTATCGCAACCCGAAGGCTTCATTGTAAAGGGAAATGAAGACAAAGTCTACAAGCTTTCCAAAGCACTTTATGGGTTACGCCAAGCACCAAGGGCATGGAATATTCGATTGGATAAAAGCTTGAAGAATATTGGGTTCAGAAGGTGTGCATATGACCATGCTGTTTACACCCGAAACAAGCAAGGCTGCTCACTAATTGTTGGAATCTATGTAGACGATCTAATTATTACCGGCTCTAATGACAATGAGATCAAAGAATTCAAGGCGCAAATGATGAATGAATTCGAGATGAGTGATCTTGGATTGCTTGCCTATTATCTTGGTATAGAGGTGTCACAAAAGAAGGACGGAGTGATGCTTAAACAAACGGCTTATGCCAAGAGAATCTTGGAAGAGTCCGGTATGAGTGATTGCAACCCAACAGCTTGTCCCATGGATCCCAAGCTGAAACTGGAGAAAGACGAAGATGGAGAACCGGTTGATCCCACTGAATTTAGACGGCTTGTAGGGAGCTTGAGGTACTTAACACACACCCGACCCGATTTGTCATTTTCGGTTGGGTTGATAAGTCGTCATATGGAAAGACCAACATCGCTACATCGAAAGGCATTGAAGCAAGTTCTTCGTTACGTGAAAGGTACAATTGATTATGGCATTTTGTATCATCAAGGTCAAGGGAACGGAAGACTTGTCGGGTATTCGGATAGTGATTTAGGTGGAGATGTCGTGGATTACAAAAGCACCAGTGGCATGGTTTTCTATCTTGGAGAGAATATTATTGCATGGCATTCACAAAAACAAAAGACAGTGGCCTTGTCAACTTGTGAAGCAGAGTTTATGGCAGCCACAGCAGCGGCCTGCCAAGCCATTTGGTTGGAAAATTTGTTGGCCGAAATGACCGGGTATAAAGGAGGACCGGTCAAGCTTTGCGTGGACAACAAATCGGCAATTACGTTAATGAAGAATTCGGTGTTTCACGGCAGAAGCAAACACATCAATATGAAGTTTCATTTCATTCGAGAATGTGTGGAGGACGGGCTAATCACGGTGGAATTTGTAAATTCAAAGGAGCAGAAAGCGGACATCCTTACGAAAGCATTAGCAAGGGTGAGTTACATCGAGATGCGAAAGAAGCTTGGAGTTCTTAAGCTTGAATCAAGTCCGGTTTAAGGGGGAGAATGTGAACTCTAAACCGGATTCGAACGGGTCAACCCGGTTCGGAACCGACCCAGTTGAATGCAAATGTTGAGCTGCACGTTGGAGTTCCTATACTTGAGGATAAAGTCTTTGAAGTGGTCCAAGTAGTTGGAGGATTAATTGGCTATATTTCCTCCCACTACCTTTTAGTTTTATTTTAATTTTTCAATAATTGTCCTTTAATAATAGAGCAGCAGTACTTTATTTAGCATCACCTCGTATTGTAATTTCTGGTTCTCTCTCAATGAAAGCAATCTTCCATTGAAACTGTCTGTATTTTCATCTCTGCCAACCATATTCGTAGCTCCTAATCTAACTTGATTTGTCCAACAGTAGAAAACTCTCGAGCTTTGGATGGATGAGTGACCACGAAACCTGTATAGGAATGTAATAAAGTTAAATCAAGTTAGAGAGAAATCGAGGGGAAAGGGGAGAAATTTAGATCACTTGTATAAGCAAATCTCGCATAGCAAGCAAAGATTTGAAGCTAAACTAACCAAATCAATTTGAAGCCAGAATAACCAAATTTTTAACATGAGAAATTAAATTGAAATTATCATTACCTTATCAAATCCTTTAGCGACAACCATGAATTTGTTATAGTCGTTGTATGCAATCATGCCATGGTAACCAAGGTGAATTATATGGCCAAGGTGAAGTCAGATTGTTTGGGTTACAGAGGCTTACTAGCTACCTTGAACTTAGAGGATTTGAAAGAACTTATAGCATTGGCTGCTGCTAACCTTTCGGAAATTGAAGCAATGCTTGAGTTACGTAAGAGCGGCAAATGCTGCAGATGACAATGAACCATTGGTAGCTTTGGATGGAGGAATGGATGTAGGAAGTTATGTGCCAGTGGTAGAAAACTCTAGAGCTTTAGATGGAGTGGTTGTAGGAGGTTATGTATCGGTGGTAGATAGCTCTAGAGCTTTGGATGGAGGAGTGACCACGAAACCTGTATTGGAATGTAATAAAGTTAAATCAAGATAGAGAGAAATTGAGGGGAAAGGGGATACAATTAGATCACTTGTATAAGCAAATCTCACATAGCAAGTAACAGGTATGAAGCTAAACTAACCAAATCAGTTTGAAGCTAGAATAAACAAAATGAATTGAAACAAATGTCACTTAACAAGCAACATATGTGTTGAATAAATACAAAACCAACAAATTTAATACTATAATAACCAAATAGAAACTTTACAATCATAACCAAGTGTTTGCAACTGGTTAATTAACATGAATAATATTAGATCTCATGTATAAGCAAATCTCACTTTAATATGGCATACGTATTATCATTAAATAAACTATAATCTTTGAAAATCAGCAAGAGAAGTAAAAAAGTACTTCGGATTTGAGCACCAGAGCACATGTTGAGGTTAAGCGTTTGAGCCATAACTTTGTGTGCATGTGTGTGTGTGTGTCTAGCTTTTCAATCCAACTTGTTGTCCTTAAGTTTGGATCTTGAAAACTCATCAAACTATTAAACCAAGCTCAAAGCCTAACTAGGTTCGTAACACAAGAAAGAAAGAACTATAACCAGCTTCTGAATATTACAGGTTACTGAATGAGGGCTTATGTTTTAGCCGCAAGTGGATATATATATCAACAATTGACTGATACGCACCTATAGATGAGTGAATTCTGGAGGTTTCTCCTAGTCAATGTTTCAAATACACTCTGCTCAACGATCTTGTTGACTATGTAATTACAACATAAAACTGACAAAGACATTTCATCAAACAGTTGGGGTGGAATGCAGATGATGCTTTCAATACAAAAACAGTCTTATTCTAAACTAAGAAATCATGTGAAATGAACATGGGACATTCTTTAAAATAAACAGGATGGAGATTCATGGGGGGTCGAAACTTTTTTTTGCAGTGGTGTCCCCTGTCTCTTTTCAACTATTTTATTTATTAATAAGACTTTATGTCAAACATAAAAATAATCAGCCAATCAACATATCTATGAACCAAAAGTTTAGTTTTTGTATGTGTGCATCGAAGTATCGAACATCAATGGAATACAATTATACAAGAGCAAACAAAAACCCATATTGAACAAAAAATTTTGATTGAAGTTATTTCTCACATTTAGTATAAAATCAAACACAAAAATCGATTACAAAAAGCTTCATATATACACAAAATAGGGAGAAAAGAAGATTGTTTGATGCACAAATATAGATGAAAGAAAGACAGTGATAGCAATAGAGAGAGACATGAGGAAATATGCAAGGTTGAAGAGGAGAGAGAGACAAGGAAATTTTTTATTTCTAAGGTAATTAAGCAGTGCTCCAAATGAGTAGAGCTCTGCTTAATTAACTTAGGCAAGACCAAGCTCTATAGCTTGACACGCTTTCAATGTGCAAGCTCGAGCTTGAATGAGGCACTTGAATTGAGCTCGAGCTCATATCAAATATTTAGAATATATCTATAAATATTATTGGATCCCTAAACTCATCTATGAGTTACCTTCTTGATGTTTATATCGAACTCAAACTCATAAAAACTTTACACATTTACAACTATAGCTAGTAATACATTTATAAGGTTCGAAAAACATAAGATTTTCAATCAAGAGAATTAAAGCTCAAGCTCATGTTTAGGAAGGGGATTTGGATGTACCTTAACTAAAACTTATTTCTGTTAAACCACACTCGAGTCGTTACAACCCTCATTTGGAGAATTATGAGGAAATGTAATCTAATATTCTCAAACCCCAACATGGGATGGATTGTATATTTAAATGAAAGTAGGAATGTTAAGTGTACACCGTAATTAATTGTTTTAAGTATGATAACCAAACACACCAAAATATTGCAATTCTAATTTTTTGTTTCACCTTACACATTTAGAATTTGCAAAACGAACACTAGTAATAACTAAACCTTCACCTTGATTAGCTCACTAATGGAATGACCACCATGTCTAGAGATTAAAAAAGATCTATTTACAGTGTACCACTTCCTCAAATTGCATATAAAATATAGAAATTAGTGGATACTTAATAAATGGAGAGATCTAATTAATTAAGCAAATACCTTTCATCCTCTTGATTCTTCTTATGTTTGTACATCGAGTTGACGCACATTCGTCTAGTTACAAAGAAGAATCAATGTAGTTAATCGACCCCGTGATACACTTCAAGAAAAAACGAAGAGATTTATATACTGCAAATTCATTATTCTGAAACTCAAGAACACGTCGTATACATCCACGACGATCAACCATAGGATGATCCACATCTCATATCTAGATGTAAACCAAGATTTTTAACAAAAACAAAAAAAAAAAAGAATCAATGTTTACTCAGATTCTAAAAGTTGATTAAAACCCATTTAAAACAAGAAGTATAAAACCAAATCAACACCAACAGATTTCACTTTGAATCCGGAAATATAAATCAAAATCAACAAAATTAATCAAATCTGATTTCACGCAATATAAAATCTATAGTTTATAGAAGTCTACTAGAATCCAGATCGGATCGGCCGCACAGATCTGAAATTGGATATAGAATGTTGAAATCAAAGAAAAAACATTTTAACAAAATGGTAACTTCGTCTACATAGCTATGAACACGAGTATCATGTACTCGCAAGAAAAAAGATTGATGCCTTTAGTGATATTTAAGTCTGTGCATGACAATGACATTTAGGTATTAATGTAATATTGGGCCATTGTCATTGGGCTTTTAGGGTTTTGCATTTTAGGTAGGGTTTGTAGTCCATATATATATATATATATATATATACGGTTATGTATTCTATTCATTCAATTATATTGTATTTTCTCTACTTTGTGTTATTATAAAACTTTCATCGTTTGGTCATATCTATTTCATCATTAGAGTCGTGGTTATTAATTTGTTGAGTTCTCGGTTTGTCGCACCCATTCACTACTAGGTTTGTCATTTTGTTTCGTAACTTTCTACCAAGTCTGCGCAGTCGTGGTAAAATCAACATTCTGGATTCATTCACCGTTTGATCATCACGATTTTTTGTGTGTAGGTTCTCATCATATGTAATTAATGTCACTTTGACCGTTGGGATTGTTGATTCGAGAATTGAATGAATAAAAAACATAATCATAGCCCTATATATAGACTACAAACCCTACCTAGAATGTGAAACCCTAAAAGCCCAATGGACAATGGGCCCAATATTACATTAATATCCCCTCTCAAACTCACAATGCCACAACAATAAACATTGAGAGTTTGTCAGAAAAAAACAAAAAGGTTATTCAGAGTGCGCTTTAGTGAAATTGTCAGCAACTTGTAGCGCAGAGGGAACAAACAGCAAGGAAATAGTTCAGCGCAGGGGAACAAACAGCAAGGAAATAGTTCCTATTTGAAAATGATGACGAGTAAGACAATCAATTTCAATGAGTTTTGACCGTTCATGAAAGACCGAATTATGAGCAATCTGTATAGCACTTTTGTTGTCACAGTGTATCGTGGTAGGCTGAGACCCATGTCAGCAAGCAAGAAGCAAGTAACCAGCGTAGCCAAACAACCTCGCTAGTAGAGCAGCCATCGCCCGAGAAGAACGAGAAACAAAATCATGCTTCCTACTCTTCCAAGAAACAAGTGAATCTCCAAGAAAGACGCAAAAAACCCAGTAATAGACTTACGATGAGTAGAATCCCCAGCCCAATCAACATCACTGTAAGCATGTACCTCAAAAGTACATGATGAAGGAAACACAAGCGTCTAGAACTGAGTGCCCCTTAGATATGTAGAATGTGAAGGACTTCCCCTTAGAGTGCAATCGTAGGAGCAGTTACAAATTGACTAACAATGTGAATAGCATGAGCAATATGGTGACCGTGAGATAAACCAAACTACCCACAATAGTACGTACAATACAAAGTTGGATCATCGAGAGGAACACCATCAGGATAATAACGAGCATTAGTTTCCAAAAAAGTATCCACAGTCTCGTTGTCAGATAGGCGAGCACGTTCAAACAAATCCGAAATATACTTATACTGAGACAAAAAGCAACAAGCAACCCCAAGTCCATCATAGCAAAACAATGAGCTAAATCACGCTTCAAGGACTCAATACCGACATAATCATCATCAGTAATAATCATATTATTAACATAAAAAAACCAAGAGTATCTGTCCTGCACTCATACATTTAATAAACAAAGCAGAGTCATGATTACTTGATGACTGTAGAAAACTTCTCAAACCACGCATGAGGAGCTTGTTTGAGACCATATAAAGCTTTGCAAAGACGACATACTTCTCCTGCCTTGTGAGCAACAGTAGAGGAGGAGTCATATAAACCTCCTCATGCAAATCACCATTCAAGAAAACATTATTGACATCCATATGAGAAATATTCCGTTTACAAATAAAGGCTACTGCAATCAATGTACGTACACTAGTCATTTTGGATACAGGGGCAAAAGTCTCCTCAAAATCAATGCCATATTCTTGCGAATACACCTTTGCAACAAGACAGACTTTATAACGTTCAACGGACCCATAATACTTAGTCTTAATTTTGTACACGCAACGTTAACCAATAGTATGCTTTCCAGATGGCAGCATAACTAAATCCCACGTATGAGTCTGATGAACGGCAGTCAATTCCTCAGTCTTAGCATCCTACCAAAGGGGATAAGATGCAGCCTCTCTAAAAGAGTTGGGTTGAGACAAATTGGCAATGAACAAAGAAAAAGAGGTTGAATAAGACGAGTAAGTAAAATCTGGAAGTTTAGTAGACTTACGAAGACGAATAGACCTACATGTAGTTAGGACATCCGTATTCTGATCCGGAGATGGTGCAGTGCGGTTTTCACAAGTTTTTCCATTGAACCTCCCTCTCTCTCTCTCTCTCTCTCTATATATATATATATATATATATATATATATATATATATATATATATATATATATATATGTGTTCAATGGATAACCTATATGCATCGGAACCCAGAAACCACTTTATAGCCATTGGATCACGTGATGCATCACGCTATAAAAAGTCGATGCATCACGCGAGAATTTGATGCATCATCATGCAGGAAATTTGATGCATCACGCGGGAATTGTGATGCATTTGTGGTGGTGCATGGAGGTTTTTCAAAGTTTTTCAATGCATTTAGTTTTCCGTTTAACCTCTCTCTCTCTCTCTCTCTAAATATATATATATATATATATATATATATATATATATATATATATATATATATATATAATCTAATTTATCTATTTCGAGCAAAAATCTAAATTTAATAATAACCTGTTTTTTTTTCCTTTCTAAGGCATATATGCAGAAAATACTGTTGGGAAACCGCTAAAAACAATCACAAATCACAGGATTTACCGTAACTAATCTTTATTATAAGAATCTTTGAAACACAATTTACAATCTTTACAGTGCTTCCTATTTTATAATAAGCGAAGAGGCGTCTGAACCGACACAAAGGAGAGGGTGCGGACGTGCATCTTCAACGAACGGTTGCGACTTTTGATACGAATGTGTTTGCACTCTTCATGGTGGAATAAATGCTATGCTAACAGGCCCCTTATAACTTTTATGTATTACAGATTTAACTCTAAACTATTACATAATCAAGATTAAACCTAACATTCTCCTCAACATTCTCCCCCTTATTTGATTATCTTTCAAGTCTTCAATCTTCTGTTTCTGTTCATCTCTTTGTCTCTCGACACTTGCATCTTCCGTGCTCGTGTAATCTCTCTTGAACCTGGCATCTTCTTGCTTGTGCAATCTCAATCTTGTTAGGTTCTCTAACTGTCTCTGCATTTGTGTCTCAAATGCTGCATTTGAGTCTCAAATGCGGTCTCTGTATCTATATTTGATTTTGCTGAATCAAATCTTCGGTTTCTCTAACATACTTTAAGAAAAAACAATCTACTCTCGATCAATTCTTCTTTGAATCTCTCCTTTTAAGAAAAACGATCTACTCTTGATCAGTCATGCTCTCTTTGGTCGAATCTCGACCTTGTCTACTCTCTCTCTCTCTCTCTCTCTCTCTCTCTCTCTCTCTCTCTTTCTTGTTATTGATCTACTCGTCATCAATAACTCTTTCTCTTTCTCTTTTTTCTCTTTCTTGAACTCCGGTCTATCTCTGTATCTATGCTTTTATCTCCCGTCATATTTCTTAATTTGGTTTTATCCTAAAACCAATATAAATCTAATAACAATTCAACTTAACTTTTCTATCAAACCATAATTATTTCTCAAACAATTTAACGTTTTCCTAACTCAAATTGTCACTGGCAAATATCAATCTTTAATTTATTCTTATAATAAATTAAAGTCTATTAAAAATGAAAAGAAAACCTGATGGGTTTTTCTTCTTCTTGGGTGGAACTGCCATTTAAAAATGAAGAAGTTACTCATTGTTATAGTTGGATGTGAAAGACATCTATTGTTCAAAACCAATTATTATTTCTTATTCATTATCTATTTTTTCTCTAAATAAAATTCTCTTCAGAAATCATAAAAAAGAAATATAGATATGTGAAAGATGCGTGAAAATTGGATAAAAAATGACTCGAAATAACAAAATTTTGATTCCATACAATATTCGTAAAACCAAAAATTTTTGGTTTGGAACTCTTAGTTCTCGTTCTTTATCTCTCAAATTTGTATCTTTAGAATCTGCTATATCAAACTTAAAAAAATAACCTAAAAAACCTTGATTTTCGTCAACTCAACTTGGGCTTTTCTTTTCTAATTAAACTGCTGGACCTTTGTCCTCTTTGAAATCTTGGGCTTTCTCTTTTTCTTGGACTCTTTTCTTCTGATTGAGCCTTTTTTCCTTTTTGATTGAGCCTCCTTCTTCTAGGCCAGGTAAAATGATCTCTAATCTTGGTTTCTGCTTTACCCTTTTTAGACGTTCCTGAACGTTGTGGTGCCTTCTTTTTTCTCTTCTCTACCGGTGCTCTGCTTTGAATTGGTGTTTGCTATTTTTCTTTGAACTGACACTGCTATCTTCTCCTTTTTTTTTTAATCGATGCTACGATTGATGAATCGGTGTCTCTCCCCTTTCTATTAACCGGTGTTCTGTGAAACGTTAACGTTGTTGTACTTCTCCTTTCAACCGTTTCTCTCAAACGGTGTTGTCCCTTTTTAAACCGATGTATCTCCTAATCGGTGCCTCTGTTGAAATCGATGTAACCCTTTGTGATTCCTCTGAATCGGTGCTATGTCTCTTCCTAATTGGCTGTCTACGGTTGCTATGGTGAATCGTTGGGGTTTAATTCGAACCTAATTGTTGCCTCCAATAATGGTGGCGCTTGGTGGTTCTGGTGGTTTTATAGTGGTTTTATAGTGGTTTCCGCGGTGGTTTTACTTCTATGATGGTGGCACTTGTCTCTGTCGATTTTTCTGCGGTGGTGCCTTCTTGAAATCAGTTTGTATCTTTCTGATTTCTTGTTGCCTTCGATTCAGTATGCTACTATGATATCTAGGGTTTACTATTTCTATTGCGATATTTGCGAAGGGGCTTACTGATTTCTGTTTCTGCGATATGTTGTCCTGATGCAATTTTGATGTGCTTTCTGATTTCTTGATGTTGTTGAACTGTTGCTTCGGTTCCGTGGGGTTGCCTAACTGTGATGAATCTTTTCTGTTTGGTGCCGGTTGGTAGTTGAATACTTCTGTGTTCTTCTGCCCCGTGTATCTATGGCAATCTCTTTTGCCAATTTCTTAAACGGCGATGCTCTAATCACCGGGTGTATTTCATCGATTGTTTTGTCTTCCGTAAATGATGAGAATTCAGGATCATATGACCTTGTGCTCTGATACCAATGTTGGGAAAACTCTCTAAAAACAATCACAGGATTTACCGTAACTAATCTTTATTATAACAATCTTTGAAATCACAATTTACAATCTTTACAGTGCTTCATATTTATAATAATCTAAGAGCTGTGTGTGAACCGACACAATGGTTCGGACGTGCCTCTTCACGAAACAGTTGCAACTCTTCATGTTTACTAAATGCTATTCTACGCCCTTATACTTTATATAATTACATATTTAACTCTAGACTATTACATAATCAAGATTAAACTAACAAATACACAACTCCAATAACTATAATAAACTATTTCAACATATAATGAACATTTCAATCTTACAAGTTCAACCTCAATTACATATGTTTTTAACTCTATGAATAAGACTTTAATCTTTCAATTCCAAAAACTTGGAGTTTGGAAAATGTTTAAAGATACATACTCGAACTCCACGGTCTTTCATTGTCCATCACACACCATCTTTTGACCATTCATTTATGTCATCATGCTAACACTTCATTTCTTACCTGTAAAACATAACCACGTTTGTCTTTAAGAAAGTTTGATACACCATAAATAAAAAGATGCATATGAATCAATAGGTATTGTCATCTTACCTTTCATTTGGGCCCGAAACTCAATTCCATCAATCATTCGTCTTCTCTCATCTAAGAAGGGTTAAATGTGTAGGAAGTTAAAGAGCGGGGTTCCTCCTGTATCACAGAAACATGTAGTATGTAGTTAAAGTCACAACTAACTATATGGGAGCAGGGGAGGTTGTAGATGGCTATGTACCGGTGCTAGAGAATCCTGATGGTGGAGTGGCTACAGAAAGCCAGGAGCTTTGGATGGAGGAAAGGTTACAGATGACAATCAACCATTTGGAGCTTCGGATGGAGGAGTGGTTGTAGGAAGTTATGTACCAGTGGTAGAAAACTTTGGAGCTTTGGATGGAGGAGTGACTGTAGGATGTTATATATGTACCATTGGTAGAAAACTCTGGAGCTTTTGAAGGAGGAGTGACCACGGAAACTGTATTGGAATGGAATAAAGTTAAATCAGGTTAGAAAGAAATCTAGGGGAAAGGGAAAAAATTATATCACTTGTATAAGCAAATCTCACATAACACTCGTAATATACTAAAACTTGAATACAAAATGGCATTCGAAATTAAATCCAGCTACCAAGAATCTTCATCCCAATATTAGGAGTTCAAGAATCATGGCCAAGCGGTATATAGCAAACAGAATTATCATAGTATGTCTACCCTAAAGCAACGAATGACTAGACAAAATCATGCATGTTTCTTTCCCTGCAACTTGCTAACATATGTATAATTGACTTTTTTGCCTCACTTTCCGGTGATGTTATTTTGTCTAACAAAGTAACAAGGCCTCGACAAATACATCACCAAATTCTACATTTTTAACCAACTTTAAATTGAGATAATAATAATGGAGATTGGGTATATAATTGAAATTATCATTACCTTATCAATTCCCTTAGCGGCATGCATGAATTTGTTATAGTCGTTGTATGCAATCATGCCATGGTAACCAAGGTGAAGTATATGGCCAAGGTGAAGTCAGATTGTTTGGGTTATAGAGGCTTACTAGCTACCTTGAACTTAGAGGATTTGAAAGAACTTATAGCATTGGCTGCTGCTAAACTCTCAGATACTGCAGCAATGCTTGAGTTACGTAAGAGCGGGAAATGCTGCAGATAACAATGAACCATTGGTAGCTTTGGATGGAGGAGTGGATGTAGGAAGTTATGTATCAATGGTAGAAAACTCTAGAGCTTTGGATGGAGGAGTGGCTGTAGGAGTGGTAGATAGCTCTGGAGCTTTGGATGGAGTGGCTGTAGGAGGTAATGTAACAGTGGTAGAAAACTCTGGAGCTTTGGATAGATGAGTGACCACCAAACCTGTATTGGAACGTAATAAAGTTAAATCAAGTTAGATAGAAATTGAGGGGAAAGTGGATAAAATTAGATCACTTGTATAAGAAAATCTCACGTAGCAAGCAACAGATTTGAAGCTAAACTAACCAAATCAATTTGAAGGTAGAAGAACCAAATTTTTAACAAGTGAAATTAAATTGAAATTATCATTACCTTATCAATTCCCTTAACGACATGCATGAATTTGTTAATGTCATTGTATGCAATCATGCCATGGTAACCAAGGTGAAATATGGTCAAGGTGAAGTCAGATTGTTTTAGTTACAGAGGCTTACTAGCTACCTTGAACTTAGAGGATTTGAAAGAACTAATAGCATTGGCTAATGCTAACCTCTCAGAAATTGAAGCAATGCTTGAGTTACGTAAGAGCGGGAATTGCTGCAGATGACAATGAACCATTGGTTGCTTTGGATGGAGGAGTGGGTGTAGGAAGTTATGTATAAGTGGTAGAAAACTCTAGAGCTTTGGATGGAGGAGTGGCTGTAGGAGGTTATGTATCAGTGGTAGATAGCTCTGGAGCTTTGGATGGAGGAGTGGCTATAGGAGGTAATGTACGGGTGGTAGAAAACTCTCGAGCTTTGGATGGATGAGTGACCACGAAACCTGTATAGGAATGTAATAAAGTTAAATCAAGTTAGAGAGAAATCCAGGGGAAAGGGGAGAAATTTAGATCACTTGTATAAGCAAATCTCGCATAGCAAGCAAAGATTTGAAGCTAAACTAACCAAATCAATTTGAAGCCAGAATAACCAAATTTTTAACATGAGAAATTAAATTGAAATTATCATTACCTTATTAAATTGCAATCATGCCATGGTAACCAAGGTGAATTATATGGCCAAGGTGAAGTCAGATTGTTTGGGTTACAGAGGCTTACTAGCTACCTTGAACTTAGAGGATTTGAAAGAACTTATAGCATTGGCTGCTGCTAACCTTTCAGAAATTGAAGCAATGCTTGAGTTACGTAAGAGCGGCAAATGCTGCAGATGACAATGAACCATTGGTAGCTTTGGATGGAGGAATGGATGTAGGAAGTTATGTGCCAGTGGTAGAAAACTCTAGAGCTTTAGATGGAGTGGTTGTAGGAGGTTATGTATCGGTGGTAGATAGCTCTAGAGCTTTGGATGGAGGAGTGACCACGAAACCTGTATTGGAATGTAATAAAGTTAAATCAAGATAGAGAGAAATTGAGGGGAAAGGGGATACATTTAGATCACTTGTATAAGCAAATCTCACATAGCAAGTAACAGGTATGAAGCTAAACTAACCAAATCAGTTTGAAGCTAGAATAAACAAAATGAATTGAAACAAATGTCACTTAACAAGCAACATATGTGTTGAATAAATACAAAACCAACAAATTTAATACTATAATAACCAAATAGAAACTTTACAATCATAACCAAGTGTTTGCAACTGGTTAATTAACATGAATAATATTAGATCTCATGTATAAGCAAATCTCACTTTAATATGGCATACGTATTATCATTAAATAAACTATAATCGTTGAAAATCAGCAAGAGAAGTAAAAAAGTACTTCGGATTTGAGCACCAGAGCACATGTTGAGGTTAAGCGTTTGAGCCATAACTTTGTGTGCATGTGTGTGTGTGTGTCTAGCTTTTCAATCCAACTTGTTGTCCTTAAGTTTGGATCTTGAAAACTCATCAAACTATTAAACCAAGCTCAAAGCCTAACTAGGTTCGTAACACAAGAAAGAAAGATCTATAACCAGCTTCTGAATATTACAGGTTACTGAATGAGGGCTTATGTTTTAGCCGCAAGTGGATATATATATCAACAATTGACTGATACGCACCTATAGATGAGTGAATTCTGGAGGTTTCTCCTAGTCAATGTTTCAAATACACTCTGCTCAACGATCTTGTTGACTATGTAATTACAACATAAAACTGACAAAGACATTTCATCAAACAGTTGGGGTGGAATGCAGATGATGCTTTCAATACAAAAACAGTCTTATTCTAAACTAATAAATCATGTGAAATGAACATGGGACATTCTTTAAAATAAACAGGATGGAGATTCATGGGGGGTCGAAACTTTTTTTGCAGTGGTGTCCCCTGTCTCTTTTCAACTATTTTATTTATTAATAAGACTTTATGTCAAACATAAAAATAATCAGCCAATCAACATATCTATGAACCAAAAGTTTAGTTTTTGTATGTGTGTATCGAACATCAATGGAATACAATTATACAAGAGCAAACAAAAACCCATATTGAACAAAAAATTTTGATTGAAGTTATTTCTCACATTTAGTATAGAATCAAACACAAAAATCGATTACAAAAAGCTTCCTACAAAAAATAGGGAGAAAAGAAGATTGTTTGATGCACAAATATAGATGAAAGAAAGACAGTGATAGCAATAGAGAGAGACATGAGGAAATATGCAACGTTGAAGAGGAGAGAGAGACAAGGAAATTTTTTATTTCTAAGGTAAATAAGCAGTGCTCTAAATGAGTAGAGCTCTGCTTAATTAACTTAGGCAAGACCAAGCTCTATAGCTTGACACGCTTTCAATGTGCAAGCTCGAGCTTGAATGAGGCACTTGAATTGAGCTCGAGCTCATATCAAATATTTAGAATATATCTATAAATATTATTGGATCCCTAAACTCATCTATGAGTTACCTTCTTGATGTTTATATCGAACTCAAACTCATAAAAACTTTACACATTTACAACTATAGCTAGTAATACATTTATAAGGTTCGAAAAACATAAGATTTTCAATCAAGGGAATTAAAGTCAAGCTCATGTTTAGGAAGGGGATTTGGATGTACCTTAACTAGAACTTATCGAGTCGTTACAACCCTCATTTGGAGAATTATGAGGAAATTAATCTAATATTCTCAAACCCCAACATGGGATGGATTGTATATTTAGATGAAAGTAGGAATGTTAAGTGTACACCGTAATTAATTGTTTTAAGTATGATAACCAAACACACCAAAATATTGCAATTCTAATTTTTTGTTTCACCTTACACATTTAGAATTTGCAAAACAAACACTAGTAATAACTAAACCTTCACCTTGATTAGCTCACTAATTGAATGACCACCATGTCTAGAGATTAAAAAAGATCTATTTACAGTGTACCACTTCCTCAAATTGCATATAAAATATAGAAATTAGTGGATACTTAATAAATGGAGAGATCTAATTAATTAAGCAAATACCTTTCATCCTCTTGATTCTTCTTATGTTTGTACATCGAGTTGACGCACATTCGTCTAGTTACAAAGAAGAATCGTCGTAGTTAATCGACCCCGTGATACACTTCAAGAAAAAACGAAGAGATTTATATACTGCAAATTCATTATTCTGAAACTCAAGAACACGTCGTATACATCCACGACGATCTACATCCACGACGATCAACCATAGGATGATCCACATCTCATATCTAGATGTAAACCAAGATTTTTAACAAAAACAAAAAAAAAAAAAAAAGAATCAATGTTTACTCAGATTCTAAAAGTTGATTAAAACCGATTTAAAACAAGAAGTATAAAACCAAATCAACACCAACAGATTTCACTTTGAATACGGAAATATAAATCAAAATCAACAAAATTAATCAAATCTAATTTCACGCAATATAAAATCTATAGTTTATAGAAGTCTACTAGAATCCAGATCGGATCGGCCGCACAGATCTGAAATTGGATATAGAATATTGAAATCAAAGAAAAAACATTTTAACAAAATGGTAACTTCGTCTACGTAGCTATGAACACGAGTATCATGTACTCGCAAGAAAAAAGATTGATGCCTTTAGTGATATTTAAGTCTGTGCATGACAATGACATTTAGGTATTAATGTAATATTGGGCCATTGTCATTGGGCTTTTAGGGTTTTGCATTTTAGGTAGGGTTTGTAGTCCATATATATATATGGTTATGTATTCTATTCATTCAATTATATTGTATTTTCTCTACTTTGTGTTATTATAAAACTTTCATCGTTTGGTCATATCTATTTCATCATTAGGGTCGTGGTTATTAATTTGTTGAGTTCTCGGTTTGTCGCACCCATTCACTATTAGGTTTGTCATTTTGTTTCGTAACTTTCTACCAAGTCTGCGCAGTCGTGGTAAAATCAACATTCTGGATTCATTCACCCCCGTTTGATCGTCACGATTTTTGTGTGTAGGTTCTCATCATATGTAATGTCACTTTGACCGTTGGGATTGTTGATTTGAGAATTGGATGAATAAAAAACATAACCATAGCCCTATATATAGACTACAAACCCTACCTAGAATGTGAAACCCTAAAAGCCCAATGGACAATGGGCCCAATATTACATTAATATCCCCTCTCCAACTCAAAATGCCACAACAATAAACATTGAGAGTTTGTCAGAAAAAAAACAAAATGGTTACTCAGAGTGCGCTTTAGTGAAATTGTCAGCAACTTGTAACGCAGAGGGAACAAACAGCAAGGAAATAGTTCAGCGCAGAGGGAACAAACAGCAAGGAAATAGTTCCTATTTGAAAATGATGACGAGTAAGACAATCAATTTCAATGAGTTTTGACCGTTCATGAAAGACCGAATTATGAGCAATCTGTATAGCACTTTTGTTGTCACAGTGTATCGTGGTAGGCTGAGACCCGTGTCAGCAAGTAACCAGCGTAGCCAAACAACCTCGCTAGTAGCGCAGCCATCGCCCGAGAAGAACGAGAAACAAAATCATGCTTCCTACTCTTCCAAGAAACAAGTGAATCTCCAAGAAAGACGCAAAAAACCCAGTAATAGACTTACGATCAGTAGAATCCCCAGCCCAATCAACATCACTGTAAGCATGTACCTCAAAAGTAGATGATGAAGGAAACACAAGCGTCTGGAACTGAGTGCCCCTTAGATATGTAGAATGTGAAGGACTTCCCCTTAGAGTGCAATCGTAGGAGCAGTTACAAATTAACTAACAATGTGAATAGCATGAGCAATATGGTGACCGTGAGATAAACTAAACTACCCACAATAGTACGTACAATACAAAGTTGGATCATCGAGAGGAACACCATCAGGATAATTACGAGCATTAGTTTCCAAAGGAGTATCCACAGTCTCGTTGTCAGATAGGCGAGCACGTTCAAACAAATCCGAAATATACTTATACTGAGACAAAAAGCAACAAGCAACCCCAAGTCCATCATAGCAAAACAATGAGCTAAATCACGCTTCAAGGACTCAATACCAACATAAATATCACCAGTAATAATCATATTATTAACATAAAAAACCAAGAGTATGTGTCCTGCACTCATACATTTAATAAACAAAGCAGAGTCATGATTACTACAATGAAAACCGAGAGACGTGATGACTGTAGAAAACTTCTCAAACCACGCATGAGGAGCTTGTTTGAGACCATATAAAGCTTTGCAAAGACGACATACTTCTCCTGCCTTGTGAGCAACACTAGAGGAGGAATCATATAAACCTCCTCATGCAAATCACCATTCAAGAAAACATTATTGACATCCATATGAGAAATATTCCATTTACAAATAAAGGCTACTGCAATCAATGTACGTACACTAGTCATTTTGGATACAGGGGCAAAAGTCTCCTCAAAATCAATGCCATATTCTTGCGAATACACCTTTGCAACAAGACAGACTTTATAACGTTCAACGGACCCATAATACTTAGTCTTAATTTTGTACACGCAATGTTAACCAATAGTATGCTTTCCAGATGGCAGCATAACTAAATCCCACGTATGAGTCTGATGAACGACAGTCAATTCCTCAGCCTTAGCATCCTACCAAAGGGGATCAGATGCAGCCTCTCTAAAAGAGTTGGGTTCAGACAAATTGGCAATGAACAAAGAAAAAGAGGTTGAATAAGACGAGTAAGTAAAATCTGGAAGTTTTGTAGACTTACGAAGACGAATAGACCTGCATGTAGTTGGTACATCCGTATTCTGAACCAGAGATGGAGCAGACGTAGGCATAGGAGGAGCTACATGTGTCTCTGTAATAGAGTCATCCAATGTTGTAGGTGTTTCAGTTGTCGGTATATTAGATGTGTTGATTTCGACATCAGAAGTGATATTATTAGTGTCATTATTAAGAGGATCAATAGAATGAATATCAGATCGTGTCATGTCATGAGACTAAGCGGGAATCGAATAGAATTGTGCATCAAATGAAATTGGAGACCGGAGCAACTGTCTTCCTTGTTTCAATATCAATAAAATCCAAATGATATATCGATAGAAATGTGCTATACCTCCGTGATTATTGAAACAGAAATCTTTTTAGAGAAAACTGAGTAGTTGGTGGGGTTAATTGCATGCGTCACTGGGTCCATGACGTCTTTTTCAATATCAAGTCGCCTAGGGCTTGATAGATTATGTGGTTTACCCAGCCAACACATTTTAGGTAGGATTAACTTTTCTTTTAATCCTTTCTCAACTCTCAGCACTCAGCATTTTTCAACTAAGCTCCCTCTGGCTCACTTCTGATAAATAAATCCAGTCAGCTTTACAACAAAAGCATGATCTGATGCACCACCATCTCCATTCAATATATCCCTCTTATTTACATTTTATCTCTGCTCGACCCTATCAGTATCCCATGATAACTGACACTTCTCAACTAATAGACTAATAAACCCTTACATACACAAACTATAAGTGGTTTGCTTCTTGGGTAGGTCTTCCGGTTCTGGTTAGACCATGGAAGCAATATTTATGCCAATCACTCAGATTGGTGGATAATCAGAGTCAGTAGACAGATTTTCTGCTTTGAAGCTCAAGGGATATCAGAGAGATTATATTCAGATAATATGGGAGATATCAGAATCAAATAGTAAATCTGATATATGATATGAAAAGAACCAGATTTTCTTGAAAGAATTAGCACTTGGGAGATAACGGGAGAATCCAGTATAAATTGGAAGCATTGTAACAAAGAGAATCTCAGAAGAAATGAGATTATGAACATCAAAGAGATTAGATCAATTAATCTCAATGAGAGATTCAGAGAATTAGAAGATTATGAAAATATTTTTGCTTTTCAGCTCAAAAATGTTTTTATGTGTGCATAAGATTTGTTCGTGAAAATTTCACACAGTTTTTGAAAAAATGTCTTCATCAAAGTTCGTCTGAAACTCCCCCTGGACATAAGCACACTAAGTTAGTCAACTCAAAGAGAATTAATCAGGAGCAAAAAATTACAAAAATAAAACTCCCTCTTATTCAATGCAACATTGGAGTTGAATTCACGGCAGGAATTCCAAAAAGATTTGTCTTTCAGACTTGGGTTATAATCTGATGTGATTAGAAGGTATTTGTCGAACTCGGGTTTCAGTCTAAAAGAATTGAAAGCCTTTAGCTTGGTTCTGTACTGAAAAGAACAAAATCCAATTTCAGTGAAGATCGGGTTCTACTCTATTGTGAGTAGAAGCCTCTTGAGATTAAGTCCGGGTTCTAGTATGATATGACTAAAAAGCATCTTGTAGGATCAAGCTGTTAGTTAGACTTCTCAAACTGTTAGTAGAGTTTATATGTAAATCCAAAGTTCATGCTGCTAGTTGAAGAAACTCGAGCTGCCAGTGTAAAAGTTCAAGCTGCCAGGGTAAATCAACTCGAGCTGCTCTGTTCAAGCTGTCAATGGATTCAAGCTGCTCAACAGTTTCATAAACAGAAAGTGCTGATTTTCAGGAAAAGATATTTACACGAAGATCCAGCATATCTACTATCAGAGAAGTCGTAGTTCTTCAAGGAAACATATCAAGAAGTAATATAAATACATAGAATAGGTCTTTCTATTGTATAAGAGTTTTCTGCATATTCAAGTCTGTAATTGCTTTTTGTTTAGTTTTTCATAAGCCTCTAAGGTTGTAAAACCCTAAGAACAGTCTGTGTTCTTCGTCTAATCAAACAGATTAGAGGTGATTGTAATCATTGAGATCAGCAATACAAGCAGTCTTGAATATTTTATTGTGTTTATCTGCTATTTATTCTGAAAGCTATTGTTAAAATAATTAAGTGTTATTCCGCAAACTTCTTAATTAAACTTTGATTCAAAGCAAGATTATTGATTTATACTCTGATAAATTCAAATCAGTTAATCTTGGTTAAGTACTTTTAGATCCTGACAAGTGGTATCAGAGACACAGGTCGTTCTTTGTTTTTCAAAGTCGAAAGTTTTCTTTTAAATCTTTAATCTTTTCCAATGGAATTTGAAAACAGCAGCAGTGGATCTGGGCAAGGACTCAAAATGCCTATGCTCAAGCCCACTGAGTTTGAGATGTGGAAACTCAGGATTCAACAGCATATTCAATTCATTGATTATGCCATATGGGAAGCTGTTGAATTTCCTCCTGTAGTTGATCCAGAACTTGATGATGAGGGTAAACCAGTCAAAACTCCTTCAAAAACTGAACTGGAAAGAAAGGCTAGAATGAATGAAGTGAAAGCCCTTACACTTTTACAAATAGCCATTCCTAATGCTTATCAACATCAGTTCAAAAAGTTTTATACTGCTCATTCTCTTTGGAATTCTATAGAGAAAAGATTTGCTGGTAATGCCAGTACCAAGAGAAATCAAAAGGATCTTTTAAAACAGCAGTATGAGAACTTTTCTGGTGACAAGAATGAAAACCTTACTCAAATCTTTGACAGGTTCAACAAACTGATAAGTGAGCTGGAAAGTGCAAAAGTCAGCCTGGATCAACATGAAGTCAATAGAATGTTTCTCAGATCTCTTAGAGAAGAATGGACAGTTTATGCTGCCCAATGGAGAACAAAAGACACTCTTGATGAGATAGAACTGGATGATCTGTACAACAGTCTGAGAGTGTTTGAGACTGAGATTGATACTAAAAAGAAATCTTATTCTTATAATCACAATACTGCTCTTCTGTCTTCTGAAAAATCTAATAGCAGTGATTCCTTTTCAGGTGGTGATAGCAACTCTGCTGAAGCTCATTATGAGGCTTTTGTTGCCAGTGATGGATTGTTTGCTTAAAATGCTGAAGATTTAGAACAGATTCATCCAGATGATCTTGAAGAGATGGATTTAAAGTGGCAACATGCAATGCTGACCATGAGGGCCAAAAGGTTTCTTAAAAGAACTGGAAGGACCAACTTTCAAGCCAGAACAGAAGGAAAACCAGCTTTTGATAAGTCAAAAGTTGAGTGCTATAAATGTCATAAGCTTGGTCACTTTGCCAAAGAATGTAGATCTCAAAGTCAACAGTCATCAAGGACTCCACAGCCCAATCAGACATCATCATCAACAGCATTTGTCTCTCAAGAAGACAATGTGTTTGACTGGAGTGATCAGACAGAGGAAGAGTTTCAAAATCAAGCTCTAATGGCAGAAACATCAAATGTCTCCTCCACTGAACTACCATCTGAGGTAAATTCTAAACTCTGCTCTCAATCATGCAAAAATATGGTTAAAAAGTACAGATATCATAATGAGAGCATGTGCAAAACTCTAGCTAAGATAGAAGAAAGGAGATATGAATATATGCAAGCCATAGAAGATCTTGAAAAACAGATCAATGACTATAAGGATAATGAGATTCAAATGGGACATGATAGAACATATCATGAGTGGGAGAAAAAGGAGCTAAATAAGAAAATAGAATCTCTGAATAAAAAGGTAGAAGAGACTGAACAAAAGGTGTTAGAGGCTAATAAGAAACTAGAATCTGTCAATATAGATCTAGGTAACTTTAAAATAGCTAATCAAAAGCTAGAACACCTAATGGAAGTCCAATTTAAAGATAGGGTAAAATCTCAGGTTAATCCCAAAGAAGGCATAGGATACAGGGCTACTCCACCCCCATACAACAATAAATACATTCATCTAATGAGTGAAGTTGCTGATAGACTTGTCAATGAACCATTAGATGAGTCTATGACTACTGTAGATCCTATCCTTGATCCCAGCCCTGAATCTAAAGAAGATCAGATTCAAAATACAGAGTGTGAGTGCACAAAAGTTGAGAAGGCACACAAAACAATGAGTGCACCCATAGAGATCCAAGCCCCCAATAAGAAAGGAAAAGAGAAGATGAGTGTATGCAATGCTACTCGACAAGTTTCTGTACATTCTAACTGTAACACTGCATCTTCTTCAAAGAATAATAAAAGGGGTAAAAATGTTCCTGTCTGCACTTGCCAAAAGCATGGTGTTCAAAAGTTTCCCAAACAACAGCAGGTAAGGGGAAATCAGAGGAACAAGAACCAGAAATTGTCAGATAAATCTGGCTCGAGTTCAAATAGTCAAAAGGTGTTTTCACTGTGGCAGGAAGAATCACTTGGCCAAGGATTGTTTTTATAAACCAGCTGTTGCAAAACAGACTGTGAATCAAAAAAATTCAAATCCTACTCAGGCAAAACGTTCAAAGGTCAAACCTTCTGCCACACCAGTTCCAAAGAAAACAGTTGATCACAGGCTTTTAAAAGTTAATAAAAAACAGTCCACACACCAAAAACAAGTTTTGGCAAAGCCTAAATTAAGTTTTAAGCAAATATGGTGTGTCAAGGACAAATCTTCAGATCAAACTGCTGATACAAAAGATCAGACTGCTAAGCCAAATTCTGAAGCTGTTAGTGCAAACTCTGAAGCTGTTAGCACTACAACCACAGATCAGACTGCTAAGCATCAATCTGGAACTGTTAATGAATCATCTGAGACTGTTGGAAAAAAAGATGCTCAAAATACCTGGATACCTCATATAGTCACTAAATACTCCCCAAAGACCCCATCCGTGGATCTTACTAAATATACAAAGTCAAAAACAGTATTTAGTTATGTCAATGCACAAGGCCAACCCAAAACCAATTTGGTTTGGGTTTACTCCACTACTGACTAAGCTTCTATTTGTGCAGGGCAACCACAGGTCTCCTCATAAAACAAGATGGCATTTGGACAGTGGATGCTCTAGGCACATGACAGGCAATTCTGAGTGCCTGTCAAATTTCAAAGGCTTTGATGGAGGATTTGTTGCATTTGGAGGCAACTTATAAGGAGGTAAGATTACAGGTAAAGGCACTGTTAATGCAGGCACCATGATTTTCAATGATGTTTTGTATGTTGAACAGCTTAAGTATAATTTATTAAGTGTCTCTCAAATTTGTGACAAACAAAACATTGTTTTGTTTACAGATTCTGAGTGCATTGTTCTTTCAAAAGATTTCAAAATTCCTGAAAATTTTGTTTTATTGAGAACACCAAGAAAGGACAATGTCTACTGTTTGGACACAGATCTTTTATCCAAATCAAATACTTTAAGCTGTTTGATATCCAAAGCATCATCAAATGAGTCCGCTCTTTGGCATAGAAGGATGTGTCACATGAACTTCAAGTCCATGAATGTTTTGGTCAAAAAGAATCTGGTAAGAGGTTTACCACAAAAGGAGTTCATATGTGATGATCATTGTGTATCATGTCTTAAAGGCAAGCAACACAAAACTTCTCATAAGGCCAAAGAAGTAAATTCAATCTCATCTGCTCTTCAGCTGATTCATATGGATCTATTTGGTCCAACATCTGTTTTGAGTTTGAATAAAAGGGCTTACTGTTTAGTCATTGTTGATGATTTCACTAGATTTACTTGGGTTTACTTTCTTAGATCCAAAGATGAAACTGCTGAGCTAGTTAAGTCTTTTATCCTTAAGATAGAAAACCAATCCAACTCAAAAGTTAAGGTGATAAGATCAGACAATGGAACTGAATTTAAAAATGACATTCTAAACAGTTTTCGTGAGTCCAAAGGTATTTCTAGACAATATAGTGCACCAAGAACACCACAGCAAAATGGTGTAGCTGAAAGAAAGAATAGAACATTAATTGAGGCTGCTAGAACAATGTTAGCTGATTCTAAACTGCCAATGACTTTCTGGGCAGAAGCTGTCAATACAGCCTGTTATGTTCTGAATAGGGTTCAAGTTGTTCAATCTCAAGGGAAAACTCCCTATGAGTTATTCCACAATAGAAGTCCCCTAATAGCTTTCTTCAAGTCTTTTGGATGTCCATGTACTATTCTTCATATTAAGACTCACTTAGGGAAGTTTGAGAGTAAGGCTGAAGAAGGATTCTTTGTAGGATACTCAAATCAAAGCAAAGCCTATAGAGTATATAACAGTGTGTCTAAAACCATTGAAGAAAGTGCCAATGTTGAATTTAATGAAAATACTGCTAATGTCAAAGGCACTGGTCCTGATTGGTTGTTTGATTTATATTCACTAACAATTTCTCTGAGCTTTGTTGAGTATACTGCAGAAGCTGATGCATACAGTCTTGAAGCTGCCAACACAAATTCTCATGCTGCCAATACAAATTCTCAAGCTGTTGGCACAAAGTTTCAAACTGCTGCAGATTCAACAAATTGGGATGTTTACACCACTATACCACTTCTGTCTTGTGATCCTCCAGGGGTCTTGAATGTTCAACATAATACAAATCCAGACACTGAAGTGCAACTCCTAAGTCCTAAGAGCACAGCTCCACCACAAAGGGAACCAGTCCCAGATTCAAGTCAAGCTGTTACTGAAACTGAACCATTCACTGATCCTGATAGAGATGACACAAATCTTGGATCCTCTTTTCAGACAGAAAGAGAGCCTACCCTCAGAGTTCACAAGTATCATCCTCTCAATCAAATACTGGGTGATCCAAGCACTCCTGTACAAACAAGGAAGATGGTTCACAATGAGACTACTGCTGCTGAACAAGCAGTTCCTGAATTCAGTCTAGCTGCTTTTGAACATGCATGTTTCATGTCTCAACTGGAACCTAAAAAGGCATCAGAAGCATTGAAAGATTCATCCTGGATTGAAGCAATGCAAGAAGAGCTTCTACAGTTCAAGATTCAGAATGTATGGACACTAGTTGATCTTCCTAAAGGTAAGAGAGCAATTGGTACAAGATGGGTGTTCAGAAACAAGAAAGATGAGAGAGGGATAGTCATCAAGAATAAAGCAAGGCTAGTAGCACAAGGGTACACTCAAGAAGAAGGCATAGATTATGATGATGTATTTGCCCCAGTGGCAAGAATTGAAGCCATCAGACTATTCTTGGCCTATGCAAGCTTCAATGGTTTTAAAGTGTATCAAATGGATGTGAAGTCTGCCTTTTTATATGGGACAATTGAAGAAGAGGTCTATGTGTGTCAACCTCCTGGTTTTGAAGACTACAAGTATCCAGACAGGGTCTACAAGCTAGACAAGGCTCTCTACGGTCTCCATCAAGCCCCCAGATCATGGTATGACACTCTGTCATCATACCTTCTACAGAATGGGTTCAAGAGAGGCACTCTGGACAAAACACTTTTCACTAAGTCTATCAAAGCTGAGATTCTGCTTGTCCAAATCTATGTTGATGACATCATCTTTGGCTCAACAAATGACTGTCTGTGCAAAGAGTTTGAAGCTTTAATGCACAAAAAGTTTCAAATGAGTTCAATGGGAGAACTCACTTTCTTTCTGGGATTGCAAGTCAAGCAGAAGCCCACTGGACTTTTCATAAGTCAATCAAAGTATGTGAAAGACATACTAGAAAAGTTTGGGTATCAAGACACAAAGGTTGCAAGCACTCCAATGGATCCTCACAAGCAACTCCATACAGACAAAGATGGCATAGATGTGGACATACATTTATACAGATCTCTCATAGGATCACTCATGTATCTAACATCTTCTAGACCTGATATAATGTTTGCTGTCTGTGTGTGTGCTAGGTTTCAATGCTCTCCAAAGGATTCTCACTTGGTTGCTGTTAAAAGAATCTTTAGATATCTCAAAGGCCAACCACACTTAGGCCTATGGTATCCTAAAGACTCTCCCCTTGAAATAACTGCTTATTCTGACAGTGACTATGGTGGTTGCAACATTGACAGAAAATCCACAACTGGTGGATGTCAATACTTAGGAGCAAGACTGGTCTCTTGGCAATGCAAAAAGCAGACAACTGTGTCCACATCATCCACTGAAGCAGAATATGTAGCAGCTGCAAGCTGCTGCTCCCAGGTAATGTGGATTCAAAATCAGCTAAGAGACTATGGTATAAATTTCTTATCCACTCCTATTTACATTGACAATTCAAGTGCAATAAGCATTGTGCAAAACCCAGTGAAATTCCCAAAAACCAAGCGTATAGAAATCAGATTTCATTTCATAAGGGATTGTAATGAGAAGAAATTAATCCAAGTTACCAAAATCCATACTGATGATCAGTTAGCTGATCTATTTACAAAACCTTTTGATGTAGGAAGATTCACTTTCCTGGTATCAAATATTGGTATGGTAAACATGGATTAATTTGTTTTCATTATTATTTACTTCGTATGCTTATTTAAGGGGGAGTCATTGTTTCATTAAAAAGATGCATAATTTTTAACTAACAGCTTGAGTATTTTCTCAACCTGCTAGTTCATTTTCTCGGACTTTTAGTTATTCACTTGATCTGTCAAAGTGTGCAGGCCATTTAGGTAATTTTTAAATGTGTGTGCGCGGGACCCAACCTTTTTCAAAACCTTTAAAGGTCCCAGTTTCGTTCAGTTGTAACTACCAGTTACAAAGTTTTCTTCCACGACCTTCCTTTTTCTCTCTGAACGATTCACACAATCTTCTTTGCAACCCTAAAATCTCCGATCAATCTTCAATGGAGTTTGTCAAAGAACACAACTGCCTTCCATACTCTCTCAAACACTCTGAACTTCAGCCATTCCATGATATGATGGATTTTCTAAGACACTCCCATATCCACCATGCCCTCAATATAAATCCCACCATATACATATCGCATATAGAACAGTTCTGGAACAGTGCCTCCGTCCAAACCATCAATGGACTTCCTTCTATACTGTCCAAGATTGATGGCACTCCCATCACCATTACTGAGGAATCCATTCGACGACATTTGCATCTTCAAGATGCCACAGGTATAACAGACCTAACTCTTGATGCTTTACATACTGGTCTTTATAATATAGGTTATAGGGGTCCTGCTGATTCATTTACTTTCTTGAAAGCCCATTTTTCTCCTAAATGGAAATATCTTGTCCATATTATTCAGCAGTGTATGAGCCCCAAAAGAACGGGTTGGTTAGAATTTTCTTCTAACATTGCCACTGCCTTAGTGTGCTTTTCAACAGGCCAACGGTTCAATTTTTCAAACTTGATTTTTCAGGGGATGTTAAGGCATCATTCCCTAAAGAATGGGAAATTTTTAATGTATCCTAGATTTTTGGCAGAAATCATTGCACACACCTCCACTACTTCTCATTTACATAAGAGGATACATATTTCCCATAAGCACTCACTATTTTCTATAAAGAGGCTTTTAAAACAAAGTGCCAATTTTTTGAGTGTAGATGTTCCATTGCCTTCGGCAATGATGAACATTATCCCAAGAAACAGAGGAGAGGGTCCTGAGCAGGCTCAGCCTATCATCACTGCTACACCCCCAGGACCCCAATCCCCTCCTCATGATAAACAAATTCCTTCTGTTCCTTTTCATCAGCCAACAGCCCCACTAAAGTTTCTATATAAAAGGAAAAGAGGACCAGGAGCTCCTTCCTCCTCAGCCCTCAGACAAGAGCCATATATCCCTGTGCAGGAGGACACTTCTGCACAGAATATCCAAAGGGAACCAATTGAGGACACTCCCATCCTCACTCAGGAGGTGAACATCCCTTCAGAGACTGTTCATATGGGTTCTGTGGCTGGCACTACTGCTGTCGCTGCATAAGAGGCACAGGACAGTGCCAACATCCTTAAGACCACACCCATGGCAACATCAAGTGTGCAAACACAAGCTGGAAGTCCCCAGAACCAAGAACAGAGGGGACCAGAGGTTTCTACTTCTGGTATTCATGCCAGTGATAGATCACAAGCACCACATGTGTTTACTGATCTTGAGGCTAGTCTGCAACTAATGCTTTTGACGGATCCCAAGATGAAACCTGTTGTCGCTATGCTGGAATATCAACAGTCGATCATTGCTGCACAGGGTGCACAAATTATGGCCCTAAAGCAATCAGAAGTGGCTCAAAATCAGAGAATGGATTATCTCCATAAGGGGTTTACCCTTTGTGGAAATAAGATCATTCAATTAGAGCGTTTGATTCAAACCCAAGGGGCAAAGGTTGTAGGTCCTCCTGACCAAACCAATGCTTCCAAAAAGGGGGAGAATCAGGAGGTTCCTGAATCAGTCCAAGCAGCTCCAACAGCATCAGTCCAAGCTGCCTCAACAGTTCCACCGTCTAGGCTAACAGTCCCAACAGCTTCTCAAGCTGTTAGCCTAGAAACTCAAGCTGCTGCCTCCTCAAAAGCAACTGGAGTTGTTATAAGGGAAGGTGCTCAAGCTCAATCCAGTATAGTCCAAGCTACAACCTCTGCTGCAAAAGACAAGGGTAAGGGCATTCTCATTGAGTCTCCAAAGCACAAATTTTCTTCCAAAGAAGCCTAGATTGCCTTTGATGCTGAAGTTGCCAAAAAGTTAGCAGAAGAACAAGATAAAGAGTTAGACCAGGAAACCCAGCCCTCAATGGACGATGATGCAACATTAGGTGATTACCTAAAGGGGTTTGTGGTCAAACAAGGAGAGAAGAAGAGAAAGCTGCCAACAGGGCACTCCAAGGCTGAGTACAGAAGATTTCTGATCAATTTTGCCTTTGCAGCTGGCATTCCAAAGAAAATGGCTCAGTCCATGACCACTGAACGGCTGCAAGAGATCCATGACAAAGAAATGGACAAAAGAAAGAGAACAAAAGTCTCCCAAGAAGTCCAACCATCCCAAGACCCAGTTCAAACTGATACAAGTCATGTTCAAACTGCTGCCAGTGCCCCTGCTCCTTCTGATCAAGCTGTTACTTCTATTCCTGAATCAGAGTCATTACCTCAAGCAAAGCTAGATCAAGTGAAAAAGGTGTTGTTTGAGCATCATCTACAAAAGGCTCTGGAGATAGAGAAACTGTTGGATCAACATGACTTTACAAAGCCTCTGATCAATTACTGGTATGCTAAGCCACTGGATGATATTGACTTAAGATTTATGTTTGTGGTGAGAAGGGAATCTGGACCAGAAGAAGAGTATGATACATTTTGGCATATGGTTCAGAAGTTGACCAGAGATGAGCTTATCAGGATGCATAACATTGGGTCTGTGACACAAGTAAGATCTGCTCTACCACAAGTGAAACAAGTTATCAAAGATCTGAAGTCCATTTTTGATCCTGAGTCTATAAGGGAAGAGATAGAGGATGCCAACAAGAAGGGAAAGAAGATCAAGCAAGTTGATCTGTTTGTCAAATCAAGGACTTACAGAATCAAATTTTCAGATGGATCTGGTATGTTCTTTAATCTTGAATTCTATGATCTTCCAAAGGAAATGCTGATCCAGATGAAATCTGTTAAGATATCTTGTGATAGAGATGAGATGAAGAAAGAATTTTTGAAGGCTGTAAATCAGAAACTTGCACAATTATAAGTTTTTGAAAGCCTTGGTTTGTAATAACAGTTTACTTATTCATTTCCATTTTTGTATAGAACTTAAAGTCTTGTGTAAAGAATTTAAGTTAGGGGGAGATTGTTGGGAAATAGTTTAAGTAGGATCAAGCTGTTAGTTAGACTTCTCAAACTGTTAGTAGAGTTTATATGTAAATCCAAAGTTCATGCTACTAGTTGAAGAAACTCGAGCTGCCAGTGTAAAAGTTCAAGCTGCCAGAGTAAATCAACTCGAGCTGCTCTGTTCAAGCTGTCATGGGATTCAAGCTGCTCAACAGTTTCATAAACAGAAAGTGCTGATTTTCAGGAAAAGATATTTACACGAAGATTCCAGTATATCTACTATCAGAGAAGTCGTAGTCCTTCAAGGAAACATATCAAGAAGCAATATAAATACATAGAATAGGTCATTCTATTGTATAAGAGTTTTCTGCATATTCAAGTCTGTAATTGCTTTTTGTTTAGTTTTTCATAAGCCTCTAAGGTTGTAAAACCCTAAGAACAGTATGTGTTCTTCGTCTAATCAAACAGATTAGAGGTGATTGTAATCATTGAGATCAGCAATACAAGCAGTCTTGATTATTTATTGTGTTTATCTGATATTTATTCTGAAAGCTTTTGTTAAAATAATTAAGTGTTATTCCGCAAACTTCTTAATTAAACTTTGATTCAAAGCAAGGTTATTGATTTATACTCTGATAAATTCAAATCAGTTAATCTTGGTTAAGTACTTTTAGATCCTGACAGTTTGATAAAAATCAAGTTCAAAAACACAACTTTTCAACAAAAATTCACCAAATGACCTCAAATTACGATCGAGTGTGCGTTTTTCACACAGAAACAACTTTTGTTAAACAACTTTGTCTAATTTCAGATTAAAAATCCAAAAATAAACAAAAAACGTGAAGAACACAAAAGTTTTCCAAAATCTATAAAAATCAAATTACTTTCTGTGTGTTTGGAATTAGAATCTTAAACTTATATCAATTAATTCGAATCTAAAACCATCACCTTCGATCCAATTATTACTTCTTTTCATCCACAGAATCAAAAACCATAAGAAATTTTCTAAGATCTCAAAATTTCGATGAAACAGTACGTGCTGTGGAAAATTCAATTTTCAGATTTTAAATTCACTCATATTTTTCCATATAGGCTCTGATACCAATTGTGAATTCATATTTCAATCAATTCATTCAACATTAAACATAAACATATGAACAATTATCACAAACACAATATATTGAATGATTAAAGAGAGAATATTACATTGGAGTTCTAGATCCGTGTACTGCTTTTGGGATCTATTTATTATTCTGTCAACTGAACTATATATATATATATATATATATATATATATATATATATATATATATATATATATATATACACACACACACACACACACACACACAATTTACAACCATTGTGTATTTACAATAAAGTCCCTGAACTATTACAAAATATTGTTTTCAACTCTATTTATAATTGTACCCAATACCAGGGTTTATAGATCCTAAGTATCCGAACAGAGTATATAAATTGGATAAAGCTTTGTATGGCTTAGAACAGGCACCCAGGGATTGGTACGAGACACTATCTACTCATCTTTTGGAAAATGGCTTCGAGAGAGGGCTTATCGATAGTACACTATTCATTAAGTGGAAGAATGATGATTTTTTGCTGGTACAAGTCTATGTGGACGACATAATCTTTGGGTCGTCAAATGATCAGTTGTGCATTTGAGAAGATTATGAAGTCAAAGTTTGAGATGAGTGCGATAGGGGAGCTGAATTTCTTTCTAGGTTTACAAATTGAACAACGAAAGGAGGGTATGTTCAATCATCAGACGAAGTATGTCTATGAGATACTAGAACGCTTTGGGATGGAAGGAACAAAACTCACAAATAGTGATATTGATGTGGATCCAACGTTATGTCGGGCCATGATTGGGTCACTTATGTATCTAAATGCTTCCAGACCTGACATTATGTTTGCTGTTTGTTTATGTGTCATGTTTCAAGCCAACCCTAAAGAGATGGATATGAAAGCTGTGAAGCGGATTCTAAGATACCTGAAGTCAAAACCGAAGCTGGGTCTTTGGTATCATGCCGATGGAGATCTAGAATTGGAAGCTTACACAGACTTGGACTATGGAGGGTGCAGCTTGAACATAAAGTCAACAAAAGGAGGTTGTCAGTTCTTAGGAGGGAGACCGGGGTCCTGACAATGCAAAAAATAGATCGACTTCGGTAGCCGTATCCACATGCGAAGCCGAATATGTAGCTACGGGAAGCTGTTGTTCACAGATTCTGTGGATCCAACAACAATTACGGGATTACGGTTTGACCTATACTCACACTCCTATTAGGATAGATAACCTATCCACAATAGCAATAACAAATAATCCGGTAAATCACAGTAAGACTAAGCACAATATTGATATTCGTCATCATTTATTCGTGATTGTGCAGAGAAAATTTCGATTAAATTGGTAAAAGTCCCAACGGAAGACAACTATGCGGATTTGTTCATAAAAGCATTTGATAGATCACGCTTTGAGTTGTTAGTCCAACTAAACGGGATGCAAAATCGAGAGTAACATGATCTCATTTGATAGTTTTCTTTAATTTTTAGCTTTTAGTTTGTCCTTCTAGTTAATTTCCTTAAAATAAGTTAAATAAATACTTATATAAAAAACGGAGCCAACATGACGAGATTTAGTGAAATCTAACAAACTCTATGTAACAACCTAGTCTGAACCGAACTTTAATTTCAGTATTTTGAGCTAATAATAAAATTTTATTACATTATTTATTTTGTAATTTAATTAAGTAGTGAAATTATTTAATTAAATTATACAAATGTTTTAAAGTATTTGAATGATCAAATTAAAAGAAGATGTAAAATACAAAAGTGGAGGGGGGTTAATTGCACATATAAACAAAATTGAAAGATATAAACCTAAAATAAGTGTTTAAATGTCATTTATCTACAAATTCTCCTCAAAAATTTCATCAAGGATCTTAAAGATTTCAATTAATTCAGATTTAAGACAAGTGAAGGTTACAACAATCATCAAACATCAATAAACTACAAAGATTAGAGGTAATACTCGTTTTAATTTTGATATTTTTGGGTTTATGTTCGGTTTCATGAAAAACTGAATTGAATATCTAAGATTTAACATAAATGTATTGCATGTTAGAAATTTTAGTAAATAATCATGTATTTAAGTATATAGAAGTCATAGAAACAAAAATCAGTGATTAGATCGTCCAAATAAGCAAGAAATCTGGATTTTTGTAAAATAAGTGTTCTTGACAAAAAGTATAAATTTTGGACGATTTTGAATGATTTAATGTGTTTAACATGAGGAAAACAATGTAGAAACACCCCAAAAATGATAATACAACCTTAGATTCAATTGCATGTCAATATAAATTAGTTTGGTGAATTTTTGGTAAAAACCCGTACGTCGACCTGCAAACCTGCAAGTCGACTCGGCGAGGCGCCAAGAACACCAAGAATTTCTGAAAAAGATTTCTAAGTGTCGAATCCGAATTCGGTTGAGACCCGAGTTGGGATATGATCTGAATTCGGTTTGACCCGAGTTCGGATGCGATCCGAATTCGTTTTTGACTCGAATTCGGATGGGTTAATCTCGGATCCATAGGCTTTTCGGATGCATGCGAATTTGACCAAAGATCCGCATTTTGGACCTCGACTCGCCGAGTCGCCTCAACCGACTCGCCGAGTCGGTCCCACATGGTGCGAATTCGGATCTGGTTTATATAATCCGAAATGCTGGTTAAGAAACTAAATTTTTGGATATGCTTTTATGACTTAATAAAATATATAATTTAGTGTCAATACATGTAATATTAAACGAAATATGAGGTATTTGTATGCGAATTTTGTGCATAAAATACAATTGAAAAGATTATGAGTTATCAGAATCAAGCCAATGAAATTCCAAAGATTGATAATGATAATGTTATGATATAATTCTGGATAGGTTCAGATAATTTCTGAAAAAAGAACTAAAGATTTAAAGATATTGAAAGTGGGTCACAGATTTGAAAAGAAAATCCAGAGATCAGATAGACAAAGATTTAAAGATAAATCCTAAGATAACTCAGGTGGTGGATTTAATCTGCTTGATAAAGACCACAAAACCACTGAGTTATAGATATTCAGTTTTGCATGCTAGATTCCGGTTGAGACATATTGTTGATGATAGTTTATTTGACATTCATACATGCTCAGCTGGATTGTGACCTGTGCACACCATGGTTCGGTGATGCCCTGTGGATCATGATAGCTATTTGACTTATCGTTCCGCATGACATTGTACTTACAGTTCATTTCAGATATTTCTATGAGTTTATTGCTATCATGACCTTGATGACTTATGCTTTCATTATTGCTCGCATCTTTGACATATTGATTCAGCTTAGCATGATTAGCTTTGACGGTCTATTGTTCTAGACCATTCTACTTCACCAGTTCTATTGAACTTGGTATAGACACTCCGATGTTCCCCCATGTTGACCGCTGGTAGCTAGCCCAGCATAAGTGGACAGCTTCCACTAAAGCGTGTGCGTGGCGTGGACATCATCCTATCCTATGACTACTATGTCTCAATCATGAGTGGCTGTAGCGGCAGTCAAGACATATCACGCTAGACCCATGATCCGCTTGATTAATGCATGTAATCTGAAAATCTATATTCTCACTAAGCCTTGCTTACAGATGTTGTTCACACTTTTTACAGGGAAAGATAAAGGAAAGTCACCTGGTGGACCTAGTTCTTAGGTCTTACAAGATCAAGATTGAAGTTTTCTATAGACCACTACTCAACAAACCCTTCGGTACTGATTGGCAGATGATGATTGTGGTGGTCTGGGTAGATTTAATTTGATTGTATGATGACATGAATTAGATTAGTCTTGTACCCTTTATAAGTTTAATTTGAAAACTGTAACTTGCACTAAAACTGTATTAAACTTATCCTAATGTTTGTACTTGTAATTTGAAATTCCTCAATATAATTACTCTATCTTAGTTATGATTGATATCTTGTTGCAAGATGTGGGACCTAGACTCTGAGGACTGCCCCGTAAGGGGAGGTCTTCACAGGATGGTATCAGAGCCCATGGTTTGAGTGAATGAAGTATTACGTGAGTAATACTTGGTCTCAAACTGAAGCAATACATATGTATCAATCATTTAGGTGGTTTGAACTGAGATAGGATGTACAGACTGTTAGGATGGGAATAAGGGTACATAGATTTAAGTCTATAAACTGATAGTTAAATGATTTTAATTTTCAGTAAAGATGTCAGGATCAGGTGATATTCCCAACAACATGACTCCCCAATACATGTTTGAAATGGTACAACAACTATTAGCCCAACACTCTGAACAACAAAACAAGAATATGCAAGAACAGCTTCAGGCTATAGATGAGGCCGAAGCAAAAAGACGTGCTGATAAAAAGAATAAGAGAAAAGATAAACAAATCCAGAATGATGAATCTGATTCCGATAACTCAAACCCCAATGTCCAAATTGAACAGCCGAAAGGATGTAAGTTTAAAGATTTCAAAGCAAGTGGTGCCCCGAACTTTGAGGGTACAGTAAATCCAATTGAGGCGATGGATTGGATAAGCCACAATGAAGAAATCTTCAGGATATCTGACTGCCTAGATTCAAAGAAAGTGATTTACGCATCTGCTTTGTTCGTTGGTGCTGCTCGTGCTTGGTGGAAGAGTCAGAGAAGTATATACGGAGAAGAGGTTATTCAGACTTTGGAATGAGATCAATTTCTAGACATGTTCAACGCGAAGTATTGTCCTGTTGACCAACAAGACAAAATGGAGGTTCAACTGATGCAATTAACCCAAGGAACCAAGACTGTAGATGAGTATGATCATGAATTCTCGCGACTCTGTGGCTATTCCTCGTATCAAGTAGCCACTGAAGAAAGAAAGATGAATTGATTTCGTGAAGGGCTTAACCCTAGATACAAACACCTAATGAGTGCGATAAAGTATAAGTCTTATCTGGAAATGGTTGAAGCAGCAAGGCAGATTGAGAGGGGATATCTAGAGTACGGCGATCAACTCTATGGTCCATCAACTAACCCAACATGTCCTTCTCCTCCAAAGAAGCAAAGATTCGGTAGATTCTTCAAGCTAAACAAATCTCAGTCCCAGCAACCTTAACAATCCCAACAGTATAGTTCGCCACAGAAAGCTCAAGCCTACTCGCTTACCAATGAACCACGATTATGCAAAAGATGCAGAAAATCGCATATGGGATTGTGTAATCCGGACGACTCACTTGCTATGTGTGTAGCAAGATCGACCATAGTAGTGAAGAGTGCCCCCAGCGAGGTCTTGGATGTGCTAAATGCCGAAAGCGTGGACATTTTATGTATCAATGTCATAGTGGACATCGAGGCCAATCGCAATCATCAGCTGGAGGTTCTACGATGAAAAGTTCAGCCGCAACTCCAACTGCAAGAACCCGTGCATTCCAGATAACAGCGGAGGAAGCAAAAGAAAACCCTGATGTGGTTACCAGTACGTTCTTATTAAATTCGATACCTGCTCATGTATTATTCGATTCCGGTGCAAGTCGTTCATACATATCGATTGCTTTTGCTTAAAGACTGCATAAATTTCCTTCAAAGCTTCCTGTCATACTTGATATTGAGACGACCAGTAACAATTATGTTATGGCTGATTCTGTTTATCGAAATTGCACTTTACTTGTCAACAATATCGTGTTCAACCTCGATCTTATCCCGATTCCGTTAAAAGAGTTCGACGTCATCATCGGCATGGATTGGCTAACAAATAATGAAGCTACGATTGTCTGTAACCGCCGAATCATCCGAATCAAGACTTCAGACGGCCGAGTGTTAGAAATCAAAGGCGACAAGCGAAAAGGTGCTCACTGCTTCATTTTTGTTGAGAAAGCGTGTAAATATCTATCTGGCTAATAGGCCTCATATCAGAGAAGGAATTAGGGGACCGAAACCCGGGGGAAGTTTAGGAGGTCATGAATCCTACCTGTGTTATGTCTCGTCTGAATCCGCCTCTGAAGCCAACAACAAATTTGTATCTGATATTCCTATCGTCTATGAGTTCCCAGACGTATTCCCTGATGATATATCTGGAGTGCCACCGGAACGACAAGTTGAATTCGGCATTGACTTAGTTCCTGGTGCGGCTCCAATCGCTAAAGCTCCCTACAGACTTGCGCCTGCAGAGATGCAGGAAATGTCAAAGCAATTGTAAGATCTGTTAGAAAAGGGATTTATCCGACCTAGTTCATCTCCGTGGGGCGCACCTGTCTTGTTCGTAAAGAAGAAAGACGGAACTCTCCGTATGTGCATCGACTATCGTGAGTTGAACAATGTCACCATCAAGAATAAATATCCTCTGCCCAGAATCGATGATTTATTTGATCAGCTACAAGGAGCCAGCTACTTCTCCGAAATCGATCTTCGTTCTGGGTATCATCAGCTGAAAGTTAAAGATGAGGATATTCCAAAGACAGCCTTCCGAAAAAGATATGGTCATTACGAATTTCTCGTAATCCCTTTCGGTTTAACGAATGCACCAGCGGCGTTCATAGATCTCATGAATCACGTGTGCAGACCAATGCTGGATAAGTCAGTTATCGTATTCATTGACGATATTCTGATATACTCCAAAACGGAGGCTGATCATGTTGTTCATCTACGTCAACTTCTAGAGTTATTGAGAATGGAAAGACTCTACGCAAAATTTTCGAAATACGAATTCTGGCTCAGACAGGAATAACCTTACATTGTCTTGAGTTATTTCTTAAAGCGTTCTTTGTTTCAAACAAAACTTGAAATTCTACTTTGATTTCTTTATAGATCCAATTCCTTGGCCATGTTGTATCTGGCGAAGGTATCTCGGTGGATCCGTCTAAAGTCGACGCTGTTCAAAAGTGGCAAACGCCTCGCATTGCCTCTGAAATCAGAAGCTTCCTTGGATTGGCTGGTTACTACCGGCGATTCATTAAGGACTTCTCGAAGATTGATGTGCCACTCACGATGCTGACACGAAAGAATGCACCTTTCGTATGGGCTGATAAACAACAAGAGGCATTTGAAACTTTGAAGCAGAATCTTATTTAAGCGCCAATCCTAGCGTTACCAGAGGGCAATGATGACTTCGTTGTCTATAGTGATGCATCTGGTATAGGTTTAGGATGTGTCCTCGTGCAAAGGGGAAAAGTCATTGCATACGCTTCAAGGAAATTTAAAGACTATGAGAAAATGCACCAACTCATGATCTTGAGTTGGCTGCTGTTACCTTTGCACTGAAAATCTGGCGTCATTATCTCTATGGGACTCGGTGTCAGCTATACACCGACCATAAAAGTCTCAAGCATCTATTTACTCAAAAGGATCTGAACATTAAGCAACGTCGGTCCTTGGAGCTTATCAAGGACTATGATTGCGAGATCCTATATCATCCCGGCAAAGCCAATGTGGTCGCGGATGCTTTGAGTAGAAAAGTCTATCCTGAAAAGTGTTGCTATGCCCTAACTCCCGTTGTGTTTTCTTTTGATCTTATTGGAGACATTAAATCTGCTCAAGCCGAAGCATTGAAAGAAGAAAATATATGTTCTGAAAATCTAAAAGGGCAACTTCAGTTCTTATCAGTGAATCATTTGGGGCTTCAATGTCTCAAGGGAAACCGAATCTGGATACATAAGTATGGTTCAATCCGCAACACTCTTTTATCGGAAGCCCATAAGTCTAAGTTATCCGTTCATCCTGGCAGCTCAAAGATGTATGAATATGTAATTTATAGTAAGTAGAATGACCTATCTAGTATTTAGGAAACTTGAAGGGTTGCACCTTTTCATAAAGGTTGAGACTTTTCATGAAGGGGTATGTCCGAAGAGTTGCGACTATTCAACGCACCCTTTCGATTATTATATATAGGTCCTAATGTAACCATTGAAAAGTGTGATTTCAGAAAGATTGTTTAATAAAGTTTAATAAAGTTCATATTTTGTAAGAAAATCGTGTGCAATTTAGTGTAAGAATCCAACACAGAAGGATAGTGATAAGGTGATAAGGCTTTATTCAACGTACCAACGTCTCATAATAAAGTTTTCCCATTAAATGTTGACAAGGATCATGATGATTCTCAGTTATGGCACCTTAGGTTTGGTCCTTTGCATGAAAGAGGAGTTAAACTACTAACTGACAAGTCCATGGTGACGGGTCTTCCAAGAATCGGATCTGTTTCCTTATGTGAAGGTTGCATATATGGAAAACAAAGTAGAAGATCATTCCCTGAAAATGCATGGAGAGCATCACAACCTCTTCAATTAATTCATGGTGATCTGTGTGGGCCTATGCAAACTGAATCGTTGGGAGGTAACATGCATTTTCTTTTGTTCACAGATGATTTTAGTAGAATCAGTTAAGTATATTTATTGGAATGAAAAGGTGAAAGCTTTGAGAAGTTTAGGCATTTCAAAGAAAAAGTAGAGAAACAATCTGAAAAGTATGAGAAACCTAAGAACTGACAGAGGAGGCGAGTTTTGATCCAAGGAATTTGATACTTTTTGCAAAGAAAGAGGGATACATCGAGAATTGACGTCACCATACACCCTGAACAGAATGGTGTGTCACAAAGAAAAAAAAATAGAACTGTTGTAGAAATGGCAAGAAGCATGTTGCAAGCGAAAGATCTTCCGAATCAGTTCTAGGCTGAAGCTGTGGCAACCTCAGCATATATATTGAACTTGTCTCCAACAAAGGCTGTCTTGAACAAAATTCCGTTTGAAGCATGGCATAACCAAAAACACTGTGTAAGTCATTTAAAAATTTTTGGTTGCGTTGCCTATTGATTAACACCTTCACTCAGTAGGCAAAAGTTGGATCAGAAGTTTGAAAAATGCATCTTTATAGGCTTATAGATTGTACAATCCTCAAAATCAAAAAATCATAACTAGTAGGGATGTGGTATTTGATGAAAATGCCGAGTGAAGTTTTCAGGAAGGAAATACAACCGTTGACATGCAAGTTACTTTGGTTGAGATTCAAAGAATATCAGATTGGTGAACCAGCATCATCAACAGCTTTAGAAGGGGAATCAAGTAGTTCAGAACCAGAAAATAACTCAAGTGATCCGGATACACCTCTAAAAAGATCCAGCTGAAGATATATATGCCTCATGTCAATTTGCATTATCCTTAGTGGAGCCCAACAGTCATGATGAAGCAAAGAAAAGCATAGAATGGAGAGAAGCAAGGGAGGCAGAGTTGGAAGCTAGCTTTAAGGAAAAACCGAACGTGGTGGACGATGGATGATCTTCCAGATGGGAAAAAAGCGATTGTGTTGAAGTGGGTATTCAAAACCAAGGTGAACGTGGATGGTACAATTCAAAAATACGAGGCGAGGTTAGCAGCGAAGGGGTATGCACAAGAATATGGAATTGATTTTGAAGAAACCTTCTCTCCAGTTTCAAGGTTCGAAACAATACACTTTGTTTTGTCATTTGCAGCTCAAAAAGGATGGCATGTATATCAATTTTTTGATGTGAAATCAGCGTTCCTTGATGGCGTATTACAAGAGGAGGTGTATGTGTTACAACCACCTGGGTTTGAGGTAAAGGGCAAAGAAGGTAAAGTTTACAACTTGCATAAGGCTTTGTACGGATTGAAACAGGCTCCGAGAGCATGGTATAGCCGAATCGATAGTTACTTTCAAGCTCTTGGTTACTTAAGATGTGATAGTGAGCCCACTCTCTATGTCGTTTAACATTTCAGGTATGGATTTTCTTTTTGGGGTATCTTATTTTTATTTGATGGCTAATATCATGCCTCCACGTGGCGGAGAGGATCCACCACCTCCATGGAGATGGCCGAGAGGATCCACCACCTCCAGGTGGCCGTGGTCGTGGTCAACACGAGATGGATGGTAATTAAGTCTTTAAATATATTCATTTATTTATAATGATTTTTGTGACTAGTATTCTTTAATTATAACTGCAGTTGTACCACCTCGGCGTAGAGACAAGGCTAAAAACCTTAACCTCACACCGGGAGAAAAACGGGAGAAATCCCTTACTGTTACATTTCGATAACTACACTGGTACCACGGTTGGTGAGTTACATGATCTCTTCATCCGCGAGGCTAGTTCTTATATATGGCGTGACATAGCTTTGGATAGAGATACATGGAAAAAGGTCTCTGCTGCCGAGAAGAATGCTATGTACGAGCATCTAAGGGTAAATTATATTTTATGTATATTTCATATATTTATTTCTAATTGCTTGTTAAGTAACTTTCTAACTTTATTTTTATTTTTAGCCCTAACAGCAATGCAGGTTAAAAGAAGGCCTTGAACATATGCTTTCTACTCATTACAGAGGCCGCAAAACAGATGCCAAGACACATTTTCTTAGTGTAGGAGGGTATGATGATATAGAGAACTAGAGCCACCCCTCCTGAAGCTATGTCTGAAGAAAATTGGAATAAGTGTGTTGACTTTTTCACGCTCGACAAGCATAAAAAGCGTTCGGAACAAAATAAGTTAAATCGTGCAAAACAAGTCATCAAAAATCATGGTGGGACAAGTTCATATAGTAGCATATGCTACAAAAAAGTAAGTCACAATTAAGAATTATGTAAATATATACATGTATATGTATGTATGCACACGTTTTTAAAGTATAATCTAAGTTTTAACGTTAAACAGAATATAAATCGAGTCCAAGTTTATCGTGATGCTCATGTCAACAAACAAGGGCAATTCGACACACCATTAGCCGAGGAAAATTATGTAAGTTTTTAGTTATTCAACTTAATGTTGATGTTTAATTCTTCAATGTGAATTACATTATTGTTTTTTGCTTTAAATTTAAGAGTATAGAAATCTATTTAATCATCTTTATGAAATACAAAATTTCTTATTGCGTGAGATTGGTGAACAATACGAACGATCAAGCACATCAATCATTCCAACCCCAGTCGACGAGGTAGGCATTTTTGAGAAGGTATTGGGCTCTAGACGGGGACATATTAAAGGAATTGGATATAAACCTTCTGGGATGTCGACTTCGAGTCAAGGATATACCCAATCATCACGCCCTACCGAGGTAACTTATTTACCAAATGCAACACACACACACACACATAAATATATATATATATATATATATATATATATATATATATATATATATATACACACACATATATATATATACTTGTAATTGATGATCATAGGCCGACAGAGTCAAAATTACTTGTAGTTTGTTGATATAAGTCATGTATACTTATACTAGTAAACCGTCATATATATAGTTGGTGTTTTGTTACTTTAGTATTTTAGTTCCGTTATTTGTAACGAGTCAAAATTGAAATGTGTCATATATAGTAATGGATTGATATAACTCATATATACTTGTAAAGGATTGATATTGATAATCATAGGTCAATATGAGACACATTCGCTTGTTATTGCTTGTAATTGGTTGAAATGTGTCATATATATACTTGTAATGGATTGATATTGATAATCATAGGTCAATATGAGACACATTGGCTTATTATCGCTTGATATAGATGATATATACATGTAAATGATGATAATGGGTCGATATGCATTATATTGAGTTGTAATTGGTTGAAATGTGTCATATATACTTGTAATGGATTGATATTGATAATCATAGGTCAATATGAGACACATTGGCTTATTGTCGCTTGATATAGATGATATATACATGTAAATGACGATAATTGGTCGATATGCATTATATTTAGTTGTAATTGGTTGAAATGCGTCATATATACTTGTAATGGATTGATATTGATAATCAGGTCAATATGAGACACATGGGCTTATTATCGCTTGATATAGATGATATATACATGTAAATGATGATAATGGGTCGATATGCATTATATTTATTTGTAATTGGTTGAAATGTGTCATATATACTTGTATTGGATTGATATAGATTATATTTACGTATAATGGATTGATATAGCTCATATATACTTGTAAAGGATTGAGATACATTATATTTACCTATAATGGATTGATATAACTCATATATACTTGTAAACGGTCATATATATATATATATATACATATATATATATATATATATATATATATACATATATATATATATATACATATGTATATATATACATATATATATATACACCAACTATATATATATACACCAACTATATATCATTTAAAGTAACAAAACACCAACTATATATATATATATATATATATATATATATATATATATATATATATATATATATATATATATATATATATATATATATATATATATATATATATATATATATATATATATATATATACATGTATATATATATATATATATATATATATATATATATACATATATACATGTATACATATATATATATATAGATATATATATGTATATATATATACATATATATATATATATATATATATATACATGTATATATATATACATGTATATATATATATACATGTATATATATATATATATGTATATATATATATATATATATATATATATATATATATATATATATATATATATATATATATATATATATATATATATATATATATATATATATATATATATATATATATATATATAGTTGGTGTTTTGTTACTTTAAATGATATATAGTTGGTGTTTTGAAATGTGTCATATATACTTGTAAACGGTCATATATGTAGTTGGTGGTTTGTTACTTTAGTATTTTAGTTATGTTACTTTGTTAGTTTAGCTTATATATAAGTTGCTAATATAGTTGTTTATTTTGTAGCCGGATAATGTAGATGCGTTTCTTCGAAACCCAAGGTTTTGATCAGCACTTTAAAGTCATTTCGTCTCAAAATGACATCGGAAGCGAGGAGGGTCAAGATCAAAATATGGGGAACGAAGATAATGAAGACGATGAAGATAATGACGAGTAGTTAGCTAGTTTAATGTGTAACAAACAATTAAACGGGTTATATGGATTTTTGTAGTTGATGAATGTTTTGTGTAGATGAAATTTATGAATTATTGTTTCCAGGTTTATTAAATAATAAACTGCAAAAAACAATTAAAACAGGTTTTATTGAATTTTTAAAGAAAATTTTAAAATTTTTTTTAAAAAAGATCAATAGCGGCGATACTGTTAGCGGCGACATAGAGTAATAGCGGCGACACTATTAGCGGCGACATCTATGCGACAAATCGAGCAATAGCGACAACATTATAGCGGCGACCTACTCAGCGGCAACTTTTCGAGGTTTTAGCGGTGACATTTTTCACCCCTAATACCCTTATTTCTTGTAGTGAATAGCTAAGATGTGTGGTTAAAAAGTGGTTCCTTTTATTCCTATAATACCCCCCTTTTTAATTAAAAAAAGTAATGGACTACAGATTGTTCCATTCGAAAAAATTGAAAATCTATTGGTTATAATTTTTCGTTCGGAAATATTAAAAAATTACGATAATCCATTCTGTTTTTCAAAACTAAAATAACCACACTATTTATTTATGATCTAAACTTAAATGTGGATGGGTTATCGAAAAAAAAATTAGAATAGCTGTAGCTATTCTAGTTAAGGGTTCGTCGTTTTTTTGGATCGTAAATACATAGTGGTAGCAACTTTGTTTTGAAAAATTAAATTACTTGTAGTTTTATATACTCAAAAAAATAAAATTGGTATGTATCATACTTTTATCCATTCGAAATGATTAAATGTTAATTGAAGTTATTTTTCGTTAACGACTTATCATATAAAAAAATGAAAGGGACTTAATCGAAAATCTTTTATACTTTTAGGGTTTTTTTGCATAATTTTCTCATATAGATATTATTGAATTATATAATTGTATTACATATATTAAATTTATATATTATATAATTGTATTACGAGTGTGTGTGTGTGTGTGTGTATGGGTTCTTTTAACCTATCTTTTCATGAAAACTTGACAACCATAGAGGTAATTTTGGAAAAACAAAATATTATCTCTCCTATTTATATATATTCTTTTTTCTTCATTTGAATCCTAAAAAAATCTGTCATCTCCCCCCCCCCCTCTCCTCTCTCTCTCTCTCTCTCTCTCTCTCTCTCTCTCTCTCTCTCTCACAACCCTAGGAACTTTCATTGTTGTCGCCGCCACATGCCGTTGCCACGATCTCGAAGCCAGGATGATCTTTTTTCTTCTCATTTATATCTCTCACGATTTGGTAGACGGATGGTCAAGAAATGACGATTTGGAAGTCGAATAGTCAAGAAATGAATATCTAGAAGTCCGACGGTCAAGAGAAGAATCTTCGGAAGATATTAGATCTAGAATGAATGTAATAGTTATATACATGCATTTTTTTTAAAAAATATTTTGAATGTGATTCACAAGATTTGAATGGTTATTTTTTTTGTTTAAAACTGGCTTTTGATGTATTTTGTATAAGTTGTATACCAAGTGTTTGATAAAACGTCTAAATTGGTTTTTTTCTGTTTCAATTCGTCTGCGATATTCTACATAGATTACACGATACTCTACATAGAGTATTGGATACTCTTATTAGAATTCTTAGTATCTATACATAGATTACGTTCATGGTCGTTGGGGTTCTGGTTCCTAATGGTTGTGTCTTTCATGGTTCTGCGTCTTTATGTATTCTATGTATATTTTGTTTGTATTTTTATATAGAATATATGATACTTTATATACAATAAATAGTATTCTATACATAATTGATTGTAGCTAGTTTATATCTATGTAAAATATTGTTATTGTTGTGCTAGTTAATTTGTTATTGTTGTACTATATATAATACATTATACTCTACATAGAATACATGATAATCTACATAGAAAACGTTTACCTGGAAATTTGTTAAAATTGTGTTTTAGGTGTATTTCTACATAGAATACATGATGATCTACATAAAATACGTTCTCCAGTTGATTTGTTAAAAGTTGTGTTTTTGGTGTATTTATACATAGAATTCATGACCCTCTACATAAAATAAGTTCTCCAGCTAATTTGTTATAGCTGTGTTTTTTTTTTTGTGTATTTCTACGATGAAACACAATACTCTACATAGAATACATGATAATCTATATAGAATACGTTCAACAGTTTATTTGTTATTGTTGTATCTATATTGCATACATATCATTCTATGTACAATATTGTTATTGTTATACTAGTTAATTTAATTTTATATAGAATATATGTAATGTATAGGAAACACAACATCTTATAAATATTATGAATAGTGATGTTAATCTATAAAAAATATTTAATATCATATAACATTTTATATATATATTACATAATATTTCTGTATAGAATGTGTTCAATATTTAGCAGTAAAATAATTTACTATACTAAAAAATACATTTTTTTTTATAAAAAAACGTTTTTAATTAAAAAAAACAATTCTCATGAAGAAGAGACAAAAAGATAAAAAATTGACAAAAAGAGACAATTTTCAGATTTTTTTTCCTTCAAAAATACCATTTGCACATCTTTTCAAGATTCCCCACTGTCAAAAATCTAAATAATTACAAGAATGTCATTGTCAAATTTTAGCGATAGATCTTCTTGATCTAAAGTCTACAAATAGTTCCTAGGTTCTCATGACACTTAAGGTTTTCAAAAGAGTCATTCCCTCTATGTACATATGTGTATACATATGAACATATGTATACACATATAGATATGTATATATTTATATATATAAATGTGTGTGTGTATTGAAGTTCAATCGAGAGCTTTTATGCATTTAGATTCCTTTAGGAACTTTCATGAATCTTATAATCCTTCAAAAGTGCATTAAAGGTATTTAGGGAATAATTTAATTAATTTTTTAAAATGGTTGAAAGATAATTAGGGGATTTGAAGTAAGTAACTAAATCATCACATTAAACAAATTCTATATTTATCTCCCTCTTTCTCTCTCCTTCCCCTCTCTCTCTATATCTCCATCTCTCCTTTTCTCTAGACTACCACCACCAACATCTCATTCTCTAGACTACCACCACCACCATCTCATTCTGTATCTCCTCACATTAAACCGATGATGAACACACGAAAATGAACATGCAGATGTGTTGTTTCAAATCGTGAAGAAGATTCATGTTTAGAATTAAAGATGATGCATGGTCGGGAATGTTATGATGATGTTTAGTTTTAAATCCGGATGAACACGAAGACGAACGATGATGCATGACAACCGATAATGAACATGATGAACGATGCATCACAGCGACAACTCGATGCATAGAGAGATGATGAACATGGTTGATGAACGATGAACATGATAATGATGAACGATGATGATGCATAACAGCAGTAACACGATGCATAGATGAATTAGTTTTTCCATTTATACAACTTAGTTTTTCCCGCCTAATTTTCCTAATTTACTTTTTCCATTTATACAACTTAATTAATTCAAATAAATTAAGTTAACTACAATAATCACTTTTTTTCTATTTTATTCCTTGTAACATAACTATGTTAATTCATATTTTATTTTAAAGTATTGTAAACTTAAATAACAAAAATTATGTTAAATCATTAATATCATTATATTTTAATATTTTATTTTAATACATGCTAAATTAATTATTTAAATGTGTCCTTCCAAAAATTTTTTCCTTTAAAATTTTCTTACAAACTCTTATTTTAATTTATTTCTTTATATAATTAATATATATTTTTATTTAAAGTATCCCCGTAATACGTGGATCAACAAACGTGTTATATATAAATGAGTAAATAATATGTCACTTGTCGTGTTCTCATTTGATTTTTCATGTGTCATGCTCTCCTTTTATCATTACATTTACTAAATTTAATTTATATTTTGAAGCAAATCAATTCTAATCAAAACTAATCTTAATAAGTAACTAACTAAAGTTAAATAAATTCTATTATTCTTAAAATAACAAAAGTATTATATCATAGGTAGTTATAAATATTTTGTTTTTATATTAACCCGTGTAATACATGGGTATTAATCTAGTATGTGTGTGTGTGTGTGTGTGTGTATATATATATATATATATATATATATATATATATATATATATATATATATATATATATATATATATATATATATATATATAAAAGTTAAGTCCATTTTATAAATGCTCATGCCATAAATTGTAATATTTATTGATTGAACTAAATATTGATTTATTATATTATCGATTAAACTTAATTGAAAAATAAGAGATAAAGGAACTATATAATTTTAATAAATTTTTTACATTGAAACTAATTATTTCTCTAATATTAGACAATTGTATGTTAATAGTAATAAAAACGTATGTCACTTCTCTCAACCTTATTATATTGTTTTCATGTTAAATAAATGTATGTTAATAATTTTAAAAGTCTTTCGTGTCTACTACAGACATTATCTATTATTTTTTAATTATTTCAATAATATCTAAAAGTTCCAATGATGTCGTAAATATATAAATTCACGTCCTAATTTTGATGGAACTAAATATTGTTTTACTATATTTAAATTAAATAATAAAATATGAATGAACGTAATAAATATTTCACTTTCTCTTACCTTATTACTATTTATTATAATTTAATTGTTTTAATTTATCTTAAATATAAATTAATCCGGTCTTTGTCTATAAATTACAAAACTACATGGGATTTAGTTGTCTTACTAGCACCTTTTATATCAAAATCAAAAGGAATAGAAATACTAACACAATGTCAAAACAATAATTGCATACAGTTTTCATTGATCAATAAGGGAAACGGTCCAAAAAGTGGTGATGTATCGCAAATTAGATGTCAATGACATTCATGAGAGACAAATGAGCATGAATTTTGTTTTTTATGGTAAGAACATAAAATAATCATTTTTATTATTATCAATATAAGATTGCAAGACCATGTAAGTATGTCTTTTTGTTATGAAAACCTAATGCGCTAAAAAAAACAATATTGCTTATTGTTTTAGTAAAAAGTTACATGAAGTATGATCTATGATTCATGTGAGAATTATGATTTACTTTGCTATTAAATAAAAGATTAATTTTGAATCATGAAAAACAACACTTACACAATTAAGTTTCATGGGTCCACCTATGCGCGAAAAAATCCATACATGTAAAAGTGTTTTCAATTAGTACATCCAACAAGGAACACCACTTATTATTTCAATAACGCATAATAACATTAGCATAACATCTAAAACTCACAGCAAATAGAAGTTGATGCCAAAGCTCAATAAAAGCAAAAATCAACTCCAAAAATACAAAATATTCAACAAAAAACATGCAAAAAATACCTCCAAATAATAATGGAGGTAAGGTATTATTAACATGAGAAATTAATATGAAACTATCATTACCTTATCAATTCCCTTAGCGACACACATGAATTTTTTGAAGTCGTTGTATGCAATCATGCCATGGTAACCAAGGTGAAGTATATGGCCAAGGTGAACTCGATTGTTTGGGTTAGAGAGGCTTACTAGCTACCTTGAACTTAGAGGATTTGAAAGAACCTTTTAGCATTGGTTGTTGCTAACCTCTCAAAAATTGAAGCAATGAATGAGTTACGTAAGAGCGGGGTTCCTCCTGTAGCACGAAAACAGGTAGTTCACGTCACAACTGACAATATGGGAGCAGGGGAGGCTGTAGGTAGCTATGTACTGAGGAGTGGGTACAGAAAGCCTGACCATTGGTTGAGAACCTTGGAGCTTTGGATGTAGGAAAGGCTGGTATTGGCAATGAACCATTGGGAGCTTTGGAAGGCGGAGTGGTTGTAGGAAGTTATGTACCAGTGGTAGAAAACTCTGAAGCTTTAGATGGAGGAGTGGCTGTAGGAGGTTATGTATGGGTGGTAGATAGCTCTGGAGCTTTGGATGGAGGAGTGGCCGTAGGAGGTAATGTACCAGTGGTAGAAAACTCTAGAGCTTTGGAAGGATGAGTGACCACGAAACCTGTACTGGAATGTAATAAAGTTAAATCAAGTTAGAGAGAAATTGAGGAGAAAGGGGATAAAATTAGATCACTTGTAAAAGCAAATCTCACATAGAAAGCGACAGATTTGGAGCTAAACTAACCAAATCAATTTGAAGCTAGAATAACCAAATTTTTAACATGAGAAATTAAATTGAAATTATCATTACCTTATCAATTCCCTTAGCGACACACATGAATTAGTTAAAGTTGTTGTATGCAATCATGCCATGGTAGCCAAGGTGAAGCATATAGCCAAGGTGAAGTCAGATTGTTTGGGTTACAGAGGATTTAAAAGAACTTATAGCATTGGCTGCTGCTAACCTCTCAGAAATTGAAGCAATGCTTGAGTTACGTAAGAGCGGGAAATGCTGCAGATGACAATGGACCATTGGTAGATTTGGATGGAGGAGTGGCTGTAGGAAGTTATGTACCAGTGGTAGAAAACTCTAGAGCTTTGGAGTGGCTGTAGGAGGTTATGTACCAGTGGTAGAAAACTCTGGAGATTTGGATGGATGAGTCATGAGTGGCCACGAAACCTGTATTGGAATGTAATAAAGTTAAATCAAGTTAGAGTGAAATTAAGGGGAAAGGGGATAAAATTAGATCACTTGTATAAGCAAATCTCACATAGCAAGCAACAGATTTGAAGCTAAACTAACCAAATAAATTTTAAGCTAGAATAACCAAATTGATTTGACACAAATGTCACTTAACGAGCAACATATTTGTTGAATAAATACAAAACCAACAAATTTAAAACTAGAATAACCAAGTAGACACTTAAAAATCATAACCAATGGTTAACATGAATAATATTAGATCTCATGTATAAACAAATCTCACTTTATTATGCCATACACATTATCATTAAGTATACCATAACCGTTGAAAATCAGAAAGAAAACTAAAAAAGTACTTCAGATTTGAGCATCAAAGCACATGTTGAGATCAAGCTTTTGAGCCATAACTTTGTGTGCAAGTGTGTGCGTGTCTAGATTTTCAGTTGAACTAGTTGTCCTTAAGTCTGGATCTTGAAAAGTCATCAAACTATTAAACCAAGCTCAAAGCCTAATAAGATTCCCAATATTACAAGTTACTGCTTGAGGGCTTATGTTTTAGCCGCATGTGGATATATCAACAATAGACTGATACACACCTATAGATAGTGAAGTCTGTCGGTGTTAACCATTTCATCAAACAATTGGGGTGGAATGCAGATGATGCTTTCAATAGAAAAATAGTTTTATTCTAAACTAAGAAATCATGTGAAATGAACAGGGGATATTCTTTAAAAAAAAAACAGGATGGAGATTTATAAGAAACATGGGGGGTTGAAACTGTTTTTGCAGTGGTGTACCCGGTCTTTTTTCAACTATTTTATTTATTAATGACTTTATGTCAAACATAAAAATAATCAGCCAATAAACAAATCTATGAACCAAATGTGCAGTGTTTGTATATGTGCATCGAACATCAATGGAATAAAAGAGCAAACAAAAACCCATATTGAACACAAAAATTTGATTGAAGTTATTTCTCACATCGACTATAGAATCAAACACAAAAATCGATTACAAAATGCATCATACACAAAATAGGGAGAAAAGACGAGTGTTGGTGCACGAATATAGATGTAAGAAAGACAGTGACAGCAATAGAGAGAGACATGAGGAAATATGCAAGGTTCAAGAGGAGAGAGAGGCAAGGAAATGTTTTATTTCTAAGGTAATTAAGTAGTGCTCCAAATGAGTAGAACTCTGCTTAACTAACTTAGGCAACACCAAGCTCTATAGCTTGACAGGCTTTCAATGTGCAAGCTCGAGCTTAAATGAGGCACTTAAATTGAGCTCGAGCTCATATCAAATATTTGGAATATATCTATAAATAATATTGGATCCCTAAACTCATCTATGAGTAACCTTCTTGACATTTATCTTGAACTCAAACTCATAAAAACTTTACTCGTTTACAACTATATCTAGTAATACATTATATAAGGCTCCAAAAACATAAGATCTTAAATCAAGAGAATAAAAGCTCGAGCTCAGTTTTAGGAAGAGGATTTTCAAAACAAACACTAGTAATAACTAAACCCACACCTTGATTAGTTCACTATATGAATGACCACCATGTCTAGAGAATAAAAAAAAACTATTAACAGTGTACCACTTCCTCAAATTGCATATAAAATCTAGAAATTAATGGAAACTTAATAAATGGAGAGATCTAATTAATTAAGCAAATACCTTTCATCCTATTGATTCTTCTTATGTTTGTACATCGAGTTGACGCACATTCGTCTAGTTACAAAGAAGAATCATTGTAGTTAATCGACCCCTTGATGCACTTCAAGAGAATCGAAGAGATTTATATACTGCAATTTCATTATTCTGAAACTCAAGAACACGTCGAATACATCAGGACGATCAACCATGGATGGATGATCCACATCTCATATCAGATGTAAACCAAGATTTTTAACAAAAAAAAAAAGAGAATCAATGTTTCCTCAGATTCTAAAAGTTGATCAAAACCGTTTTAAAACAAAACGTATAAAACAAAATCAATACCAACAGATATCACTTTGAATCCGGAAAATAAATCAACATCAACAAATGTAATCACATCTGATTTCACACAATATAATATCCATAGTTTATAGATGTCTACTAGAATCGAGATTCGAGCGCCGCACAGATCTGAAATTGGATATAGAAAATTGAAATCAAAGAAAAAACATTCAAAAACAGAAATAAATTCTGAGCCACAAAGAGTGCTTTGTTACACCAATTTAAATGAAAATATATTGTATGAATTGCAAAATGGTCCTTAGAATAATTTCAATAAAAGCTTTTAATAAATATGTTGTTTTTATTGAATGTTGGTTATTAAATAAAAAACATTTTAAGAAATATGGTAACTTCTCCTACCTAGCTATAAAGACGAGTTCATGTACTCACAAGAAAAAGATTGATGCCTTTAATGAGATTTAAATCTATGCATGAAAATGAAATTTAGGTATTAATGTAATATTGGGCTCATTGCCCATTGGGCTTTTAGGGTTTTGCATTCTAGGTAGGGTTTGTAGTCTAGATATAATGCTATGGTTATGTTTTCTATTCATTCAATTATATTGTATTTTCTCTACTTTGTGTTATTATAGAACTTTAATCATTCGGTTATATCTATTTCATCATTGTATCAGAGCCGTGGTTACTGATTTGTTGAGTTCTCGGTTTGTGGCACTCATTCACTATTAGGTTTGTCGTTTTGTTTCGTAACTTTCGGCCAGGTATGCGCAGCCGTAGGAAAATCAACATTCTAGATTCGTTCACCATTTGATCATCCCGATCTTTTATGTGTAGGTTTGCAACATATGTAATGTCACTTTGACTGTTGGGATTTTAGATTCAAGCTTTGTATTTGGAGATCTGTTTGGAAATTTTCCACCAGATTTGTGTAGTTGTGGAAAAAATGCTTTTCTGACTTCATTAACCGTTGGATCGTCACGAATTTTGTATTGTTGCTTCTACACACTTATATCTTCAATCTCACTGGTGGGATCATCGATTGAACTTTAACCCTTTGAGTTATTAATCATTGAAAGTGAATGCAGTTTGAAATTGTGGATTTTTGCACACCGGTAGTAAAAATGAAGGTATGAGTTCTTAAACGTTAGATCGTTGTGATAATTAGACTATAGATTCAGAACACAATTACCATTACTTTGACCGTTTGGACTATTTATATTGGGACTTATTTATATTCGAAATTGGTTGCTGATTCATGAATTTGCTAGGATTTGAGTTTCATATTTGTTTGGTTTTTTCGTCAAAGTTTCGAATTTGTTTGGGTTTATCATTGCTATCAAGGATTGGTTTGTGAGTGCTTTTGAACATCTTTGTTGGCTTTTTTTTTTGTCTTCGTTGATTCACCGATTACGACTAAGGGTTTTGATTTTCGTCTTTAATTAATTGTTTATTGATTGGGTTAAGGTTATTAGATTGTAGTATTAACTATAGTTTGGGCTTTTGGTTCTTGATCATCGTACTTGTTTCGGAATTTTTCGTCATCAAATGTGATTTATATTGGAATCACAATGGTTACATTTGATCGTTTTGTTATTGAGCAGCTTAAACAGTATCTTGCCTCACTGTCATGTCAGCCTCTCCATGACGTTTGTCTTTGTCTAATTATTTAGGTATTCCTTCGTCCTTATGGATCTTAGATTCTGGTGGATCTCATCATGTCTCCTCATTTGTACTCATTTGTTTCTTTATCTTTTGGTTCACTGTCATGTCAGCCTCTGCATCAGGTTTGTATTTGTCTAATTATTTGGGTATTCCTTTGTCCTTATGGATCTTAGATTCTGGTGCATCTCATCATGTCTCCTTATTTGTCTTCATTTGTTTCTTTATCTTTTGGTTTGCCTATATCAGCTAGTAGAACATCTATGCCATTGGAAGGTGTTGGTTCTGTGGTTACACCTCATCTATCACTATCTATCGCTATCTCATGTGTATTATGTTCCAAAACTTTCCTTGAACCTTGCCTTGGTGAGTCAATTGTGTAAATCTGGTTATTTGGTCTTCTTTTCTGATAAAGTTTGCTGTGTACAAGACCCACGTTCTTAGACAGTGACTGCGATTGGCCGTAGCCTAAATCTGGTTATTTGGTCTTCTTTTCATTACTAAAAATGGCGTTGTGCAAGGTGTACCAATGAAGATCTTCCAATTTGAAGTCAAATGTGTGCCTTGCAAGAAAGGGAAACAACACAAGAAGGCGCACAAGTCTAAGACTCAGAACTCAATATCCTCCACTTTTGATCTACTGCATATGGATCTTTTTGGTCCAGTCAACAAAAGGAGTATAGATGAAAGTTGGTATTGTTTGGCATCACTGATGATTACTCATGATTTTCTTGGGTTTTATTTTTAGTTACAGAGGACGAAACAGCGGGCACACTGATCGGGTTCTTAGACCAAATAGAGATCGCATATGGGAAAAGGGTGAAGCGTAACTTCAAGAATGCATTAATGGAAACAAAATGGTGTGGCAGAATGAAAGAACAGAACATTGATTGAAGCAGCAAGGACTACGCTTTCGGATTCAAAGCTTCCTATATTGTTTTGGGGGGAGGCAGTGAGTACCACTTGTCACGTTTTAAATAGAGTCCTTACTGTCAAATCTCTGAACAAAACCAGTTACGAGATTTTAAATAAGCGTCCACCAAATTTAACGGGTTTTGAACCATTTGGGGTGTCGTGTCGCTTGTTAAAAACTAAACATCAACCTAAGTTTGGTGAAAAAGGCAGACGAAGGATACTTCCTAGGTTATGTCACAAATTCACCAATCAAGAGGGGTTTTAACCAAACCACTGGTACTGTAGAAATTGTGTTTAACATCGATGTTACCAGTTATACGCATGAGCCCCAAATAGGTCCAGAATGATTATTTGATTATGACTCTGTGTTTAAATCATTTAACGTTCCTTTCAAGGAACTTTGGAGAATGACTTCTCAACCCTAAATCTTGAAGAAGTGAGTAGAGTCTTTTCTAATTCAAGCATTCCTATGACATCTGAAGAAGAACAATCGACAGAAGAAGAGTCCCCAACAACTGAAGAACCTTTATCACCAATTAATGTGAATCAGATAAATAGTCCAGCCTCAGAACAAAATGATCACGAGGAGGATGTTCCGTCTGAAGTCACACAAACATTAGGAGAAATAGGATCTAATCTGGGTGACAATCTTCAGGTCGACGCAGTTGAAACATCGAAAGTACATAAGGATCATTCACTAGAGGACATTATTGGGAATCCAAATGCAGGAGTGGGAACTCGGAGTAATGTGAATATTGACACAGGCTGTTATCGATGATCAAAGACTCCGAAACGTTCCACACCTGTTTCTACTTATGATTTATTTCTCAAGTTGATCTGAAGAATATTCAAATGGCACTAAAGGAAAATTCTTGGGTTGAAGCAATGCAGGAACTCTCACAATTCAAGAAACTGCAAGTCTGGGGAGTTAGTGCATTTGCCTCGTGGAGAAGTTGCAATAGGGACCAAATGGATCTTTAAGTGCAAAGAGACGATCGAGGCATTGTTAATCGAAACAAGGCAAGACTCGTAGTCAAGGGTTTCAACCAAGAAGAAGGAATAGACTACAATGAAGTGTTTTCACCAGTGGCAAGGCTTGAAGCTATCCGATTGTTTCTCGCATTTGCATCCTTTAAAGGCTTTAAAGTTTATCAACTAGACGTCAAGAGTGCCTTCTTGTACGAGAAAGTGAAGGACCTGGTGTATGTCGAGCAACCGCCAGGCTTTACAGATCCTAAGTATCCGGACAAAGTATATAAATTGGATAAAACTCTGTATGGGTTAAAACAGGCACCAGGGCTTGGTACTAGACACTATCTACTCATCTCTTCGAAAATGGGTTCGAGAGAGGGCGTATAGATAGTACACTATTGATTAAGTGGAAGAATGATGATTTTCTGCTGGTACAAGTCTATGTGGACGACATAATCTTTGGGTCGTCAAATGATCAGTTGTGCCTTTGAGAAGGTTGTGCCTTTGAGAAGGTCATGATGTAACATCCGTCATTAAACCAGGTTAGCAACTATGTCCTAATCAGTATTTAATAGCCAATTATAACCTAATCAATGGTCATTAGCAATTAATCAAAGTGATTAACAATGTTCATAAGAAAATTTAACTCAATTAGAATCAAATTCATCGGTGCGATGAATCGGGAAATCAATTAATCCGATCGATTTACGATATGAAGGATTAATTCAACTAAGTACATAAATAACTTATGATTAGTGACACTAATCGTACACTAATACAATTACTTAACATTAATTATGCAATACTAAAACAATTCATTAAACTAATGCATTCATAAGTATTTATGAATTTACATAAAAAGGAAAATACAAGAATACACTTTGGAATACATTTATACAAAAAAAAATACACCATATTTATGTCCATATGGCCGGCCATAGGGAGGGTACACCATAGGTGTTGACCTTAATTTTTTTATTACACAACTCCATTCCCTTTCATTTCACCATCCTCTTTCATTTCAACCAAGATCTTACACTCAACCTTTAACATCACCATCATTTCAAGATCTTTCATTCCTCTAAAAATAGAGGACCTATCTTCTTTCATTTCCACAATTTACAAGCCAAAAACCTCTCCTTTTCTCTCATTAAAATCCGGCCAAAGGCCTCCTAGAAGGCCAAGATTTTTGCAACTTTTTGTTCTTCAAGTTTTCAAGGATCTTTTGTGCAACCAAGTTCAAGAACACTTCCTTCCACTCATTTGCATTCTTATATTTCATCAAAGTAATTAAATACTAACTTATAACATCTTATAATTATGTTTATATAAGTCTTGCATAATATATATAATCACTAACAACAACAAGTTTCATAAAAACTCAAATTTATAAATCACTAGTTTTGTTTTTAAGTTGTTTTCTTCAAATGTGTTTATAAATATATAAACACATCATGTAAGTGTAAATATTATAAAAACAAGTTATATAAATGTGTTTTATAACATTTATATAAGTAGTCTTTGAATAAACAACAAGAATCACTAGTTATTTCAAGTTTATAAACTACGAAATTTTGGCAGAAATGTTGCATCGACTTTGAAAAATCATAACTAATTCATAACTTAACAAAATGAGTTGATTATTGTCTCAAAAGTTAGATCTATGTGTTAATTAAAAATCTGGAAGTTTTCATAATTTATTATGGGGTTTAGAACCCCCATATATTATTTGGGAACGCGAAAGTTTGACAGCTCAAAAATGGCCAACATAGGGTTTTCAACAAGCTTTTTCCCTAACCTAAACATCTCAAAAAATGACCGTTCTTGAATTTAAAAATTCTTAATTTGTATATAGTATTTTAGTTTCCAAGAAAACCAAAGCCTAAATAGTTATGGAGATTGGTCAAAAATAGTCTCAAATTAGGCCGAAAAACCTTCGAAAAGCTAGAAAATTATATATATATATATATATATATATATATATATATATATATATATATATATATATATATATATATATAAACTTGACGTTTTAAGTGGGTTTTATTTATAAACTTGTAATGTTGGGTGATTTAAGACATAAAAACCTATATATATACATATTATCATATATGAGAGTTATTAAGTCCCTATTATCATTTAGGACTCGATTAAACATATCCGGTGCATCACTCATCAAAGAACGTAAACTTGCATTTTACGCACACATTTTGTCATCACACTCGCGGTGAGTCCTCATAGCCCCTATTTTCATACTGTTATGTTTTGGGGTTGAAATACATACTACGTTTTTATATGGACACAGAAACAACTTCATTTCTATTAGTGGTTCCATCAGCCTTCAAATCATGAACCGTTAATTGCATTTATTTGTAAGCGCGAATATATTTTGGATAGATCTATCGGGAGTCATGTCCCCCATTCGGGTTAGTCTTAATTGGATAACGGCAGAATGCATATATATTCAACACATGGTATTACGTATGGGAATACTGCACAGGACAAACTCATTTAATTAAGCTTCGGTTGCATGATGGTTTATATGTCATACATAACATGGAATTTATGATTTTATAAATTCAAACTCAACTGTTGCTGTCAATACAAGTCAGAATTACGTGTAAACCTATGAGCTCACCAACAATTTTGTTGACGTATTTTAGCGTGTATTTTCAGGAAATTAAGACAAGTGCACCTCATTGGAAGTATTTTCAAGCTTCCGTACTTTTGGAGTCGCATGCATTTTCATACCATCGGAGATTTATTTGCATTATTTTGATTAATTTAATTATTTGTTTATATCTCTGTATCTTGCGAACTACTCACACCTTATGTTGATTATGTAAAACATTTCCATATTTCAAAGTTATATCGATGTATTTTTGAAAACGTCCATATAGTGGTCGTTCGTTATGATTATGGTTACGCTTCCGCGACGTCACACTTCGTTGCCAACTGGGGTAACGGGGTGTGACAGATTGGTATCAAAGCCATAGTTATAGTGAACTAGGGTGCATTAGTACCTTAGACTATAACTGCACATAACTTTACTAAATTTTTTTTTAAATATCTTGTAAGTAACTAAAAGACTATAAATGGACCTTGATGGTAGAAAACATGTCAAACCCAGTTGTAATCATCTTGTCTGACTCTGAAGATTAGTATGCCCCTTTAAGCCCGGAGGTAACTGATATGGTCATATTTATACATATTTTTGGCATCATTTCCCTTGCAATTTGGTCGGTTTTTCTCTCGAAATACGTGAAATAGATATCTAATTCATTCATTTTTGTGATTCATAGGACAAAAGAGGTTTTATCGACGAAGGAATGAACATCGAAGAAAAACCGACAAACTTTGAAGCCCCAACGAGTTCTCGTGGATTTTCTAGAAGAAAAGAAGCGAAATTGGTGAATTTTTGGAGCCTACGACCGTAGAAGGGGAAGCCTACGACCATAGGAGGTACAAGGAGGATTACCGTGGGCTAGGGCACAGGTTTGACCAAGTCAACATGGCCTACGACCGTGGGATGATGAATTCTATGTATTAATTGACATGGTTTTGGATTGATTGACGGTTTATGGATTATATTTACTAGATTTTCGATGTTCTTCATATATTTTTGTTAAAAATCAGATTTTTATCAATCGTTAAGCATTGTTTTGCGAAAATAATTATTGGTTGAATCTGCGTTTTTAATAAAAATTGAAACTTTGGATGAAAATTTGATAATTGATTATATTTTCTAGGCATTGTATTGCGATAATGATTTTGTGATGAATTATTGACCTAGAACTTTGCGTGTTTCTTAGTTTTTAGGCATTGTGTTGCGAAAATAAAACTAATAATCCGTAAAGCTTGATTTCCAAATAAATAAAGTTGGTTGGTTGAATTCTCGCTATTAATTGATAGTTTTTAGCATCTTTTTGCGATAATAAGATTGTTGGTTAATATTGAAATTCAGTTCAATTAACTTTATTGTTTTCACGTGTTTTGTCACGATTTAATCTTTATTTGGAGAAATCTAATATTCGGTAGATTAATCCATAATTCCGGGCTTAAGTGAATATTTATAATTGGTTATTAACCGATTTATCTTTAATCGATCAATTCAGACCGCCGCCAATTAATTATAGTTTTTAAATTCCAAGTGGGTGACGTTTTCGTAATATAAGAGTTTCGTAAATTTCAATATCATTCTTTACTTGCTTAAGTTATTTCTAAACTGACTTTGCTTTTGTTAGTTGGTTCGTATTATATAGTTGTCCTTTCTTGGTGCGTTCGTTAGTTTAGTTTAAGTCGTGTTTGCTAGATTTAGTTTTTAATTATTTTGAAAAACCCAAAAAAAAAAATTAGTTTAACTTGTTATTCACGTGTTACTTAGTTTGCATTAGTTATTCAGATAATTAATTTTAATTATTGTCTCTAGTTGATAATTTCTTCAAAAAGTCCGAAATAGCTAAATATTGGTTTAGGTTGTAGTATTGGAGTCTCCGTTCTTTATTCCATTCCCTGAGTTCGATAAATCCTGGGTGATTCTTGAAGCTATATTGCACACGATTGGTACACTGCCAGTTGTGTAATTTATACTTTGGGTTCATTTAGACATTAAAACCTGAGGTGTGTTTTGCACGCGTCAGTAACAGAGGTGTTCATAGAAGAGGACCCATCAGAAGAGGAAGACCCCTCTGAAGAAGAAGACCCAATGGAGGAATCCGAGGAAGAACCCATGGGGGAGGAACCCATGGAGGAAGACAAATCCAGAGACGATCCACCACCCCCGGTGGTCCCTTCTTACATCCCGTATCACCCGGAGGTTCCATCATTCACACCATACCGCCCCCACCCCAATGGCCCAAAGATGATCTATACACCCCGCAAAAGAGTCTTCATGCCAAGACATGAGTCTATCCCGTGCCAGTACCACAACCAAGTTCACCACCAAGACGACGGGCAAACGCCCGAAGATGGGGCTGGATGCCCGAGACCCTCCAAGAATGGAGGCGGGAGGAGGGAGTCCCCTCCCACTTTGAGATCGGAGGACTATCCTCCGTGCCTACCCCACCACTC
>JAANYP010007736.1:0-15043 GCA_020465985.1 Centrapalus pauciflorus | reverse complement strand
TCTGGATTAAGAACCATATTGTGCTTAGGGACGAAAGCACGAAGCGCCATATCTGCACAATACATAAAATTGTTAGATTATTATTAAAAATCAATAAACTTGTTTAAATTCAAATTTGTTTTATCTTGTATTTGATTAAATACAAAATCTAACACAATTAAATTTCACAAGTTTAATAAAATTTAAATTCAACAAAATAAATGAGGTACAGAATCGAGAGTAACAGATTCGAAGTGCCCATATTCGAAAGTAATGGACAGATTCGAATATACCCTATTCGAGTCTGATGGACAGATTCGAATATCTGGTCATCTCGAATCTATTGATAGATTCGAGAAACCCATGATCAGATTCGAATCCATTATCAGATTCGAAAGGCCGACACCCCTTTTTCAACAAAAATCCAAGATTTTAACCTTTTTGAACGTAGCAAATCACATACATTAGTTCAACTAGGTTCTAATCATAGATTTATGCTTTTAATTTGATCTTTTATTAGTCCAAACTTGGTAATTTTGCAAAAACCCTATTTTGACCTATAAAACATCAAAATGTGATGTTTAATCCCAAATTTGTGTATTAAACCACCAAAATCTTGTACAATCATGTTGCTTATACCTAGATTTGAAGTTAGAATCGAACACAAAAGCTTTAGAATCGACGAAATGTCGTTTAGTGGAAATACGATAGACTCGAGATTAGATTCGAGATCGCCAGAACAGATTCGAGAAATCAGATTCGACAACAGTAAAGTAATAAATGACTTCACTATTGACCTATATATACTAACTACCTTCGAGTGTGTGCAATTTCGAGTCTACTGACAGATTCGAAGTATCTCACATTCGAGTCTGTCTTAGATTCGAAATTTCCAACACTTAGAAAAATTTCAGAAAATTTTGAAATAATTTCAACTTTTTCCAACTATTTTCTACTGTGTAGTGTAACCAGATAAACTATGCCAAATCTTTTACCCTAAGCTCAGATATTTCACGCATTGTATATTTTATTCAACTTTGAATGCACCCTTAGTAACTTTTGACCTTTTACCTAAGTAAAAATTAAACTAAACTAAAATAAAATAAAAGAAAATAAAATAAGCTAAGGTAAAAATAAAATTAAAATAAAATAAAATTTTGACTATAAAATTTAATCTAGACTTAAGTTATAAAAATAAATTTACAAGCTAAGCTAAATACCAAACAACATATTTTTGATGAGTATAGTCTAAGAAAGGTTCAATCAGATAGCGATGTCCGATACTTACTTTCAGTACTTAAACTTTCACACTTAGGAATTTGTTGAATTCCTTTGATTGTTTGTTGTGACATACCCACTTAGCCGATTGTTGGTATTTTACCCTGTTAAACACTCTACATTTCGGAATATCCCTTGGCCTTTTTATTTATCAGGAAATTATCTTACGTGACTCAGACATAGACATACTTTTATGATCAAGGCACACAGACAAAATTCTAACCTGTTGGTATTTGCAAACTTTCTTTAAAAGACAAACATCGGACACAGGTCTGTATTCTCATACAACAAAGTGTCTTAGTTCGACTTAAGGTTTAACTTTAAAGTTAGCAGATAGAGGTGACAGGTCTGTACTGACGTACAACAAAGCGACATGTCTGCTAACCCGAATCTAAACAGAGACAACAGGTCTGTACTTACGTACAACAGAGTTGCATGTTTTCGACTCTCAGTTTTTCATGATATTTCTATTCTTTTCATTTTCAGACGTATTTGATGTTGCTATACATCCCCAGAAAGTTTGCATACCTCATTTAGACTCAATGTTTGTATGTCTTGTACATAAAAATTAAGACCGATTGGTCATACATCTAAGCTAGTGACACGTTTGACTTTTTCTAGAATATTTTATTAGCCTTTAGATACCCTATATGTATTATGCCTACCAACACATCAAACTAAATAAAGTATAACACTTAGGATTTAGTTGCATTATGTGTGAAAGTCTAAACACTTAGAGTCTGTAACGACGGTGCTAATGTTCGTCACTTTGAACCTATGTATCTAAGACTTAACTCCTTTTCTGATATTCTCTTTTTTGTATATTTGTAATTTTCTCTCTTTTTTCTTTTGTTTTTCATAGCAAAAAGCAGTAAACTAAGCTAACCTACTAACTTAGAAACTTACTAAAAATAGAAACTTTCCTAAATTAGAAACTTTCCTAAATTAGCAGACTACTGGAAAAAAAAATATAACAACTATAAAAGGAAATAAAATACTACTAAGGTCAATTTACTCTGGGTTGCGCATTCCATTAAGTTGAATTAAATACTCAAACCGTGACTTATCAAACGCTTTGGTAAATAAATCAGCATTATTATCTTCAGTTGCCACCTTTACCAGTTTGATCAAGTTCTTTTCAGCACAATCACGAATAAAATGATGTCTTATGTCTATGTGCTTTGTTTTACTGTGTTTAACTGGATTATTTGTTATAGCAATTGTTGATTGATTGTCTATCCTAATTGGAGTTTGAGTATAAGCCAAACCGTAATCCCGCAATTGTTGTTGTATCCACAGAACCTGTGAACAGCAACTACCAGCAGCAACATACTCGGCCTCGCACGTTGACACGGCTACCGATGTTTGTTTCTTGCATTGCCAGGACACCAACCTCCCTCCGAGGAACTGACAACCTCCAGTCGTTGATTTGCGCGTCAAGCTGCATCCTCCGTAGTCAGAATCTGTGAACGCTTCCAACTCTAGATCTCCCTCCGCGTGATACCAAAGTCCCAGCTTCGGTTTCGACTTGAGGTATCGTAGAATCCGCTTCACAGCTTTCATATGCATCTCCTTCGGATTCGCTTGAAACCTAGCACAGATACACACAGCAAACATAATATCAGGTCTTGAAGCAGTTAGATACATAAGTGACCCAATCATGGCCCGATATAAAGTCGGATCCACATCGGTATCACCATCAGTACCCGGCCCGAGATTGTGATTCACTTGAATCGGCGTGCTGAAGTGGGCAGTCAACTTTGTTCCTTCCATCCCAAACCGTTCCAATATGTCATAGACATACTTGGTCTGATGGATAAACATGCCTTCCTTCTTCTGGTCAACTTGTAACCCCAAAAAGAAATTTAACTCCCCCATAGCACTCATCTCGAACTTAGACTTCATAACCTTCGCGAAATCTTTGCACATCTGTTCGTCTGATGATCCAAAAATGATATCATCTACGTACACTTGTACCAAGATAAAATGATCTCCCTTTCTCTTCACAAATAGAGTACTATCTATCCTACCCCTCTCAAAGCCATTTTCTAAAAGATGGTTGTATAGAGTCTCATACCATGCCCTAGGTGCCTGATGTAATCCATAAAGAGCCTTATCTAATCGATATACTCTATCAGGATATTTAGGATCTGTAAACCCGGGCGGTTGTTCTACATACACCAACTCCTTCACTTTCCCATACAGGAAAGCACTCTTAACATCCAGTTGATATACTTTAAATCCTTTGAAGGAGGCAAAAGCTAAAAACAACCTAATTGCTTCTAACCTTGCTACTGGTGCAAACACTTCGTTGTAATCGATTCCCTCCTCTTGGTTGAAACCCTTTACAACTAATCTCGCTTTGTTGCGCGTGACTATACCCCGATCGTCTCGCTTGCACTTAAAAACCCATTTGGTTCCTATTGCAATCTCCCCTCGAGGTAACGGAACTAACTCCCACACTTCTAGTTTCCTAAATTGTGACAGTTCTTCCTGCATCGCTTCAACCCAGGAGTTGTCCTTAAGTGCCATTTGCACATTTTTGTGCTCTACTTGCGATATGAAACACGAATATAGACATGTATGATATGCCTCGGAGTCGTTTATCATCGACAACAACACAGTGTTGTTATTTACACTACTCCGAGTCCTCACACCCTCGTTAGGATTTCCTATGATGCTATCGATAGGATGATTCTTGTTAATCCTAGAGGTCTCTATTTCGTCTACCCTTAGATTATCTCCTAAGTTGGATCCTATTTCACCTAAAGGGGGAACATGCTCAACTTCCACATTCTCTTCCTCACGGACGTTTTCCTCCGAGGCAGAACTTGATGCTTGAGTCTGATTCTCAGTATTAGGTTCTTCTGGATTCGCAACTTCTGGAGACCCATCTACAGTCGCAGTAGGCTCGGACGTAGATTCGAACGTGGTCCTTGGAAAAATATGGCCCTCGTCATTTAGGTGCAACGTCGCCATGTCTTTATCGATTGTACCTGCAGTATCATCCAAAGGAATGTTAAATGACTCAAATAACTTATCATAGTCAAATATCCATTCCGGACCAGTTTGGGGTTCATGTGTATAACTTGTGACTTCAATATTATACACAATCTCCACAGTACCACTCTTTTTGTTAAAAACCCGTTTGTTTGGTGAGTTTGGCACATAACCTAGGAAGTATCCTTCGTCAGCCTTTTCACCAAACTTCGGTTGATGTTTTGTCCTTAAAAGTGTACATGGTACTCCAAACGGTTCGAATCCAGTTAAGTTAGGTGGCCGTTTATTCAAAATTTCATAACATGTTTTGTTCAATGATTTGACTGTAAGGACTCTATTTAAAATATGGCACGCGGTATTCACTGCCTCCCCCCAAAACATGGTAGGAAGCTTTGAATCCGAAAGCATAGTCCTTGCAGCCTCAATCAATGTTCTGTTTTTACGTTCGGCCACCCCATTCTGTTGAGGTTCATATGGTGCACTGAATTGATGCACGATGCCCTTTGATAGGCAATATACACCAATTACAGAGTTTTTAAATTCAGTCCCATTATCACTACGAATATGTTTAACCCTTGTTCCGTAGGAATTCTCCACTTGGTCTAAGAACCCGATGAGCTTTGTAGCCGTCTCGTCCTTCGTACCTAAAAAGAAAACCCATGAAAACCGTGAGTAATCGTCAGTGATAACTAAGCAAAACCAACTACCTCCTATACTCCTTTTGTCGATAGGGCCGAAAAGGTCCATATGCAACAAATCGAATGTCGAGGTTATGGAATTCAGCTTCTTGGACTTGTGTGTCTTTTTATGTTGCTTGCCCTTCATGCACGGTAGACACTTATCTTCAAACTGAAAGCTCTTCAGAGGCACACCTTGCACCAAACCATTCTTCGTTATGTAGTTCTTTTTCCTCAGGTGCAAGTGAGCCATTCGTCTGTGCCACAAAACCGATTCCGTCTCCGAAGCTTTTGATAGTAAGCAGATCGGACCCATCGAATTATCTGGCTTGTTCATGTCGAGCATGTACAAGTCATTCTTCCTTGGAGCCCGCATCAATATCCAATCTTCAGGTATCTTGAATCCCGGCTTTAGCACTAACGCCTCAGTGTCAGTAAATAACACTGAGTTCTTCTTATCACAGATTTGAGATACACTAATGAGATTATGAACCAGTTTATCAACGTGATAAACTTGATCCAATGTAATCGTCCCATTAGTGACTTCTTCAGTTCCAGTGATATTTCCTCCTTTGTTGCCCGCGAATGATACAAATCCCCTATTACCCCCCTTGAAGTCTGTGAGAAGACTTCTTTCCCCCGTCATATGCCTGGAGCAACCACTGTCGACGAACCACTTGTTGTTTGGACCGGTAGTTATCTCCTGCACATGAAAGAAAAATAGGTTAGTTATCACGGGGAACCCAAGCCATGACTGACTTGGTAATACCATTCTCGTCCACATACTTGAACTCTTTCAAATACCCATCTCGCCTTTCAGGTGCCTTGGGCCTTTGAACTGAATTCTGTTGTGGTGCCGAGTGATTTAGATTCACTCTTTGCCTTTGAGTAGGCATTTGTTGTGATGCTCTAGAATAAGTCTTATTATAATGCATTTCAGACTGTGATCCCTGAGCTTTTACCGGAACATATTGTCTAACAGGAGTATGTGACCTAACTGGAGTGTGTGACCTGCTAGGTGTGGTGCTCCTATAGATTTGTTGAGGTGCTGACCTAGATTGATTAAAGACACGATTCGGTGAATTTGTCCTAACCACTTCTTTTGGTCCAACCTTAACCGGTGTTTGTTTCACAACAGGTTTTGGTGCGGCCTGCACAGTTTTCTCGGTACTCTGAGAACTACTAGTGCTCGCCACTCTTGGTGAGGGCCTAACAGGTGTTGGATTCACTGTCTTAGATGTAACATCAGCTTTCCTATTAGGACAGTGAGAAGCAACGTGCCCTTTCTCGTGACATCTAAAGCAAGACATCTTATCCATGGACTTTTTGGTTGGTCCCTTAGATCTAGGTGTCTCATTAGTGTCTAATGCCTTTGGTACATCTTCAGTGTCTGTCTCTTCGACCTGGTCAGCCCATGAAATTTTTTGTTTTCCTGCAGGTGTTTCACTGGAGGAAGACACAAATTTCACTTGCTTGACCTTGACGGTTGAGTAAGTCACCTTAGGTGTATTTTCTACTTTAGGCTCAAGTGTAGGTTCAGGCAGGTCCTCTAAAACTACTGACTTGTCAGTTTTCTCCTGAGGCTGAGGCACATAGTTATCATTGAAAGGTGGAGGAATCTCGTGAAAACCTAGACCTACAGGCTTCTTAGACTGTCTTTGGGCATCTAAGACTTTCCCTAGGTTTAGGCTCGAATTCCTAAACTTTTCCAGCTTGCTATTTGCCTCTGCTACCTTAACCTTGGTCTCGGCTAGCTCTATGTCCTTGTCTTTCAGACTTTTAGTCAAGGCTTGTACGTGCTCATACATAAGTTCTATCCTAACACACTGCTCACTCAGTTTGTCTTTTAGAACGATTACATCTTGAGCATCAGCCTTAAGTTTTTCCTTTAAATCCTGCTTTATATCATTTAGGCTAGCATTTTCTATTTTTAAGTTTTCATTTTGAGCAGCTATGGTCTTATGTGAGTCTAAGACTAGATTTAACCTATCGTTAGAACTAACACATAAAGCACATAAATCACGAAATAGAGAATAAGAAAGACTAACCTTAGAGTTATCAGATTCCACGTTGGCCATCTGAGCAGCAAACTCCAGCACGGTCTGATCATTCGCTTTCTCTACCCACATCGGACTGCTGTCCCTTGTGGTCTGCTCATCCTCATCACAACCATTCTCCGTAACTTCAGCCATGAAAGCTCTAGCATTGGACTCCGGATGTGAACTCCAGTCATAGGAACCATCTAGCTGTCTGTCAGAAGTGACATTGGATATCAGACCCGCTAGATTGGCTTGACCAGATGAAGAACTCGGAAGATATCTCTGTTGGGACTGATTTTGGTATTGTCCTTGATGCTGACTCTGTCCCTGGTATGACTCTACCTTCGGTCTTTGACACTCCCTCGCGAAATGTCCCAATCCCTGACAGTTGTAGCATTTGACCTTGGACTTATCAAATCCTATCCCCTTGTTATTCATCTGTAGATTTCTTCCAGTTCTCTTTATGAATCTCTTAACCCGTTGGGTTACCATGGCCAGTTGCCATTTCAGATCCATTTCCTCTAAGTCATCAGGGTCGACCTGATCGTAATCTTCATCCCAAAGAGCCGGATCATTGATCTTCCCTTGAACGCAATTTCCATATGCGGCCACAAACGAAGCAAGCAGATTCAGATGTTCTTCCGCCGACTTTGCGCTCATTGGCATCTTTGAATAGTTCTGACTTGTAGATGCCTGATTGACTTGAGGTTGCGGTTCTTCCGATCTTCCTAACCCTAAGAACGCGCGATTCAGTGAGTCTTCGGACTCTGGTGGCGATGAAGTTTCTCCGGTGAAAAACGCTGTAGCACTCTTCTGATCAGCTGTCACTGATGATTTTGATGTCTTTCCAAAATACATCGCCGGATTTTGGACTTGCTCATAATCTGTCTCAGCCTTTATCATTTCGAAGTGATATGCCCTCAACGTTCCCACGATGTCATCCAGTGATTGAGCATAGTATTTATCTTCATTCAGCTTAATCATTGCCACGTACATAGCCCATTTGGCCGGTAGGGCATCAAGAAGCTTATTGTTCTTGTCTGTGTCAGAATACTCAATACCATGACTTTCAAGCTCTGTTATCAGATGATAAAATCGTGTGATAATATCATCCAACTGTTCATCCTTAAGAGCCTTGAAAATTGCAAACTGTTGGGTCAACAGCTCTGTACGCTTTCTACGTACCAGTGGATTACCCTCACACCGTTTCTGAAGAGACTCCCAAAGCTCTTTCGACGTCCTCTGAGTCCGAAATGTGTGCAAGATATCTTGAGGTAACGCCATTCGGATAATAGAGAAAGCCTTGTTTTCAGCTTCAAATAGTTTCTTGTCATCCTCTTTCATGATTTGGTATGACAGAACCTTTTGACGGCCTTCAACCTCAGATACTGGTGGAATGTACCCTTCATCAATGCACACCCACATGCGCATGTCGTTGAATCGTACAAAATCCGTGAATCTATCCTTCCACCAGTAGTAATCCTCAACTTTCATCAGCTTAGGTGGTGCATTGGCCTTCCCAACTTCATGATCCATTTCAAGGAATTTCTGAAGGTTCGACATCTTTTCTGAAAGAATTTGAATTTGAACTTAATTAATTTAATTAGAAACTGATTTAAATTAAATTATTCGAATCTAGATAGATTCGAAACTAATTAATGTTTAATCTTTTGGAATTAAATTCGATTAAGTCTTAAAGTTCAAGTAGATTCGAAATAATGTCAGATTCGAACAATCCCACAGATTCGAAGATAGGTCAGATTCGAAGGACTCTTAAACTCGAAGACCCTTAGAATCGAAGGCACAATAGAATCGAAATTCAGCAGAATCGAAGCACAGAATCGAAACAGTAACAAACTCGAAACAAACTCGAAAAAATATAGAATCGAGATCCAATTCGAATGTATGAACAGATTCGAAACACCACAGACTCGAAACTGACTGAAATTGACTCGAAAGGAGCGTATTTTGGTTAGACTCGAAAATAAAGTAAAACCCTAATTACCCCTATAGATTCGAGCGCCGCAAACTCGAAAAACGGCTAACACTTTGATTTTTTGACGTTTTATGGATTAAATCACTAATTTTCAAATGAAAAACAATGATTTCGACCAACAACGTGAAAAACGACAAAATGTTTCCCGAATATGAATTTGCTAAGCTCAAAAACACGTTTTTGAGAGAAAAACGTCCAACTAGCGTCAAGAAACCTAGAATGTATCTGATGAACACGAAGAACACCACGAACACTCCGTAGGCTCTGATACCACTTGTAAGGTCTACCACTGACAGATCTCTCTAGACGCGGACCCGTGAACGAGTGCGGAATCCTCGTTTACGGTCAGACGGACAACTCTCAACCAACGGAAACACGGAGACTATTAGACGCTGAACGAACGACACACGAACGATCCTACGTACTAATTCTCTCCGAAACGGGACTCACCTAGCTGATAAACTCGAGATCGCCTATTGCTTAATTCCTCACGAATTCTGCCAAAGGTCTTCTAATCATTCGAGTCTATCCCTAATTATAGACCCTGATTCGAGTTTGTTGTGGGCCAACCTCGAATCTGGCCTAAGGCCCATTCGAATCTGTCCATCTGACAGACTCGAATCTAGCTCATTCGAATCTAAGGATACATTCGAATCTATCACAGATTCGAATGTCTTCCTTTACCTATTCGAATCTAGCCAATACACTTAAAACACTTAAGTGATGAAACTTATGTTTTAACTTATGCTTGAGTTAATCTTTGACCTTTATGTTTGAACTTCTTGTAATACGTTACATCAAGTTCAAACACACAATCAATAACAGACAAACACATATTAAACATATATATCAAAATACTTGTTAATACTCAGAAGATTACCTAAACCATAATGCAGATCGATTAGACTGCTATCGTCACACAGGGTGTACCAACATTTAATTATAAATCTCTGATTTTCAAAAAAAAATTTAAAAAATTCTGCATTTTTCTGAAGAATTGTTCACGTTCTTCGTGTTCTACGAAGAATCCCTCTATTTGATCTTTGAATTCAAAATTTCTGAACTATTTGTGGTTAAATCTCGTTTGATACTATATTCCTTCGGTTGAACATCTTACTGTTTAATCACAAATTCGTGAAAGAAAGTATATTTGAGTCAAAAATCACCCAAATCTGTGCTTAATTTCTGTTTAAAATTCGTTGCATTCAAGAACTTTTCATCATCCGAGAGTGACAACTCTCGAATATAACTGAGTTGTGTGTTTCCTGTTTTTTTTTAAGTATTTTGTTGTGCCTTAGCTTTATTTGCAAGTTATAACTTGCGGATAACACTGCTTGATATATATTCGTTCCATTTTGCCCAAGTACTTAACACATCATCTGCAAGTTCCTACTTGTGGATCCCAAAGCACACTCTTTACACTCCAGATTTTCCCAAGTTAATTAATCTCCTAGTGTATCACCCGCGAGTTACAACTCGCGGATCCATAACACCCGCAAGTTCCTACTTGTGGATCTAATAGCAAACCCAGTCAAGATTTAAACTTTTTCTAATTACCCCATCCACAGCTCCATCCGAGAGTTACAACTCTCGGATATAGCATCACCCGCGAGTTCACTCATCTCCTTCATAACTTAGAATTTAATTTGAATCTCACTTAAGTGTGTTTGCCAATTAAGGAAATAATCACTTACCAATCTCGGTCCAAAGAAGCCTTCAACATGAATCGCGACACTCTCGCTATGGGATCTGATGTCAGACCTCCAACTCTGTATCGGGGACGCTACACTCTGTGGAAATCTCGTTTCCTTGATTTCATTGAACGTCAAGAATTAGCTACTGCCATTCTAGACTCCATCTACAATGGTCCAATTCAAATTGATCTACCGCAACCACCTCAAGCTGATTCAGGAAACGAGAACACTCCTAAGATGGCTCATACGCCTGAACAACTCAACCAGATAAAGGCTGGTAGGATAGCTCGCTCACTCATCATCCAGTCTGTTCCGGATGAAATCTACATTAGCATAGACAACTTTAAGACTGCCAGAGAGACGTGGGAGGAAATTGAGAGACAAATGCAAGGAAATGATCGGAATGCCAAGCAACGTGAAGCGAATGCGTTGACTAAATATGACATGTTTTCCGCAAAAGATGGAGAGACTCTGGAGACCACGTATCACCGCTACTGCACGCTAATGAACGAACTCCAGAAGAACGGAGTCAACAAATGCCAAGTAGAATTGAATAGAAAGTTTGTGAACTCTCTGAAACCAGAATGGAAACAATTCGTCTGGTTAATTCGTGAGATAAATGACATCAGCATACATGATCTCTTTGATAGTCTCGTAGTTTATCAGTCTAAAGTCTTGGGTAAGGTTGAACACAAGAAACCAGAGGAAACCACCTCATCTGACACCCTTGCTCTTCTCTTAGACAAGAAATTAAGTCCACTACGGCTGCCAAACTCCTCAAAATTCTCACTGAGTCCTCTGAATATGATTCTGATGATGCCGACAATGATCCTGAGGCAACTGACCTTCAAAGGCAAATCTCATTACTCACTCATGCCTTTCATAAGAAGTTTCCCAAACCATCCAACAAGCTTCGACGAGAAGCCAAGAGTAAAAAGTATGATGACAAGAGGGAAATCACTGAAAAGCCAAAGGAGGAGGACCGTAAAGCTGATGACGAAGAGAAGGGATGCTTCAACTGCGGTAAACCAGGCCACTTTGCTCGAGAATGTCGTCTTCTAAAGCAGAAGAATGAGAACTACTACAAGACAAAGTACAATCTCGCCAAGCAAAGGAATGCCGGTAGAGCTCTGTTCGCTGAAGAGGAACACTGGTTAGAAGATACTGACAACGAAGAGGATGCTGCAGATCCCATGTGTTTCATTGCCGACACTCAGCCAGCAGAAGATACGATTCAAGTACCTGAAGCCTCACTGATGGCTCAAGAGGCAGGTTCCAGCAACACATCTCCATCAACAGATAAAGAGGTAAATGTTCTTCCTGAAGAATTCCTCGCTGAACAAAATGTTTTGCTTAAAGAGGCCAAAAAGCTAAAGGTTTGTCAAAATGCCCTTTCGGATGCTCGAAATAAATCGGCTGATTTGCAAACAAATATTTTTGCTTTACAAGATCAAGTGTCTAAGACTAATACTGTAACAATGAAAGTAACTACCAAACTGGCCAAATTAGAGTACGATCATCAAGTGCTTAAATCTGAAAAATCGCACATAGATTATGACTATCATTGTATCCTTGCTGAGAAAACACAGTTAAACGAACAACTTAAAGATATGGAAGATAGGTTTTACAAACATGGGCAAGCTGATCAAACTATAAATATGTATAAACCTAGAAAGTTGAAGTCTAAAGATGGTTTAGGGTATACCGATCATGGAGTCATGCACGAAATGGTCGAGATACTACATAATCCTTTATATGATTTCAAGACTCTAGGTTGCGGTTTTAAAATGCCCTATCACAAAACCCTGCCAGAATTGTTAACCGAAGAAGAAGAAAAACGAGTAAGACTTGATAGGAAAGAAATTAAATTTGTTTATAACTGGCTAAACTACGATTCTCTTAAAGGAAAATTAGATAAAACATTTCGAGAAGATGAATTTCTTGAAAAAAGAGATCTCACTTGATTCGAACTTGCCAAAACCTCGTGACTATGTACCATATTCTGACCTTGAAAAGCAGGCTTCTGATCTAAAATAGAAATTGGAAAATACAGCACGAGATATTGAGCTAGAACGGATAGATTTCACAAATAAAATATCAGATCTAGAAGCCGAAATTGCTCGAATTAATTCTTCTATGGCGGATACTTTATTGCAAAATGATAAAATCCATGACCTTGAGTTAAGGTTAGAGGAAACCAAAGAGTTGTTTAATTCGAACAGAAACAATTTTTTAAGAAAAGAAAATGAGTTTAATGAGGCACGACGCCAGTTTTCTTTTCGGGAACAAAATTTTAAACTTGATGCCAACTCATTTGACAAAGAACGAGATCAGCTTCTAGCCACAATTAAGGGACTAGAATCTCAACTTGTTTCTAATCAACATAGTTTCGAAAAACAAGTTTCTGCCACAAACAATTCCAAGGCGATAATTTCAACTCCAGCCAGCGACACAAACTCAATTCTAAGAAAATAACATCTCTTAGAAATAAAGAAAGGCAAAACACTGATGATCGTTCCTAGTACAGAACATGTTGGCAACACTTCGAAAACTGTTCCCGAAAATTCTGCAGCTTCTAGCAAAAGAGGCAAACAGAATTCTCGAAAATAGAAATCGCACACACCGTATAATAACTCAAAATCTATGAAAGCTAACAAACATGTTCGTTTCTTTTCAGAAAATCGAGTAACTCCAAAGGGCAAACCTCAAAACACAGCATCTAAAGTCAAGAGTCAAGGAGCAGTTTATAATTCTTCAAAGTTTTCAATTTCCAATGTAACTAAAGACAAACGTGTGGTTGATTTACATTCTAGTACTGTTTTCAATGTTTGTAATGGTTTGAATGCTATTCCAATTAATGCATACTCATTTGATCAGTTGTTTAAATTGTCCAAAACACCAAAAAGTTTGTCTAAACCTACATTGTTAAATTATGCTCCTATACTCAAACATAGACACCGCCGTAGACCTAAACATAAGGTTAACAAGGAAACTAACAGGCCTATTAAATATAAATCTATCTGGGTCCCTAAAACAGCATCTCTGCAAACAACGACATTAAGTGTACTATCTCTAAGACCGATGGTGGTTCTCCCATTAAGAACCCTAACACAAACGCTAATCTATCTGGACTCAAATTCCACACAATTTGGGTACCAAAAGTCACTTAACTGTCTTGAAGACAATGACTTCTAATCACCTCGGATTAGGACTTGTTATTCTTTCTTAACGGCTTTTGAACACCCAGTTGAAAACCCGCTCTTCAAATCTTCACACACTACTTTGTCCTTTGCTTTCAGGCAAACAGTGTGTGGATTCTAGACTCTGGATGCTCACGGCACATGACTGGCCGACAAGATCTTCTGTCCAACTACACGTCAAATGATGGTGGTTCGGTGAAATTCGGTAACAATGGTGTTGCTCGAAGTTGCGGTTTTGGAGATCTCGATATGGAAAATATAAAGATAACTCAGGTCTCCTCTGTCCAATGTCTTGGCCACAATCTCTTTATTATTGGCCAACTTTGGGATAAAAGACATGAGGTATCCTTCAAAGCCACACGATGCAGTATTCGATCTCCAACGGGTAAGGAAATACTCGCCGGCACTCGACGATTCAACCTATACACCATCGATCTTTCGAAAGTCAAGGTCAACAAGATGATATGTCTCCTGTCCAAGGCCTCATCTCAACAGTCTTGGTTATGGCACAAGAGATTCTCTCATCTGAATTTCAAGAACATAACCAAGCTCGACTCCGACAAACTCGTCAGAGGTCTTCCGGAACTGAAGTTCGACAAAGATCAACTGTGTGCAGCCTGTGGAAAAGAGTAAGATCAAGAAAGCTTCACACAAACCGAAGCCAGTCCCCAACACTTCAAAACCACTCGAGCTTATCCACATGGATTTGTGCGGTCCCATGCACATTCAGAGCATCAATGCCACGAAGTACATTCTAGTGATGATCGACGATTACTCACGCTACACTTGGGTAAAGTTCCTACGCACGAAGGATGAGACACCAGAACTGATAATCTCATTTCTAAAGCAGACCCAAGTAAATATCCAACTTCAAGCCCAAACCATCCGCTCGGACAACGGTACTGAGTTCAAAAATAAGGAATTAACTGAATTCCTTGATTCCGTCGGTATTTCCCACCAATATTCCACTGCCAGAACTCCTCAACGTAATGGAGTCGTCGAACACCAGAATTAAACTCTGGTTGAAGCAACTCGTTCCATGATCATATACTCATCGCTGCCTCTTCAATTCTGGGCTGAAGCCGTGGACACTGCGTGTTACACTCAAAACTAACCCATCATCAACAAACGGCTTGGCAAAACACCCTATGAGATTATTAATAAACGTGCTCCTAATGTC
>JAANYP010007735.1:45000-273672 GCA_020465985.1 Centrapalus pauciflorus | reverse complement strand
TCAATAATGATTACATGAATTTATGACATGAACATTTTTTATAAAAATATTTAACTTCTTTACTTAATTCGATAAGTTGCAGCATGTGTTACTAAAGTCCATATAATGAACTACAATGATATTTATTTAAATCATAATAGTGTATTTTATTTCAATTCGATTTGATAAGTTTAGGCATATAACAATAAATTCCATGTAATAAGTTATACGAGTAATTTATTTAGATCAAAATAATTAAATTTATTAGTTAATGCAAAAAAAAAACATTTGTTATTGAGTAGATCACATGAATATTTAATATTTTCACTGATTTAATTTGTTTAATACCAAAAAATAGTCATGAAAATCATTTATTTATTTAATTTAGTAACGTCGCAACATGTGTCAACTAACATTTATTTACATATGATATACATAATTTATTTATTTAATTTAATTTCAAAACACCACAAAGATAATATGAGATAATAAGAATATAATAATCATTTATTTCATTAAATTAATATGTAAGTTACATCTTTTATTATTTTATACCTAAATAAGTTAACAAAGAGGAAAAAAAAATATTTGTTACATTTTAATTTATTTATTTAAATTTAATATCTTTAATAACCAAATTATCTTACCAAAAAACTTAATTCATAAATCTCCTTTAAATGACTAGAGACTAAAAATATTATTTGCAAATAGTATATTGAAAAAAATATATGAAATATCACTCTTTGTAGATTTAAAATTTCTAACAAATATATTAATCTTTATAGAATCATAATAATGGTAATGATTTCATGTCTATAGTAATTAATTCCATGTAATATATTACGATGATCATTTTTTATATATAATGCAAAATTATATTATTTAATTTGATAAGTTGAGTCGTATATTGATAATTCTATATAATAAATATAATTATTATATATTTAGATTAAAAAATTAGTTTATTTTTAATTTAGTTTGATAAGTTGAGAAGTGTAGCGTAAATATCATGTAATAACATATATTTATTTAATGTATTAAAATTTTTAACATACTTACACGTTGTATCTAAATTTTAAGAAACATTTTTTTTAATTTTCAAAAACTTTTATGAAAATATATGATTCCTTAAGTAGCCTTTATAAATAAATTAATCAATAAATTAATCCAAACAAAATATATAATATAGAATTTTATGATTAAATATATTATTTTTAATTAATATATATTTAAATTAACACATAAAATATTTTTTTTAATATATATAGTTACACATTGTAGAAAAATTTTAAGATATAATTTTTAATTTTTTAAAGAACTCTTTATGAATATATATAATTACTCAAATACCCTTTAAAAAACAAGTTAATTAACAAACTAAACTAATAAAATATATAATCAATATTTTAATATTATTCATAAAATAACTCGGTCTGTATAAATTTTATTATAAAATGGACTCAACTTTGATACAACATGTTTAATATAAATAAATATTACTTGAACTCAAATACATATAACGTAATATTATTGTTACATAGATTCAACATAAAACCTTATTAATATTCATTTAAATTAATGTATTAAAAAAAACTTCTAATATAATTACATGTTACATATAAGCATTATGAAATATTTAATTAAAGAGTTTTTACGAAAACATATAACTAATCAAATAATCTTTAAAAACAATTTAATTAAAATATATCTAATTTAACATTTTAAAATTAATTGCATTATTTGTAGTTAAAATAAATACATTTTTATTTCATAAAATGTGAAAACAATACATTAATGCATAAATCTTGAGTTTTATTAGGTTCAAGTAACTAATATATGCATCATGTACAAATTATAATTACACATAAATGATATTGATTGCTTAATTCTTTTGAAATTCTCTTATAGTTTTCAAACATAACCTATATTGTACACATTAAAATATACACATAAATGTCATATTGATTGCTCAATTCTTTTGAAATTCTCGCATAATTTTCAAACGTAACCTATTGCACATAAATGTCATTGATTGTAACATATTATCTATGTATCTAGGCAGTCTAAAATCGTAATAAAATTTGACATTATCGTTTTCATTTTTATCTCTCATGCATGATCAATTTCAAGAAATATCATATTCATACGTTTCTAAAATTTTTTTTATCATTGCAGGATGAAGAAGCATGAGTATAGAACGAGCATTGACATAGTCATGGTCGATATCATCCATCTTTTCATTACAAAATTTATCTACAATTTCTCTACTTCTCAGATGTATATTTGTTATTGTTTTTTAATTCATTTCAATCAATTACACACTTTCGTATACGTATTTCTCATTTTCAGTTGTTTTAGAAAATGAATTATGGAGAACTTTTTTATGTTAACATGTATTTTCTCAATCAATCTTATTTTATTCTAAGAAATAATATTTTAAACTTGAATGATGATGAAAAAAAAAAGAACACAACAAGTATAGTGGCTGTTAAAATTCACTTTTGTATGACATGGTTTTGTTTATATAAAACTATATAATATTATTACCAACGCAATACTGAAATATTTTTTAATTATCACAGATATTTTTGTCTCATATGTTTTTCAATTTATAAATATCAAATGCACATGAATCGATGGCAGTCTTGAGCATAAATGATTTCGTGTTTGTAGTAATTTAACTACACATAATAAATTACAATATTTAATAATTTAAACTAAAACATATTATTTTATTATTTAATTTATTTAATTTGATAAGTGGAGCCATATATTAATAAATTCCATATAATAAACTATAATGACCATTTGTTCAAATCAAAATAAATTATTCTATTGTAATTTAATTTGACAAATTGAGTCCAGTATCAATAAATTCTAATGACTTATAATGATAATTACAAAGATCAAAATAAATTATTTTATTAGTTAGTTTATTTTAGTTGATAACATAAAACTAACATGAGTTACGGAGTAGGTAGCAATCTTTTATAACATTTAAATTATGTCTAATTGAATCATTGAATTAATTTATTTAGTAAAAAAAGTAACTACACAATCATTTATTTATTTAATTTAATAAAACCATAACAATCACATGTCCCTAATTTATACATAATTATTTAGTTAAAAATCATTTAGCCCGGTGCATTGCACGCCATCATGACTAGTATATATATATATAAAAGTTGAGTCCTAGGTAATAAATGGGAATACTAATTACTTTGTTTTCTTTAAAGTTTTTTAATTAATATATAAATATAAATAAATAAATTTGATAAAGTTGAGTCTAAGTAATAATTTCTCTTTAATGTTTTTTAATAGATAATTATGATTATTATTTAGGGTCATAAAGGTTTTAGTGTTTTGTAACCGAGTATTAACTACTTGGATTAATTATAGTCGTAAACTCCATCTATATATATATATATATATATATATATATATATATATATATATATATATATATATATATAGAGATATATATAGAGATAGAGGGAGGTTCAATTGAGAACTTTTATGCATCGAGGTACAAAAGAACCCATATCAACCATTAGATCAAAAAATTGTATGGATTAGATTAATGGCAAAAGGGTAAATAGTTGGACAATTTTATGCAACTTGTGCATTATAGGAACTCACAAGGAAGGGCATTTTAGGGAATGTGCATACCTCATTAAATTTAATATTTCAACAAATAATCAAATAATAAATGCCAAATAAATTCAATTGATACATTTCCAAATTTTACAAAAATTACACAAATTCAAAAAAAAAAGATGATGGATATCGATGCATTTCATCGTTAATCTTGTTTATCTATGCATCATGTTAAAAAAAGACGCATTTAACAAAAAAAATACAAAAATTCATTTATGCATCGTGTTCAACTTGTTCATCATTCTTTTATGCATCGTGTTTGTCGTTCATATTATTCATTGAGCTATGCATCATGTTCAACTTGTTCATCATTCATCTATGCATCGTCATTGTTCATCGTCCATTTATGCATCATCATTTTTCGTTGTTCATCGTTCATCATCCATCGATGCATTGTCATTGTTCATCATCATCTATGCATTATCATTATTCATCGTTCATCATCCATCTATGCATCATGTTCTTCATAATTATCATCGGTTACCTCTCTTGTTCATGTTCATCATCATCGTTGTTCATCGTTAATCTTCGTCTTCAAATCATCATCATCTAAGAAAAATCATGAAGAACACGATTAGAGAGAGAGAGAGAGAGAGAGAGAGAGAGAAATGAGGAGGAAAATGAGGGATGTAGTTAATATGAGATTTTATTTAAAATGTAACTCCTAATTATCATTTAATGATTTTTAGAAATAAATTAATTATTATGTCTTTAGTTTTCCCTAAATGCCCTTTGTGCACCCTTGGTGGATTATCCGATGCACAAAAGTGCCTCGAGGTGCCCCGATGCATAAAAGTTCTCAATTGAACCTCAATCTATATATATATATATATATATATATATATATATATATATATATATATATATATATATATATATATATATATATATATATATATATATATATAGAATCAGGTTCATTAGCGTACCTATGAGATTCCAGCGTACCGAGCGTACCCTAATGTGAATGATCATTCACATATATTTTTTTTGAATAGACATGTATAAGACAACATTATAAGACTTTTTTTCAAAAGGAGCAATATCATAAATCTTGTGAATGTTAAAAAAAGATCATGTGAATGGTCATTCACACCATTCACATTGTGTGAAATGACCATTCACATAAATATGCATTGAGCATTCACATAATTTTTAAGGACACAGAAAGCGTGAATGTATGTGAAATTCTTATATCATGTGTATAACATTAATTTAAACATGATTATGAGAAAAAAAATTGAAAAAAAGTTTTTTAAGGTTGGTACCTTCGGGTGCACTTGATTTCGAGAGGTACTTTTTTGAACCTGACTCTATATATATATATATATATATATATATATATATATATATATATATATATATATATATATATATATATATATATATATATATATATATATATATCAGGTTCTATGGGGCACCTGTATGCATTGTACACTTTGGGAACCTGTATGCACCGTTAGATCTTGAATTTTAATGGTTCAGATTGTAGTGGCAAAAGGGTAATTAACTTGAAAATGGGTGCACGGGTGCATAACTTCTCGCGCTCGGAAGGGCAAAATCGAAAGATGCTTTAATTCAGAAAATATTCTATCCGAATCTAAACAAACATGATGCATCTTCATCCAATTTATTGGATTTGTCTTCAAATATGATGCATCTTCATCCAATTCAATTTCAAACATGATGCATTTCGACCATATTCATCCTCGTCTTTGTTCCATCATTATGCATCACCAAATTCGTGATGCATTTCGGCCATATTCATCCTCGTTTTTGTTCCATCATTATGCATCACCAAAATCGTGATGCATTTCGACATTTAAACGTGGATTTATGGGAAGGTGGTTGATCATTTTATTTATAAATGATAAATGTTAAATTAAATTTTATAATTTAACAATATATTACTAAGCAATCCCAAAATGCCCTTAATGCACCCTTTGTAAACAAGCAATGCATTTTTGGTTCCCATTTGGTTCCCGATGCATATGGTGCCCCATAGAACCTCAATCTATATATATATATATATATATATATATATATATATATATATATATATATATATATATATATATAAAAGTTGAGTCCTATGTAATAAATAAGAGTATTAATTACTTATTTTTCTTTAAAGTTTTTTAATAGATTATATTATTTAAAGTGTGTTTGCAAACACTCTCTTAGTTATTCTTTAATGGATTGCTAATTAAATATCTAACTTTAATTTTCCTTTAATAAATAATAACAAAATTGAATTTAATTAGTAAATTATGCTAGCAAAATTGAATTTAAGTATCTTATTAAATTGAATTATAATAGATTATATTATTTTGTACATGTTTTATAAGATTACGATTAATTAAAATCAAGTAAATTATGCTAGCAAATTTGAAAAATATATTTTATCTTATGTTTCATAAATTGTAATTTATACAAATTTTATAAGATTTTTTTATCATTATTATTATTATGATTATGATTATTATTAAGTAAACTATATATAAAAGCAACATATTTTTTTTTTAATAAAAAAGTTGAGTCCTAACTTTAACAAATGTTGGCAATCATTTTTTTTTTGTATAAGTTAATTATTTTAAAATCTCCAGATTTATTGTTAAAATTAAATCATTTTATAAAAAATAATATTATATTTATTTTATTTTAATTTGCTAATTAAATTTTTTAGATTATTTTAACATAAAATGATTATTCGTATATAAGTTGAATCCATGTGATAAATTTTTATACGATTAAGTTATTTTATAAATAATCGTAACCATAATTTTTCTTCCTATGTTTTAGTTTATGGATTTATTCAATATTCTTAATTTGGAGATATTGAATTTAATACCAACTATCTTGAGCCAATATACGATATGAAAATAAAAAACATATGTATATGTTAATAAAATAGTTAGTAAATACTAAATAAATTAATTACACATAATCTAATTAATTAAATAGTGCTAATTTAATAGATATATATATATATATATATCGTTTATTTCATGAATATAAACAATTCTTTTAACCAAAACATATGTATCTTTTAAGAAATATTACATAATTTCTTTTTTACATTTAAAATTTGATTTGATTCCCATGTATAAATAGTTGTGTTAATTTTTTAAATTTCATTTTAACTTTTCTTATTTTTTATTTAAAATTTGTCTCATTTAAATTTTTATTTTTTATTGTTTAATTTCATTACCGTTTCATGACCATTGGTTATCTATAACCAATTGTTATTTAATCCATAGGTTACAAAGAAAATAAATGATTATCAAAGGTTATAAATAGTATGAGTTGTAAATAATTCATTATCAACTTAAAACATTCTCATTTTTCTTCTACATTTTCACCGGTTAGTTTCTTTTTGATTTGTTCTTCTTTTGTTTTCAAATATCAAGTTTGTTATTCATCTCTAACACATATATGTTTATTCTATATTGTGAAATCGATTAATACAATTTTTTGTTTTGTGATATTTTATATTTGATAGTGATAATGGATGGATAGTATTGAAGTTACCATCTATGTAAAGAAGTTTTTGACAAACTGACTTTCGAGAAAAATAATTGTGTGTTCTTTAATCCATACATTGATAAATCTTTTTATATTTGATGATATATTTATTTAATTTAATTTGACTTATATATTTTTATTAATAAATAATTTATGTTGATGTAGGTGATTGATGTTCACTATATTGACATGTCAAATATCAGATTTGTCGTTAAAAATTATAAATTCGTTACATGTTTTATATGATTTATTATTATTGCTTAACTAAAATTAAGTAAAATATGTAAGTAAAAGTGTATTTAATATAAGTCTTTAAATCTATAGCATATTACACTTTGTAAATTGTAATTTGTCCATGTTTTATAATATTACGTTTAATTAAATTTATGTAAATTATGCCAGCAAAATTGAAAAAATATATTTTATCTTATGTTTCATAAATTGTAACTTATACAGTTTTATAATATTTTTTTATCATTATTATTATCATTATGATTCTGATTATTATTAAGTAAACCCTATATAAAAGCAAAATATTTTTCTTTTTAATAAAAAAAGTTGAGTTTTAACTTTAACAAATGTTGGCAATCAATTTTTTTGTATAAGTTAATTATTTTAAAATCTCTAGATTTATTGTTAAAATTAAATCATTTTATAAAAAAGAATATTATATTTATGTTATTTTAATTTGGGAATTAAAGTTTTAGATTATTTTTACATAAAATAATTATTCGTTTATAATTAAGTTGAATCCATGTGATAATTTTTTATACGATTAAGTTATTTTATAAATAATCGTAATTATAATTTTTCTTCCTATGTTTTAGTTTATGAATTTATCCAATATTCTTAATTTTGGTTATATTGAATTTAATATTAACTATCTTAATCCAATATACGATACGAAATTAAAAACATATATATATGTTAATAAAATAGTTAATAAGTACTAAATAAATTAATTACAGATAATCTAAATAATTGAATATTGTTATTTTAATAGATATATATACCGTTTATTTCATGAAAAAAGGCAATTCTTTTAACAAAAAAAAATATGTATACTTTAAGAAATATTACGTAATTTCTTTTTTACATTTAAAATTTGATTTGAGTCACATGTATAAATAGTTGTGTTAATTCTTTAAATTTCATTTTAACTTTTCTTATTTTATATTTAAAAATTGTCTCATTAAAATTTTTGTTTTTATTGTTTAATTTTATTACCGTTTCATGACCCTTGGTTTTCTATAACTAATTGTTATTTAATTCATAGGTTACAAAGAAAATAAATGATTATCAAAGGTTATAAATAATATGGGTTGCAAATAATTCATTTGTCAACTTAAAACATTCTTATTTTTCTCTCCTACATTTTCACCGGTTAGTTTTTTTATTTGTTCTTCTTCCAAATATCAAGTTTGTTATTCATCTCTAACACACATATGTTTATTCTATATTGTGAAATCGATTAATACAATTTTTTGTTTTGTGATATTTTATATTTGATAGTGATAATGGATGGATATTATTGAAGTTACCATCCATGTAAATAAGTTCTTGACAAATTGACTGTCTAGGAAAAAAAATTGTGTGTTCTTCAATCCATACATTGATAATTCTTTTTATATTTGATGATATATTTATTTAAATTAATTTGACTTATATTTTTTTATTAATAATTTTTTTATGTTGATGTAGGTGATTGATGTTCACTATATTGACATGTCAAATATCAAATTCGTCCTTAAAAATAATAAATGTCAACGTTATATTCATTACCTTATAGGGTTATTGTCATCCATTCTTTCAACTATATAGTTTTAAACTATAATAATTTTAAAAAATGTATTAACAACTAAATTTTTGTTTCTCTATACTTGAATTCTTTTATGAATATTTGTTGATAAATTTTTCAACAATAAAATTTTTACAAATTTATTCTAATGATTTGTTTTTTTATTGCAATTACATTTTTGAAGAATTTTCAATAAATAATGATCAAGAAATGTCATTAAACACCATACGGTTTAATAAAAATTATAATGTATTTTAATTTAACTACCGTTACACATTTGTGATATTGTGAATACTAATATTAAAATTTAATTTAATGAGGATATTTGTAACTATATATGTTTATACATTTTATAAGTCTTTTATATTCACTTAATATTAACCAAACACTATATATTTTACTTGAAGTTGTTATGTTTATTATGTTAGTAATTTAATATTTCTTTTAACTGGTATATTTCATTTAGTGTAATATTACGTTTTGTTATTTGATTGTGATTTAATTATGATAAAAAGACACAATATGAAGTATCTAGCGTTGTATTTTATATTGTAATTTGACGAAATAAACATCTAATTAAGTCATTGTTCAAACTATAAAAATTTTAGATTAAATTATCAATTTGGTTATTATATTTTTTAAAAATTTCTCATTTGTCTTTCATTAGTTCATCCCTCATTTATTTAACATGACTAAGTATTACTAAATACAAAATTAATTCAAATTAAGATCATGATAAATGATGGGTAAGAATATTTTTTTCACTTATAATAATATAACTTTGAGATTAATTGATTTATTTTAATATAACTTAAATCATTTCAAAAATAATAATAATAATAATAATAATAATAATAATAATAATAATAATAATAATATTATTATTATTATTATTATTATTATTATTATTATTATCATCGTCGTTATTAGTTTTATTATTATTATTAAAAATAAACATTTACATTTATTATATAAATGATTTGAGCACTAATTTATTTATTTATTATTAATTTAGTAACTAAAGTTTCTAGGTAATTTTATTTATTATTTAGATTGGTTAAATATTTTGGAATTAATCATTTTGATAATTTGAATGTTCAAATTTAAAGCATAGTTTTGTACTTGATTTGGTTTTACTTTTTTTTTTAATAAATAATTGTAATAATCATTTATTTAATTTTTGTTAAATATCTAAAATAGAGAGTTCATCTAATAAATAACAACAATGATCACTTATATTGAATTATAAACTTTTTTTATAAATAGTAGTCATAATGATTTACCTAAGTTATGTTACTTTTTTAGAAATAATACATATAATGATTTATGCAACTTTTAATAATTATCTAAAAAAACATCATAACAAAACAATTAGGGTTATGAAAAATACAATTGATTTTGATTTTCTTTAAATGCGATTTCAAGTTTTCTTTCATAAATGATTGTTATAATAAGTTGTTTACTTCTATTTAAATATAACAAATACATAATTTACACTTAGTTCAATTTCTAAGAGTATTAATTACTTGATTTTATTTTAATTTGTTAATAAATAATAGTAGTTATCATTTAGTTCTTACGTGATATAATTTAATTTTTTTAAATAAATTATAGAAGAAATAAATTCGTTAGTTTTTGTTTAATATATAAATGTCACGAGTCAATCTAATAAATGATAGTAATGCTCTTTATATTTTTATATTTAAAATTTTAATAAGTAAAATAAGTTTATATACTATTTTTAACTTGAGTGTTTGCATACTAAGCAACCAAATGATATATAACTTGATTTCATTTTAATTTTTTCATACTATAACAATAAAACCATATTTTTTTGAGGTTTTAAGAGCATATCGAAAAATATGCATATTTTCCATTCTTCTCATTTTTAAGAAAACGCTTTGTATTTAATATTAAGCTTTAAGTTTGCATCTATTAAAAAATCGTACAATATTATACCATATTGTGCTTTTGTAATTATTTTAAATAAATAATATTTGAGTTATGGTAGTTTTTATTCCAATTGTCAGGAGACAAAAATATTTTTTAAACATCATTTTAGTAACAAGTTATTAAATTTTGTATCGTAATTATAAAAGTGTGTATTTTCAGAATTATAAAATTGTTGTTTTTAAAAGGTTATGTCTAAGTACTATATGTTGTACAATTTAAATTGTTGTTTTTAAAAGTTTATATATATATATATATATATATATATATATATATATATATATATATATATATATATATATATATATATATATATATATATATATATATATATATATATATAAGAGTCCCTTCAAAAATCCAGTGTACCAAGGGTACCCATCCAAAGCCACAAGATTAAATAAATCAATGGTTGTGATCAAAAAAAGCGCGCCCCCCCTTTTTTTTGGCTGGAAGGGTATTTTCGTAATTACAACGACCATTCACATTACTTAATTCATCATTCACATTAATTGATCATTCACATTAGTTAATTGATCATTCACATTACTTAGTTATTCATTCACAGCACTTATTTGATCATTCACAATAATTATTTGACAAATTGATCATTCATATTACTTAATTGATCATTCACATTACTTAATTGACCATTCACATTACTTAAATGATCATTCACATTGCTTAATTAACATTTTACGTTACTTAAAGGATCATTCACATTACTTAATTGATCATTCACCTTACTTAAATGATCATTCACATTGCTTATTTGACCATTCACATTGGTAAAATAATATCAGCACAACATGTGAATCTAAGCATTGTCAACTGCTAACAAACAGTAACAAGATTAATGACAAACAGTAACAATGGTCATTCATGTAACACTCAAATTCTCAAAATCTATCAAACATTAATAACATCAACCAATGTGAATGATCATTCAGCTAATGTGAATGGCCATTCACATTAGAAAATTTACCATTCACATTGGTTGTACCATATCAGCACAGCATGTATGTTGTGCATCGTCAACTACTAACAACCAGTAACAAGATTAATGACAAACAGTAACAATGGTCATTCATGTAATGCTCAAATTCTCAAAATCTATCAAACATTAATAACATCAACCAATGTGAATGATCATTCAGCTAATGTGAATGGCCATTCACATTAGGAAATTTACCATTCACATTGGTTGTACCATATCAGCACAGCATGTATGTTGTGCATCGTCAACTACTAACAACCAGTAACAAGATTAATGACAAACAGTAACAATGGTCATTCATGTAACGCTCAAATTCTCAAATCTATCAAACATTAATAACATCAATCAATGTGAATGATCATTCAGCTAATGTGAATGGCCATTCACATTAGGAAATTTACCATTCACATTGGTTGTACCATATCAGCACAGCATGTATGCTGTGCATCGTCAACTACTAACAACCAGTAACAAGATTAATGACAAACAGTAACAATGGTCATTCATGTAACGCTCAAATTCTCAAATCTATCAAATATTAATAAGATCAACCAATGTGAATGATCATTCAGCTAATGTGAATGACCATTCACATTAGTAAATTTCACCATTCACATTGGTGAAATAATATCAGCACCTTACATTAGTCATGTTAATTGTCAACTACGTTTTGTGAATGATCAATCTTCTAATGTGAATGGTCATTCACATTAGGTAAATGTCCATTCACATTTGATGAATGACGAGAATAGCAATGTCAGACTTCATCTTCTACATACCATCAATGTTAAATGTATTTAAGTAATGTGAATGGTCAATTAAGTAATGTGAATGATTAATTAAGTAATGTGAATGATCAATTAAGTAATTTGAATGGTTAATTAAGTAATGTGAATGATCAAATAAGTGTACAAGAAGTATAAATAGTTAAATAAGTGTTGTGAATGATCAATTAAGTAATGTGAATGATCAATTGACTAATGTGAATGATCAACCAATGTGAATGATCATTCCCTTAATGAAGCTGAAATCAGGTTGAATGTCCATCATGCCCCTCTCCTATATTTTTGATCCTGTGGTTGATGAATGGTGCGTTGGGTACTCCGGAATTCACGTGGTACGCTCAGGAACCAAATTATATATATATATATATATATATATATATATATATATATATATATATATATATATATATATATATATATATATATATATATATAAGTTGAGTCCATGCTATAAATGTTCATGTCATAAATTCATGTAATCGTTATTGATGGAACTAAATACTTTTTTATTATATTATTGATTAAACTTAATTGGAAAATAAAATATAATGGAACTAAATATGATTTAATATATTTTTTACATTAAACTAAATATTTATCTAATATTAGATGATTTAATGTTAATAGTAATAAAAACGTATTTCACTTCTCCCAACCTTATTATATTGCTTTCATGTTGATAGTAGAAAAAATTTTACATGTCTACTAACCTTATATATATCATTTTTTATTTATTTTAATAATACCTAAAATTTCTTTGATGTCATAAATATATAAATTCACGTCATAGTTTTAATGGTACTAAATATTATTTTACTATATTCTAATAAATTTTAATTAAATAATAAAAGATAATGGAATCTTACACTAAAAAATCATATGTCAATAATATGTCATAATTGTTTGATGGAACTAGTTCTTTATTTAATGTATTTTTTGTTAAACTAAATATAATTGCTTTAATGTTAAATGCTATAAATGTCCATGTCATAAAATCATGTAATCGTTATTGATGGAACTAAATACTTTTTTATTATATTATTGATTAAACTTAATTAGAAAATAAAAGATGATGGAACTAAATATGATTTAATATATTTTTTACATTAAACTAAATATTTATCTAATATTAGATTATTTAATGTTAATAGTAATAAAAACGTAATTTCACTTCTCCCAACCTTATTATATTGTTTTCATGTTGATAGTAGAAAAAATCTTACATGTCTACTAACCTTATATATATCATTTTTTATTTATTTTAATAATACCTAAAATTTCTTTGATGTCATAAATATATAAATTCACGTCATAGTTTTAATGGTACTAAATATTATTTTACTATATTCTAATAAATTTTAATTAAATAATAAAAGATGATGGAATCTTACACTAAAAAATGAGATGTCAATAATATGTCATAATTGTTTGATGGAACTAATTCTTTATTTAATGTATTTTTTGTTAAACTAAATATAATTGTTTTAATGTTAAATTAATTGTTGTTTTAATTTTGAATATGTTACGATTATAATAGTGTGAACCTTTCACTTTCACTTCCACTTACCTCATTACTATTTATTATGATTTAAGTGTCTTAATTTATATTAAATGTGTATTAAATCAGTCTTTATCTATAAATAACAAAGCTACATAGGCTTTAGTCATCTTAAAAGCACTTATCATATCAATATCAAAATGAAAAGAAAAGAAAAGAAAAACTAAAACAATGCAAAAACAAGAATTGCATCCGGTTGATCAAATGAGGAAATGGTCCATCAAAGTGATAATATATCGCAAATGGGATGTCGAAGATAATCATGAGAGACAAATGTGTACGGATTTCGTTGTTTATGGTAAGAAGATAAAATAATCATTTTTGTATTATTAATACAAAATTGCAAGATCATGTAATCATAAATAACTGTTACATGTTTTAAATCAAATTATTTCATTTTATAATGTCCATACTAAACTCTCCAACAGTAGTAGTTTCTGAATTTGGATTTTATTCAATGGCAGAGATTTTTCAAGAGTTGTCAATTGCATCGTCATTCTTGGTATGTTTCTTCCGATTCTTGAAATTTTGGTGTGGTCATTGTTTTTATATGACTATGCTTCAAAAGAAAACTAATAAGAAATACATATGACATTACGCCCAACATTATATGGGTGATGTTTATAATTATAATAAATTTTTTTGTTAAATTTATGCATTTCAGGATGACCACAATGAGAATTATAATCATAAGTGCAATCAAGGGCAAACCACAAAAAATAGGGATACTTCGTGGAGCAATTGTGGATGAAGTCGTCAGTCTCATCACAACATTACAAACTTGAAGATCTAAAAGATGATAGAGAGTTGCCAAATTATAAACACATACTTCTTCTAAAATAAATAGAGTGTGTTGTATTCCATTTAAATTATTTATTGATTTTGGTTCAATCAAGTCTAATCCAGCTTGTGATGATACAAACCCTAGCAAAATTGGTGGATTATTTTCTTTTACAACAATGAATTGTCCTTGGTGTCCATTAATTGACTGGTAGTTTTTATGTTTATATTAAAGTTTTATTTTTGTTAAACTATATTTAAGAACAAATATATCTTATAGATTAAAAGTTACGATGAATAAAATTAAGTTAATCATAAAATATTACACCCACACACACATACATACAACTAAAATAATTTAAAACTTATAGTAACCAATTTAAACTATATTTTTTTAATTTAATGTAAAATTGTGTATTAATTTTTAATTTTGTTTTTTGATTAAAAAAAATATTAGACTTAGGGTATATAACAATCTGAGTAATAAGTTTTATACAATAATTAATAGGAATAGTAAACTTTTGTATTTAATATGACTTTTGGGTTTCTTATGTAGTAAATTTGATATTTTGTATATATAATGATATGAAAACTATATTAAATATATCCGTATACTTTTTATTTTTTTACTAATTAAATGTAACGAACACTTATTGAAGTTGTGAAAAGTAGTTTCTACCAATTCAATCAATAATATGCAAATAATAAGAACAATGAAATTAATCAACACTAACCAAATGCTTCGATTGATGATTTGTTGATTACAAAATGATTGTCAGAATCTTCGTATACAGTCTGCTTGAATACGTACAAAATGAATTCTCTGACAGATCCCTATATTTTGGAAAGTCAAAAAGACTATTTATACCTATTTACAAACTATTAAGAAAATACATAAACAGTCCCTAGACTTTGATTTTCATCAATTAAAAACATATTCTAACAATCTCCCCCTTTGATGAAAATAGCAAAGTCTTCAAATCGATAAGCCCAACTTCTGTTCAAACCTTCTGATACTTTTCCGATCCGAAAGCCTCCATTCAATTTTAGAAATAAACTCAACCATGAGTCTTCGGTCGTTAACAGATAAGGCTCCTTTCTTTGTCTTCCTTTTCTGATCAGCAGCAAGCTTACCTTTCAAACCATTCAAAACTTTGATCAACGTACCATCAGAAAACTTATTCAGCTCCACACTCCTCATTGCTCTCAACTTTTTATTCCTATCTTTATACATGACTGCTGGATGCTTCACCATTATTACTTGAAACTCTTTCAGCTCACCAGCAAATTTAATATCTCTGTGAGGTGCAGTCATATTTATCTTCCTCATGCCCCTTTCAACCCCAATCTGTAGATCTTGCACTGACATTAATACCAGTTTGGTATGCATAAAGTGAAACAATGTCTTTAGCGCAAATCTACAATGTTCATTCCTTTTATTTCTGCACAGTTCGTCAAAAAGATCTTCAATATCGACCAAGTGCATGTTGAACATGTCAGCTTCCGTGAATACATACGTATTTCCATCAGACCTAGTGACAGTAAACTTCGGATAGAAAACCTTAACAAATCTTTCTTTTTCAATCTGCACCAGATCCACTATTCTGAATTCGCTCTTAACCTTCTCAACCTCCTGTGTTTTATTTCTCAGGAAACTGGCATAGTTGACCAGATTAGGCATATTTGGCTCTAGAACTCGGAATAACTTGTGAAATGAGCATGGACCTTGCTTTTTGCAGAATATCCGTTTTTCTAGAATATCTTCGATATACAGCATCTTATTTCTTTTTCTGATAAATTCCGAAGATCTGTTCTCTGGCAATTCAAGCTTTTTCACCTTTTTCTTGCTTATTTCATCCTTATTCAACAGAGTTAACATATCTTGAATCTCCCTCTGTAACACTTGTTGAGCTTGAAATCTTAGTCTGTGTTGCTTCTTTGATTCATCAGCAAGTACAAATTCATTAAAAAATCTATCCATCACCTCCACTTCATTCAAAACAACTGTTTCTTGAGCCATACTGCTCTCAACAGGAAACTCTTCAAATTCTTCTTTAATCTGTACAACCACCTCAGGCTTTTCAACCGTTGGTGTTGATTCAACATCTTTCATTATTTCATCAACTAACACTTCCTCCTCCTCTATTCTTTCAGCTCTAGAGTCGACATCTGTCAAAGCAATTATGTCATCATCTTCAGATAGTTCAATGTACTCCTCTCTTTCTTCTCCTGTCTCTTGAATACTTAGCTCTTTATCTTTCTCTTGTACGTCTTCCTCTGAATCAATATACTCAATAAACTGATAAATATCGGGCTGAGTGTTCAAAGGAACTGGAACATCTTCATAAAGAATCAATCCCAGTTCTCTCTGTTCACCAGCTGATTGTTTAGAACCCCCGGCTTCTTTCCCCTGAGCTTCCGGCTCCTTCTCTGGATACGTTATCATTAAAATCCCCGGCTTTGATTGATCAAGCTTTCTCCTCTTCTCCCCCTCATGAGGAGCATCATCGGAGTCTTCGTCATGCTCATCATGTTTCCTTTTTGATGAGGAAGCTTGAGCCTTGCAGGTATCTTCCACTGCAGCCACTCGTTCTGAAAGATTACCCAACGCCGTTACCACTGTATTTTCCAGACTGATCATACGTTCTCGCATTTCATCAAACTGCTCAAACACAAAATCTTTCAATTCTTCCTTCAACTCTTCCATAGCTTGTTTTGCCTCATTTTGCTTCACAGACTCCTCCGCAACATCCTTTCCCTTTAAGAACTTCTGAATGTTGGTCATTTGAGCCATTACCTCAGCCAGTTGATTAGATACATGCGTGTTTACTCCAGAAACAACTTCATTCAATGCTGTTGTCAATGTTGACTCAGTCACAAACGGGGATAAACTCACCACTGGGTCACGAAGACTTCCAGTTGACACAACAGTCGAACTTGTATAAAGAACTTCTGTGTGGCCAGTGCTCAGAGTTGGTATTGGCGTTTCTCTGACTGGACTTCCACCCTCTTCAAGTGACGGAGCAACAAATGCTTCCGTTACTAAGGATGTTCCAGTGGGAACACTCAGTTCAACCACACTAACTTCAACACATGAAGTTGACTCAAGTGTCCTAAAGTGTATATCAGCTAGACTCAGTGATTCAAACGAAGTCGTACACACGGGCAATTGTGCACTTGTTTCAATATCCATCAAGTCCAAGTGACTTTCGGATAGATCATGTGGTTCATCCCTGTGCTCAAATAAAACAGTCTCCTGTTGAGAGGAGACTGAGTGGCTAGTTGGGTGTGCAATTGTCAGTGGGATACTGACTTGTTCAATGCTAACTCTCAAAGGAGAGCTAACAGTGGATGTGGTTAATTCCCGGCTTTCTAGGCTTAGGGTATCCCGCACACTCTCTTCAGCTATTTGTACAATATCAATCATCATTCCCCCTCCCTCATGATGATCACCACCATCATCACCATCATCATCATCATCACCTTCTCCCTCTTCTTCTTGAATATCAGATAATGTCCTCTCAGAATCAGATTTTTCAGGTTCTTCCTCACCACCCCTCACACTGCCTTCTCCCTCACTCTCAGAACGGGCAACCTGAACTTCAGCCCCTTGCTGAGGTTCCTCGATCCTTAAAGCTCCTGGGCTAAGAGATCCCGGTTCCTGGGTCTCTATCGGAGCATGATCTATTCTATATAATTTCACATGTTCACTTTCTTGATCAGCATACTTGAGTAACGACTCTGGAATTGGCATGATGTTGGCATTTGGGGAGTCCGGCACTTCATGCAAACTCATCATGACATAGTCTGGGCATCTCTGAGAATTGGCTCGCTTTGGAATATTTTCATTGGCCCTTAAGATCCCTCGGATAAGAATCTGTATAAATCGCTGAAGTGGCACAAATTTCCTTGCTCTATTCGTCGTTTTTGCAAGCACTATCTCCTTCAAGTCTTCCCATATGCACTGAGCAAAGTCATAGTGTTTGTTGAATGCTATCCCATGAAATATTCGCAAGCAATGAATGCTGCATCTATCAATCCCAGTATGTTTTGAAGTCATGCACCGATTTATGATACCAAAAAGTGTGTACCATTCGCCATTTAATCCATTTCTGTGAAACTTTGAGCTCTTCGGAAGTGGCTTTGAATAGCCTAGGCAAATTAAATCATGAACGAGCTCTTCATCTGAAACAAAATCCTCAAAATCTGCTAACTCTGGGAAGTTCACAGTGTCAATACGTCGCGGAAGAAATAGATTGTGACGTAGCCTTGCAAGAGTGATTTTCGTCTTGAACTGATCAATTGTCACTTTAAAATGATGATTACCGTCAGCAGGAACAAATTTGACAGTGTGCCAAAATTGTTGTAAATATACTTGTGGAATAGACGGTTTATACTGAAGCAGATAACCGAGTGGATGACCTTTCAGAATGTCCACAATTATAGGATGGCTTACTTTAATGACTTTGGAATCTAAACGATGATTATTGTCACGGAAAGGAAGGCAATGTTTTGGTTTTACAAGTTGGTTGTCTGGGATAATATGTGTTTGTGATGAACGGGCCACTGAGGTAGATCTGACTGGGGTAGATAGAAGGGTATGGTTTGATGATGAATGGGAATCAGAGGAATTTGAGTTCTGGGATTGCACTGGGGATGCCATTTGAACACCTGTAAAAATAAAAATCATGTTAGTCTTATCAAGTACACAAATGACAACCTTCAAAATGTAGAAAAACTTGTAACATTTTATCAGAAATTGCAAAAACTTGTGATTTTCTTTTTAAAGCATCAGGATTCCTGACAATAATTGAAAATTATTGAAAGGACTCCAGAGTCAATCGTTTAGAGACCAATGTTAGAAAAACACAAATTTATAACAATTTCTTAAAAAAAATGTGACATTTTTCTTAAAACATAAAAATTCCACACTTAGAAAAATTTTCTGCTTTAACTCGAATGAAACTGTAATGTTCTCGAATCATGCTTGAACTATGTCGGATGACTCATGAGACAACTCGAATAAGCCTAGAGACAACTCGAATTATATGTCTATGAAACTCGAATAAGTCTCTATAAAACTCGAATGATGAGTTTATGAAACTCGAATCAATCTATATACAACTCGAATGAAGTTTGACTCAACTCGAATGAGTCTTGAAGTTTCTCAAATGAAGACATGTAAAACTCGAATGATATATGTCCTAAACTCGAATAAGCTGTAAGTCCTTATGTGCTGAAAATTTTCTAAGTGTTACACACACTTGTCAACTCGCATAAAGCACAACCCTTTCTCGAATGTAATGTGTATTAAACTCGATTAACTCTGAGTTTAATATACATCAACTCGAATGAGTCATCATGAAACTCGAATAACTCACAAATGCAACTCGAATTATTCTTAAGTCAACTCGAATGAAACTTCCATGCAACTCGAATGACCCTATAATGAAACTCGAATGACTCTATAATGCAAACTCGAATAACTCTGTAATGCAACTCGAATGACTCTTTATTCGAGAAATGTCTGTTGGTACACCTTGTGTGACGATAGCAGTCTAATCGATCTAACATTTTGGTTTAAGTAATATTCAGAGTATTGAAAGTTAACGAGTGTTTTGATATATATGTTTATATGTGTTTGACTGTTATTGATTGTGTGTTTGAACTTGATGTAACATATTACAAGAAGTTCAAACATAAAGATCAAAGATTAACTCAAACATAAGTAAAAACATAAGTTTCATCACTTAGGTGTTTAAGTGATTTGGCTAGATTCGAATTACATAAGGGTAGACATTCGAATCTGTGATAGATTCGAATGTAGCCTTAGATTCGAATGTGCCCAGATTCGAGAGTGTCATTGTGGACAGACTCGAATGGGCCTTGGGCCAGATTCGAGTTTGGCCCACATCAGACTCGAATCAGGGTCTATAATTAGGGATAGACTCGAGTCATTAGTGAAATTTTAGCAGAATTCGTGAGGAATTAAGCTTAAGGCGATCTCGAGTTTATCATCAGCTTTAGGTCCGTTTCGGAGAGAATCAGTTCGTAGGATCGTTTGTCAGTCGTTCGTTCAGCCTCTGATAGTCTCCGTGTTTCGTAGTTGAGAGTTGTCCGTCTAACCGTTAACGAGGATTCCGCACTCGTTCACGGATCCGCGTCTAGATAGATCTAGTAGTGGTAGACCTTACAATGTCTGTTTATTTTCTTACAAGTCTAAAACACACTGATTTTATGAATTTGAGTTCAGAGATGTTTTTCAGTGTTTTAAAACTTGTACCCCCCTCGAAAATGTGTTTTAAACACATTTGTTTTACTGAACTTTGAACAAAAACAACTTTAAAGTTGTTAAAAATTCAAATTTCAGTGTATTATTAAAAAAATCGAAACTGTTCCATTAACAAATCACTAATTCTGTTTTTGTGAGTTACAAATGACTTAGAAAATTTCAGATTCATAGTCATAATACCCACACGAACATCATCACACAATTAATTTCAGTTTCAAGTAACAATCAAACGATTTGCCATTAACGGCCATGAACACAAAAAATTGACATATGAACACATACTCATATTCAAACAAATACACTGAAAATATGCACATACTAACTAAAATAATAAAGAAAAACAAAGTTTGACTCACAATTTTGATGAAATGAAATCGTCGGTTGTGGGTTTTTGAGGTTTCTTTGAAATGAAGAAAGCTTGTGGAAGAAGATGAAATGATGTAATTTCCGGAAAAAGGAAATTTGAATTTGAAATTTCAAATTTATATTGAAATTTTACCCGGCCCAAACATTTAAATTTTCAAATAACATCCGGCCCATCTTCTAAAGCACATTAGCCCACATACCACTTATTTCAATAAAAAAAAATCAAAAAAAAATTGTGACTAAAAAAAATAATGAATTTAAAAAAAAAAAATAATCAGCACACAAAAAAAAAATTTAAAATGTAAAAATAAAAAAATCCACACTTAAGAAAAATTTCACATAAACAACACAAAAAAAAATGAAAACACACACAAAAAATAAAAAAAAAATAAAAGTATTAACAAAATGCATTTGCTCCCCCTTGAATTTCTGAAAGTTGCTCCCCCTCAACTTATTATTCAATTTCTCAGCTCTGCTCCCCCCTACAAAATAACAGATAATTTTTATCAGATTTATTCAAAATCAGATAAATTTCTTTTCTGCTCCCCCTGCACATGACATTCCAGATCTTGTTAAATTCTAAAGAATATAAACTTTTTATGATTCATGAATTTAACATCAGATAAAAATCACTTAAAAAAATGAAAATTTTAAAATTATAATTTTGAAACTACTGAATTATTAAATCTTAACGATTCAACATACCTAGTTTGTATACCAAAAAATTAAACCGCTTTTCATCTAACGCTTTGGTAAACAAATCAGCTAGTTGATATTCAGTAGGTACAAAATATAATTCGATATTTCCATTTTCTACATGATCTTTTATGAAATGATACCGAATGTCGATGTGTTTCGTTTTTGAATGTTGCACCGGATTTGATGCAATAGCTATCGCGCTCTGAGAATCACAATATATTGGAATTTTCTTTGGTGTAAACCCGTAATCACGCAGTTGGCTCTTCATCCACAACACCTGAGAACAGCAGGAAGATACAGCAACATACTCTGCTTCAGCTGTTGAGAATGAAACACAATGTTGTTTCTTGGATGACCAACATACGGGTTTTTCACCTAAAGAATTGTACTGCTCCTGACGTACTCTTTCTGTCCATCTTATCACCTGCGTGATCAGCGTCAGAAAAAGCAGTCAGATTAAATAAAGACTCTCTAGGATACCACAAACCAAGATTTGGAGTTCCTTTGAGATATCTTAAAATACGTTTTGCAGCTGTTAAGTGTGATTCTTTTGGATTTGCCTGATATCTAGCACAGACACATGTAGCAAACATAATATCTGGTCTACTGGCTGTTAAGTACATTAATGACCCAATTATTCTTCGATAATGAGTCACATCTACAGGTTTCCCTGAGATGTCCGCATCGAGTTTTGATTTTGAATCCAGAGCCATGGGAGTTTTCATAGGAGTACTATTGACCATGTTAAATTTCTTTAACATGTCTTGTATGTATTTTGTCTGATTGATAAAAATACCATCAGTTAATTGTTTTACTTGTAACCCTAAGAAAAAATTTATTTCCCCTATCATGCTCATTTCGAATTTCTGGGACATTAAAAATGCAAATTTTTTACAAAATTCTGGATTAGTAGACCCAAATATTATATCATCTACATATATCTGTATAACTATGATATCTGACCCCTGACGTTTTATAAACAGGGTTGTGTCAACTGCACCTTTTGTAAATCCACATTTCAACAGATATGTTGAAAGTGCATCATACCAAGCACGAGGTGCTTGTTTAAGGCCATACAGTGACTTATCTAAAATATATACATGATCAGGTTTCGAAGGATCAGTATACCCTTCGGGCTGATATGTATATACTTCATCTGTTAGCTCCCCGTTTAAAAACGCAGTTTTAACATCCATTTGATATACTGTAAAATTTTTATGAGCAGCAAAAGCTAAAAACATTCTAATAGCTTCAATGCGTGCAACGGGTGCAAATGTTTCGTCATAATCAATCCCTTCTTGTTGGCTGTACCCTTTGGCCACGAGACGAGCTTTATTCCGAATGATGACACCATGTTCATCTTTCTTGTTCTTGAAGATCCATTTCGTGCCTATTATGGATTTGTCTTTTGGGCGCTCAACAAGTCTCCAGACCTTTAACCGTTCAAACTGGTTGAGTTCTTCTTGCATCGCCACAATCCAATCAGCATCCAGAAGGGCTTCTTTTACATTTTTGGGCTCAATCTTACTCAAAAAATTTGAAAATAAGCATTCGTTTATAGTAGCCCTTCTGGTTTGGACTGACGCAGATGGATCACCAATGATGTTCTCAATTGGGTGATTTCTTGTCCACTTAACTGTATGTGGAAACGTTTCTATTGGGTCTTGGTTGGGATTGAGATTTAGATATGGTTCGGGAGTTACTGCAGATGTTGTAGGTGGAACATCTAGGGTAGGAGCTTCTGACTGTTCAGAAGAAATGGGGGTTTCAGAAGAAATGTGGAGGTTCAATTGGTTGTACAATCTCAGTAGTTGACTGCACATTTGCTGTTGAAGCTTCTCCAGTTTCTTCTGAACTTTGTTGTTGAGAAAGATCTGACACTATGACTGGATCTTCAGTAATCCTGTCAGGCACCAAATTTTGAACATTAGTTTTGGGCTTTTCAAAATAGTTGTCATAAAAATTCTCAAACAACTTATTTAATTCAGAATTTTCAGTATTTTGTCCATTTGACTCCAATGAAGTCTGCATATTAGGTTCGGGTCCTGAGCTGGTGTGTTCAGAAGCCATTACCACTCCTTCGTCGAATTTAACATTTACGCTCTCGTTGACTGTCTTGGTTCTCTTGTTGTACACTCGGAAGGCAACCGACTCCTTTGAATACCCGATGAATATTCCTTCATCTGCCTTTTGATTAAACTTTCCAAGGTTGTCTTTATCATTTAGAATAAAGCATCTGCAACCAAAGACATGGAAAAATTTAATATTAGGTATTCGTTTATTAATCAGTTCATAAGGAGTCTTTCCGAATCTTTTATTTATTATTGAACGGTTTTGTGTGAAACAAGCTGTTGCAACCACTTCTGCCCACAAGAACAACGGTAAATTGGAGTAGGCCAACATCGTCCTAGCTGATTCCACTAGTGTCCGATTTCTTCTTTCAACGACACCGTTTTGTTGTGGAGTTCGAGCAGCTGAGAACTGATGTGTAATTCCTACTGAGTTCAAAAACGAGTCAAGTGATTTGTTTTTGAACTCTGTTCCGTTGTCTGAGCGGATGGTCTGAATTGTGAGTTGCAACTTTACTTGTATTTTCCGAATGAAGTCTATGATGGTTTCGGTTGCATCTGATTTGGATCTCAGGAAAAATACCCATGTGTATCGTGAATAGTCATCAACTATCACCAATACATATCTTTTCTTATTTATGCTTTGTACTCTCATTGGTCCACACAAATCCATATGTAATAACTCCAGTGCTCTCGTGGATGAGTGTTCTGATTTGGATTTGTGTGTGGCTCTTGTCATCTTTCCTTTTTCACACGCCGCACATAATTGCTCTTTTTGGAATTTGAGCGCCGGCAGCCCTTTAACTAACCCTCCTTTTACTAGGTTGGTCAGCTCGTTGAAGTTCAGATGTGAAAGGCGACGATGCCACAGCCATACTGTTTTAGATGTAGCTTTTGACAATAGGCAGACATGTTTCTTCAGATTGATCGAGGCTAAATCAATGGAGTACAAATTTGTTTTCCTGTTTCCTGCTAGAATTTCTTTTCCTTCTGCGGATCTGATGCTGCACCGATTGGCTTTGAAGTTGACTTCTAACCCCTTGTCACACAATTGTCCAATACTAAATAGATTGTGTCCAAGACCATCAATATAAAAGACCTTTTGGATGGTGATTTTGTCATACTTCAGACTTCCGTATCCTTTGATTGGACAAAACTGATCGTTTCCAAATCTAACCGTCCCACAGAACTTTTCTACAAAGTCCGTGAGTGTGTCTCGTTGTCCGGTCATATGTTTGGAGCATCCGGAGTCAAGGTACCAGACATGGTTTACCTATAAAACGTAATAGCACATGAGGTACCCACTTGTAGTTGGGTACTTTTGTTTTAGGTAAATCATGCATAGTATCATTTGTTTTTCTAACTGATATGGCTTTTAGCTTTTGATTTGAAGTTATTTTAGGTACCCATTTTTGAACTGTTCTTTTGGGTATCCATTTTTGTACAATTCGCGGTGGAATTGTTTTTGGAATAATTTTCTTTGGAACCCTTTTCTGTTCATAAAATGGGTCCTTTTTCTTTGGTTGCCATACGAGCTTATTATATTTCACAGTTTCAGGCTTACAAACATAAGAATTCAAAGCAATTAATTTCGTTCTTGAAAACTTAATACAAGAATTATTAACAAGTTTATCATTATTACAGACAGAATGTTCAATTTTGCTATTTCTATCTGTAACAATTTTTTCTTTCACGCGCCATTCTTGTTTTATAATCTTGTTTTTCTCTTCTCTTTTCTTCTTTCGCCAAACTTGTTTTCTCGACCCGTTCACAACGATATCTGACATAAAAGAAGTTTGAGAATTAGAGGATTTAGATGCTCGTTTTTTCTGTGACTTTTTCATACCTGTTGAAGATTTGACTTTTCGTGCAATAGAGTCCGTTGATGAAGATGATTCACCCTTTTCAAAACTAGGAGACTGAACAAAAAGTTTTGTTTTCTCCTTCTTTGGTTGTACTGACGGTGAATTTTCAGATGGTTTTAAAGAATCTGTAGCCATTCTTTGCAGAATTTTAACAGGTTCTTTATTACCATTTGATTGTTTGTTAGTCAAAGGTTTGATAAATTCACCAATTTTACCAAACATTTGATCTAATGAATTATCATCAGAGTGCATGAACAGATCAAATTCTTTCTCTGAATTAATAGAGTCTAGAGAAGTAGTTGATTTTGGATCAGACACATTTATGTGTTTAGGCTTATTTTGCAACATTTGTTCCATTTTAATTAATTCATCCTTGAGAGTTCCATTCTCTGTCTCAAACTTTTTAATTTTCAATTCTAAATCAGAATTTATCTGTTCTAAAATTGAATTTGGTAAATATAATTTTTGAGACTGAGTTGGTAATTCAGACAAATTCTTTTCAGAATAAGTTTGAATGAACTCTTCTTTAGTATCAGTAATGTTGCTTGTTTCATTTATCTTTGTATAATCAACATAATTTTGCATTTTGTCTGATCTTAATCTTTTTATTTCTTCGCTAGATTCTACTTCTTCAGATGCTTTCATAAATGTCATTTTTAATCCTAAATTCATGTATCTGACATCATATAGTGTTGGTGAATTTGATATAGCTTTTGTCAGATATTTAGGATTTTCCCAACCAATACCAGATTTAGAGTTATAAAACTCTGTATCTTTTGGTTGATTTAAATATATTGTTTGATCTGTTTGCCCTCTTTTAATAAATTCATCCTCCATCTTTTTTATTTTCTCATAAAGTTTAGTTCTTTCTTCAAATATGGCATGATATTTTACAGAAAAGTTTGAGGCTTCTAAATCAGCTAATCGCAGACTTTCTTTTAAATCAGATATTTTGTGATTCAGATTGAGTATATTGCTTTGAAGTTCTTTTTCCTTATCTTGTAAGTCTGAGAGAGCTCGTAAAGCTAAGGCTTTATCTTTGGAAAAATCTAGAACTAAATTGTGTTCATTTCGAAGTTTGTTTTCCAAAGAATGAACCTTTTTCTTTTCTGTCTTTAAGGATTTTTCAAACTTTTTAAGCATAAAGGCCATATTAGTTAGTTTTTCTTCTAAGATGCATGATTCATCATTATCAGAGTCTGAATTAGAATTTACCTCCGGTCCTTCTGAATCATCTGAGTTTTCAGACTCTGAATCTTCTTCATTTTCAGCTTCATTTTGGCCAGTTGCCATTAATGCAACTTCTTCTGTTGCTTCCTCTTCATCAGAATCAGATTCTCTTCTCTCTGCATCCTCTTCATCAGTCAGTCCAACCCACACCTCATCTTCAGCTATCATAGCTGATTCACTCAGTTCAGACTCATTGAAAATTTCTGACTTTAGACAAATATGGGCATCTTCATCCAAGATATCGTCGTCGTCTGATAACTGTAACCAATGATCGTCCTCCGCCATAAGAGCTTTGCCTGACTCTTTCTCTTTGGCTAAGAGTGCCTTTCTTGTATAGTAGTCTGAATTTTTGACTACTGGAGATCTGCATTCCCGGGCATAGTGACCTGGTTTTCCACAGTTATACCATTTCTGCTCCGACTCCTTCTTGGCTGATTTATCTGACTTCTCATATTTGTCAGACTTTCGTGCACTACTTTCTCCAGCTTTCTCATATTTATCCTTTTTCTCAACTTTCCTTGAACCTGTTTTGTAGTGCATTTTGTTGTTTGTTGGCTTCCTGTAAAATTTCTTCTGAAATGCCTTCGTAAGCAGTGCCATCTGCTTTTTCGTCTCTTCTATCTCTGGATCTGCAGATGAATCTGATGATTCTGATTCAGAAGATGTGCTACTGATTACTGCTCTTTTTTCCTTTTTCAGCTTGTATTTATACTTTTTCTCCGCCAGTAGAGCTAGTGGATCAGTAGTTTCTTTTTCCGCTTTCTTCTTTCCAGATATTTTCCTCAATACAACTTCTTGGTAGTTGTTGAGGTTTTCAAATAGCATATGAAAATCCATCTCCTCAATATCTTTCGTTTGTTGGATGATCATAGCATATTTTTCCCATTCTGGATTTAGCACATTTAAAAATTTGACATTGATGTCCAAGTTGGACTTTGTCACTCCGTTTCTTTTTACTTCACTTACCAGATTCACAAATCTGAGGTAAGTGTTTTCCAAAAGTTCACCTTCACGAGCTCTGAAGTTCTCAAACGTCATTAAGCTATTCCTAGCCCTATTAGTAGCAGCTCTGTCTGATCCCCTCATGATTTTGCATACTTCATCCCAGATAGACTTAGCAGTCTTTGTATTTGTCAGACAAGTGTATATATCATTGGGGATTGAAATCAACAATAGTTTTCTGGCAGTCTTGTCCCCTAACTTTCTCTTTTTCTGGGTCTCTGTTAAGTTTGTGACCTCAACAGTCCTCGGTGGTATTGGGGGATTGCCAGTTGGTACTCCTGGGATCGTTTCCATAAAAATTGCTAGTCCTTCATTTAATGATTTCAGCATTTCTTCAGACAAGTCATGGAAACTGATAAATTCAAGAAACCGCTCCCGCCATTTGACATACTCTCCCCTGTATAAGATTGGAGGTTTGGTTTCTGATCCCATAGCAAGTGCATCTTTAGACATGTTGATTGATCTTTGGGAAACTTGACCAAGATCTGATGAACTCCGAATGAGATTGAAAAGTTTGATCACACCTTGAAACACAGATTAGTACTGAAATCTACAACACAATGACTTGTTAGTAGCAATAAGCAGCTTAACTCAGACAGTGAATTGTGTTTGGATTAATGTGTGTGTCAAACTTGAATGATTCTTGTCTTCTGAGTGAAACTTGAAATTAATATAGTGTAAAACTCGATTGAGTTTATGATATAACTCGATTGAGTCTTTTACCAAACTCGATTGATTCTTTTAGTGAAACTCGATTGACCCTTTGATCAAGCTCGAATGTGTTTTTGATCAAACTCGAATGTGTTATTGATCAAACTTGGTATATAACAAAACTCGAATGAGTATATGACAAAACTCGAATGAGTATATGACAAAACTCGAATGGGTATATGACAAAACTCGAATGAGTCTTGCACAACTCGAATGAGTCTTATAAGAAACTCGAATGAGTCTTATAAGAAACTCGAATGAGTCTTATAAGAAACTCGAATGAGTCTTATAAGAAACTCGAATGTCTTATATAAAACTCAAATGAGTCTTATATAAAACTCGAATGGTGTTGTTCTGAAATTTGAGTTTGTTAACAAAATGTTGTCAACTTGAATATTAGTTATACACAACTCGAAATCCTAAGATAAGCAACTCGATTAACTAATGTACTCAACTCGATTAACTAAGGTACTCAACTCGAATTACTAAGGTACTCAACTCGAATTACTAAGGTATTTTCAGGTTTTACAAGTCTGAATTCAGATTAAAACCAAATTTTACCCAATTTCACTCAAATTGTAATCGAAGGTAAGATTTTTGAATACAAACTCTTTTTGTTAAACACTTTTGTGCAAAAATGGATCTAAGTCTGAGTTTTTCAATTGAACAGTAACCGTTTTTGAACTTTTCAAAATTTCAGAAAATTCCTTAGATCTTTTTCTGTGTTTTGAAAATCAAATCAAGTTTATATTCAATTGATTCGTCTTTGAATCCTTAACCTTCGATCCAATTATCACCTACAATGATCAACAGAATCAAAACCCCTAGTGATTTTAGGGTTTTTTCGAAAAAAAATTGCTCAAGAACACGTAAAAAATTTCAATCTCAATCAGAATGATTCACCCCTAAGGCTTTGATACCAATTGTGAAAAGTAGTTTATACCAATTCAATCAATAATATGCAAATAATAAGAACAATGAAATTAAACAACACTAACCAAATGCTTCGATTGATGATTTGTTGATTACAAAATGATTGTCAGAATCTTCGTATACAGTCTGCTTGAATACGTACAAAATGAATTCTCTAACAGATCCCTATATTTTGGAAAGTCAAAAAGACTATTTATACCTATTTACAAACTATTAAGAAAATACATAAACAGTCCCTAGACTTTGATTTTCATCAATTAAAAACATATTCTAACAGAAGTAAGTATAGTTAAAGAATATAAATGTAAAAAATGTAATACAAAAAGTATAACTTAGATCAATTTGATATTTTGTATCTATAATGATATTAAAACTATATTAAATATATATGTATACTTAACTAATAATAATGTATCAGTTTTTAATTAAAAATCTAATATTTTTCAAAAAATTTTAAATAACTATGAAATTAAACTCGAAACCTTTTAAATTGTCAATCGTATAATTCTCTAAGATTTTAAAGTTTTTAAGAGGTGATTAATTTAATTAATATATGAGTTAATATAAAAGTATGTTGCTATTATAATTATTTACAATTTAAGTCGATTCACATAAACTTATTTAATCAATTTAAAATATCTAATTATCATAATATATTATTTTAAAAACTTTAATCATCAAAGTAACTATCTTGAAATTGTAGTTGTCAAATAGCATTAGAAAAAGATTGTAAGTAATAAAATTAAAACCAAAAAAGTATAATTAATATACAGTTTTACATTAAATTGTATTGGTTATGTTTAATTAGTAAAATAAAAAAAACCGTAAGTAATTATAAAAATAGACGGTAAATCATATGATTTGTTCAAAAACTTTAAATAAATAAAATAGATAATTTAGACGTAATTCATTACTAAAATGAATAATTTCCAAGAACCTTTTAAAACATTAGCTTTTAAATCATTTTTTTATTTTTTATAAATTTGAAATTCTGTTCTTTTTGTCAACCTACAAAGTTACAGTTCTACTAATATAAGATTTTGTTAATTTTTAATTTCCTATTCTATACAATGTCTATATTTAATTCATTGAATTAATATTTTTTTAAATAAAATGGCATTGTTTCACAGAATCTTAAAATATTGTTAAATTTTGGTTCTAATAAATGTAACATCCCATTTTCGAGATAATTGCGTGTAATTATTTTAGTGGATATTTAAATAATTATTATCGTGTTGGGCCAATGAGATCCCGAGTAGTGGATTAAACGTGTCGAGACCGAGTGATACGTGTCTCCGAGCTAATAATTAGTGGATTATTATAATCATTGAGATCGTGGATTTAATTGGGTCCTAATGATATTAATTGTGAAAAAGTGATATCGGGTCCGGGTTAGTGGGTTCAGGACCGGATAAAAGATATAGACGTATATATGTGAGCTTCCTTTTATTCATTCTTATCTTCTCCCCTTTTGTGCAAACCCTCAAGAAATAGAAACGTGAGTGTGTGCTGTGTGTTTTGGAGCTGCAAAGAAGTCTTCAAGCTTGAATTTGGCTGCTGGAGTTGTGTTCCTTCTCTATTTTGTGTTCTTGAAGCTTCAAAGGTAAGATTTTGTCACTTTGGTAGCTAATCCTTGAGGTATTCATGTGATATGTTGAAGAATTTGGTTTCAGTAGTGTATGGGTCGAATTTATATGAATTAGTATGCTCTTTGTTGCTGGGAATGAGAAAGGAGGGTTGAAACCCCTCTAGTGCAGCCATGGAAATCGAAGAGCAGGGATGGGTGCAGGCGCATGGTCGCGGCGGACGCGCAGGAGAGCAGGGGCGCGACGCGAGGTGCAGGGGGCGCGGCGCGGTCAGCAGCTGGGCCGGGTTCTGCGTGGGGTTTTGGGGTCTCGTAGGGGGTTGCTTTCGAGTCGGGCATCGTTGAGATTTTGGGTCGGGCTTTGTTTGGGTTTCGGGATTGGTTGGGATTGGTCGTCGAGTCTGGTTTGGTTTAAGTGTCGTGTGGGGTCCGGGTCGGTTGCGGGTTATTGTGATTCGGTTTTTATGTGTCGGTTGGGTTTGAGATTAACGGATGGGATCTGTGTGATTTCAGGGACGAGTCAGCGAGCCGAGTCGAGTCAGAGACTTCGGGACTAGTGGATTAACTAGGTGAGTACCCGAGTTCCTTTTTAAACCCGGGACCGTTTTACGAGTCATAGTTGTGTAGCTGTTGTTGTATGTGTATATTGTGCAATGTGTGCGAGACAGGGATGCAAGCCACAGGTATGATTCTATTTCCCACATATGTGTTATATGTGTGCATGAGATGAGATCCAGTCCGGGGTCCGTGATGAGTTCCATACGAACGGTGATTCGCGATGGGTTATCGCACGGGTTGACTGTCCCTAACAGTCCTTGGGGCGTGTATACACGGCAGGGCCTGTAGCCGGTTCGCGCCCGTGCTACAGGGTTGTGGCTAACCACCGGTGTACACGGTCGTTAGCTGGGGAAGGGTCCCCCTTCAGTGATTCTGTGCAGGGCTTGGGATCTCATGCTATGTGTTCATACCTGTATTGAGATGTTGATTGCCAGGGACAGAGATTGAGCTTGTGTTGTGTGTATGTGCTACGTGTATGCATGTTATGTGTTACTGTGCAGAGTCTAACCCTCGAGTACTCACGAGCTTTCGAGCTTACGTATTCGAGTCTTCCATGTTCAGGGTATCCGTGGCAGGATTAGTAGCTGTTCATGTTGATCCGGGACCGAGAGTTATCGGAAAGGCTTTGTGCTAGTTTTGTGTAGTGATCTGTTCAGTATTGATTATGTTAGCACCTTTTGGGTTATGTAAATTAACGGATTGTGTGTTAATGATGTTTAATAAAAGTTTTAAATTGTCAGAGATTTCAGTTATCCTGTGACATGTGCATGATTGAGCTATTGAGATGTGCCACCTGTGTATTGTATTGACTTGGCATTTCCGGGTTTGGGCAGGGTGTTACAGCATGGTATCAGAGCTTGTGGTTTAAAGTCTGAGTATCATTAGTGGATGCTTAACTTAAACCTTGTTTCGATCCGTGGGGGATCTATTGCGATTGATTTTAGTGGAATTAATTAACCTGGCTTAGTGTATAACGCTGGGTGATCTACCTATGGTTCTCAATTGTTTCGTTTTGTGCAGATAGTTATGGCAGATCAGGGCGAGGGATCCGGCGCGGGTAAGCCGCCAGGGGACGAGTTCATTCGCAAGTCAGAGCTTCTGGGGGTATTGACAGAGTTTTACAGGCAGCAGAGGGAGCAGGAGCAGGAACGGGATCAGGGTATGTGACCACGTGCTGGGGGTGGTCAGGATACGGGTACATGTGCCTCTTCATCTACGTCTCGGGGAGGGGGTTCTTTTAAGGATTTCATGACCGGGAATCCGCAAGAGTTTAGAGGTGGGGGTGAGCCAGGGATGGCTATGGCATGGGAGCGTGAGGTAGAGGCTGCCTTCAGAGTTGCGCATGTGGAGCCGAAGGATATGGTGGGGTATGCAACTTATTTGTTGAGAGGAGGAGCATCTCAGTGGTGGAAATCTATAGAGTCAGCGATGACATCTTCTGCAGCTTATGCGATAACATTTGCTGTCTCCCAATCAGTACTGAAAGGTTTTGTTGTGTAGTGGTCTATAGAAACTTCTGTCTTGATCTTTAGTAGACCTAAGAGCTAGGTCCGGCAGGTGACTTTCCTTTGCTTTTTCCTGTAAAATTATAATGTAGCAACTGTAAGCAATGCTTAGTGAGTATATAGATTTTCAAATTAACATGCATGTCAAGCGGATCATCAGTCTAGCGTGATATGTCTTGGCTGCCGCTACAGCCCTCATGATTGAGACATAAAAGTCATAGAGTCGGATGATGTTCAGGCCACACTCACGCTTAAATCGTGGGGATCAGCCACATACTGGGCTAGCTACCAGTAAGTCAATATGGCGGAACATCGGAGGTCATTACCAAGTTCATTTGAACTGGTGAAAATAGCCAAGTCTAGAACAATAGACTAATAAGGCTAATCAAGCTGAATCAATATGTCAAGTATATGCAATGATGAAGCATACGTAGTCAATGTCATAATAGCAATAATCTTAAAGCAAAATCTGAAGTGAACTGTAAAGGCAATATCATATGAAATGATAAGTCAAATAGCTATCATGATCCACTGGACAACACCCAACCATGGTGTGCACAGGTCACAATCCAGCTGATAATATGAATGTCAATCAAACTAGCATCAACAATATGTCTCAACCGGAAATTCAAACATGTTAAATCTGAATATCTATAACTCACAGATCTGGGTCTTTATCAAACAGATATAAAAATCTGCCACCTGAGTTATCTCAGGATTTTATCTTTAATCTTTTGTCTTTCTGATCTCTGGCAATTTCTTTTCAAATCAATGACCCGCTTTCGATCTCTTTATTCTTTAAATCTTTGTTCAGAATATAACTTAACCTGTTCAAAATTATTCATATCATGTCATGTCAATCTTGTCATCTTGTATCTTTTAAAATCATTATTTTATCTGATTATGATAACTGATCATTCATCTATTTTCTTTTGTTCATATTAAATTCTCAAAAGTTCTTTATATATACATATAACCACATATATATATATATATATATATATATATATATATATATATATATATATATATATATATATATATATATATATATATATATGTATATATTCATTTATTTAATTAAAATATCATAATATAATATTTGGATTTGGATCAACCCGGATTCGGATCAGCCCGGATTCGGACCAAGGTGATCCGAATTGAGCCATCCGAATTAGGATCAAAACCGAGCTAGAACCATCCGAAATTAGTATCCGGGTTAGGACATATCCGAATTCAAAGTGGGTCCAAAACATGGAATCCGAAATTGAAAGCATCCGAACCGAAGTATAGGTCCAAAACATGGGATCCGAAATGGGGCACCATCCGAATTCGGTCCTACCCGAATTCGGATCCCATACTTATAATATTTTCCCAAAATTGTTCTTGGTGTTCTTGGTTGTATTTATACGGATTTTACATAAAATTCACTAAAACTCATTTTAATCAACATGCAACTTAATATATTGATGTATTATGATTATTGGGTTAATTTTATACTAATTTCCCTATCAATAACATCATAATTTGTTCAAGATCATCCAAAATATTAATATTCTGGCAAGAACACTATATTTGTTAAAAATTCCAATTTGTACTAAATTTGGATGATCTATCCTCAAATTTTTGTTTCTTAAACATCCATTAACTTAATTTCATCATTATCTATCAAATTTATACACATGCAATATCAGATTCATGTTATAATTTCTTTGGTTTCGGTTTTATTCAAAACCGAACCAAACCTCTAAAATCTTAAAATATAAATCAAGAATTACCTTGAATGTTTGTTGTTTGATGACGCTTGATAAGATGTGTAACTCCTTCTTGAAATTATTCTTCAATTAATGGAAATTTATGGAGTTTTTTGTTGAATTCATGTGAAGGTGCCGTAGATGAAGAAATGTAGAGAGAGAGTTCAATTTTGTGATAAATGGCATTAATGCCATTAACTAAGTTTAAATATTTAACTAAATTATATTTACAATTTAACCCACTTCCATTTTTGTATTTTACATCTCTTTTAATTTTAATCATCTTTAATAATTTTATAAGATAAATATAATTCAATTAAATAATCTTAAACTTAATTAAATTACAAGACTAATAATGTAAATAAATTACAAGACTAATAATGTAAATAAATTACATTATTGAATCAAATACTAGAATTAAAGCTAGACCAAAAGTTAGGTTGTTACAGAATGGGCTCCACCACGCACAAACTTCGTCCCCGAAGTTAGCTATGTTCGAACAGACTGGGATAAGTAGCTTTCATAACATCTCTGGATTCCCAAGACTGATGCGAACCTTTGTGGTGTTTCCACTGGACGAGCACCATCTGTATATCTTTATTCCGAAGCTTCTTAGTTTTCGAGTCCAGAATACGTTCTGGCTCTTCAATCACTCGAAGCTTTTCATCAATCTGCAAATTAACGTGTGGTATCTGAATTTCTCTTTCGTCTGCTAAGCTTTTCCTCAAATGACTAACATGGAATACAGGATGTATTCTAGATAGATCCGCTGGCAGTTCAAGTCGATAAGATTGATTTCCTATCTTTTCGACAATCTTGAACGGACCAATGAATCTCGGAGCTAGCTTGTTTCTTTTAATGAACCGCACCACATTCTTCATTGGGGATACTTTTAACATCACCCAATCGTTAACCGCAAAACTGATTGATCTGTGCCGATTGTCATAATATGACTTCTGCCTGCTCTGAGCTTCAAGAATGTTTCTTCTAACCAGCTGATTCTTTTCATGAGTCAACTGTAGAAGGGCAGGACCCGCTATAGGTGATTCACCTGTTTCACGCCAACAGGTGGGAGTTCTGCACTTTCTTCCGTACAAAGCTTCAAAAGGAGCCATCTTGATCGTAGAATGATAACTGTTATTGTATGAGAATTCGACCAACGGCAAGTGGTCATCCCAGTTACCACCTAGATCAAGTACACAGGCACGAAGCATATCTTTGAGAGTAAGGATAGTACGCTCACTCTGGCCATCTGCATTAGGATGATAAGCAGTACTCATAGAGATCCGAGTACCCATCCCGTCTTGTAGAGCTTGCCAGATACTAGATGTGAAACGACTATCACGATCGGAAACGATAGACTTTGGCACACCATGTCGAGAAATGATTTCAGTGATGTACATCTGTGCCAATCTATCCAGAGAGTATGTCTCTTTCATCGGTATAAAGTGAGCTGACTTCGTTAATCGGTCCACGACTACCCAGATGGAGTCGTGCTGTCTCTTGGTTTTCGGCAGCTTCGTGATGAAATCCATTGTTATATGCTCCCACTTCCACTCAGGAACTGGCAGTGGTTGCATATCCCCGAAGGGGTTCTGATGTTCTGCCTTTACCATCTGACAGACTCTGCAGCTTTCAACACATTTACCGATGTCTTTCTTCATTCCTGGCCACCAGTAATCAGCTTTCAGATCGAAATACATCTTTGAGCTGCCAGGATGAACAGATAATTTGGACTTGTGAGTTTCAGATAGAAGAGTGCTGCGAATTGAACCATACTTAGGAACCCAGATTCGGTTTCCCTTGAGACAGTGAAGTCCCAAATGATTCAGAGTTAGAAATTGTAATTGCCCTTTTAGATTTTCAGAATCAATATTCTCTTCTTTCAATGCTTCAGCTTGAGCAATTATGATATCTTCAATAAGATTAGAAGAAAATACTACAGGAGTCAGGGCATAGCAGCACTTTTCCGGATACACTTTCCTACTCAAAGCATCCGCGACAACATTACCTTTGCCCGGATGATATAGGATCTCGCAATCATAGTCCTTGATAAGCTCCAAGGACCGACGCTGTTTCATATTCAGATCCTTCTGAGTGAAAAGATGTTTGAGACTTTTGTGATCGGTGTAAAGCTGACACCGAGTCCCATAGAGATAGTGACGCCATATTTTCAGTGCAAAGGTAACGGCAGCCAACTCAAGATCATGAGTTGGTGCACTTTTCTCGTAATCTTTTAATTGCCTTGAAGCGTAGGTAATAACTTTTCCCCTTTGCATGAGAACACATCCTAAGCCAGTACCAGATGCGTCGCTATAAACAACGAAATCATCATTGCCTTCTGGCAAGGCTAGGATCGGCGCTTGAATGAGCTTTTGCTTTAGAATTTCGAATGCCTCTTGCTGTTTATCAGCCCATACGAAAGGTGTATTCTTTCGTGTTAGCATTGTAAGCGGCACAACAATCTTCGAGAAGTCCTTTATGAATCGCCGATAGTAACCAGCCAATCCAAGGAAACTTCTTATTTCGGAGGCATTGCGAGGCGCTTGCCATTTTTGAACGGCCTCGACTTTAGAAGGATCGATGGAAATCCCTTCACCAGAAACAACATGGCCAAGGAACTGAATCTATTATGATCAAAGTAGGATATCAAATTTTGTTTGAAACAATAAATGGTTAGTGAAGAGCTCAAGACAAAGTAATATTATACCTGTCTGAGCCAGAATTCGCACTTAGAAAACTTTGCGTAGAGTCTTTCTTTTCTCAATAACTCTAGCAATTGTCGTAGATGAATAGAATGATCAGCCTCCGTTTTGGAGTAAATCAGAATATCTTCTATGAACACGATAACTGACTTATCCAGCATCGGTCTGCACACGCGGTTCATGAGATCCATGAACACCGCTGGTGCATTTGTTAATCCAAACGGCATCACGAGAAATTCGTAATGACCGTATCTTGTTCGGAAGGCTGTTTTCGGAACATCCTCATCTTTAACTTTCAACTGATGATACCCAGAACGAAGATCTATTTTCGAGAAGTAGCTGGCTCCTTGTAGCTGATCAAACAGATCATCGATCCTGGGCAGAGGATATTTATTCTTTATTGTGACTTTGTTCAACTCACGGTAGTCGATTCACATTCGGAAAGTTCCGTCTTTCTTTTTGACAAATAAGACAGGTGCACCCCACGGAGATGAACTCGGTCGGATAAAACCCTTCTCTAACAGCTCTTGCAACTGCTTTGACATTTCCTGCATTTCTGCAGGTGCAAGTCTGTAGGGAGCTTTGGCAATAGGAGCCGCACCAGGAACCAAGTCAATACCGAACTCAACTTGACGTTCTGGTGGCACTCCAGAAGTATCTTCAGGGAATACGTCTGGGAACTCGCAGACGAATGGGATATCGGATAAAGATTTCTTTTGGGCTTCAGAGTTAGATTCAGATGAGACGTAGCATAAATACGATTCGTGACCCTTAGATAGATACTTATACGCTTTATCAACAGAAATGAAGCAATGATCACCTTTTCGCTTCTCTCCTTTGATTTCCAATACTCGGCCGTCTGAAGACTTGATTCTAATGATCCGACGGTTGCAGATAATTGTAGCCTCATTGTTCATTAACCAGTCCATGCCGATGATGACGTCAAACTCTTTCAACGAAATAGGAATGAGGTCGAGATTGAACACGATATTATCAACAAGTAGAGTGCAGTTTCGATAAACAGAATCCGCCCTAACATAGTTGTAACTAGCTGTCTCAATATCAAGTACAACAGGAAGCTTCGATGGGGACTTAGAAAATCTTGATGCAAAAGAAGTCGATATGAAGGAATGACTCGCGCCAGAATCAAATAATACTCGGGCAGGAATGGAGTTAAGTAAAAATATACCCGTAACTACATCAGGGGTTTCCTTTGCTTCTTCGGCCGTTATATGAAACGCACGTGTCCTTGCTGTCGGAGTTGCAGCAGAACTTTTCACTGTAGAACCTCCCGCTGATGATTGCGACTGATATCGTTGCCCGCTGCGACACTGATACATAAAGTGTCCTCTTTTCCCGTATTTTGCACATCCACGTCCCTGCCGTGAGCATTCTTCACTGCTATGACCGATCATGTTGCACGCAAAACAAGTAACATCCTCTGGGTTGCACAATCCCATGTGTGACTTTCTGCATCTCTTGCAGAATCGTGGCTCGTTCGTTAGTGAATACGCTTAGGCTTTCGAATGCGAACTATACTGTTGAGATTGCTGGGGTTGTGATTTACTTGTCTTGAAAAATCTGTCAAATCTTTGTTTCTTCGGAGGAGATGGATTCGTCGGGTTAGTCGTTGGAGCGTAAAGCTGATCACCATATTCTAAATAACCTCGCTCGACCTGTCTAGCTGCTTCTACCATTTCCAAGTAAGATTTGTATTTGATCGCACTCATCGGATGTCGATATCTAGGATTGAGTCCTACGCGAAATCTATTTATCTTTCTCTCCTCGGTAGCTACTTGATACGAAGAGTAGCCGCATAATCTTGAGAATTCATGCTCGTATTCATCAACTGTCTTTGTTCCTTGAGTCAGCTGCATCAATTGGACTTCCATCTTGTCTCGCTGGTCGACTGGACAGTACTTTGCGTTAAACATATCGAGAAACTACTCCCATTCCAAAGTCTGAATCACCTACTCTCCATAGATACTCCTCTGAGTCTTCCACCAAGCACGAGCTGCACCGACGAACAAAGCGGATGCATAGCTTACTTTCTTGGAGTCTAAGCAATCAGAAATCCGAAAGATTTCTTCAGTATGACTAATCCAATCCATCGCCTGAATCGGATTAACTGTTCCTTCAAAATTCAAAGCACCGCTAGCTTTGAAATCTTTAAACTTGCAGCCTTTAGGCTGAGCAATTTGGGTTTCAGGATTTGCGTTATCAGAATTAGATTCGTCATTCTGGACTTGTTTATCTTTTCTCTTATTTTTCTTATCTTCACGTCTTTTAGCTTCGGCCTCATCTCTGGCCTGAAACTGTTCTTGCATTGTCTTATTTTGTTGTTCAGAATGTTGGGCTAACAATTGTTGCACCCTTTCGAACATTTGTTGTGGGGTCATGTTGTTTGGTATGTCACCTGATCCTGACATCTTTTCTGAAAATTAAAAGCATTTAACTATCAGTTTATAGACTAAAATCTATGTACCCTTTTTCCCATCCTAACAGTCTGTACATCCTATCTCAGTTCAAACCACCTAAATGATTGATACATATGTATTGCTTCAGTTTGAGACCAAGTATACTCACGTAATACTTGATTCACTCAAACTATGGGCTCTGATACCATCCTGTGAAGACCTCCCCTTCCGGGGCGGTCCTCAGAGTCTAGGTACCACTAATTGCAATACGATATCAACCACACTAAGATAGGGTAATTATAATGCGGAAAATTAAATTTCATGTACATATACAGATTAGGATTTAAGTTATACAGATTACATATTTCAAATTAAAGTTATAAAAGGGTACCATCTAATCTAATCATTACATCATAGAATTATATCAAATCTACCCAAAACCACAACATTTGCTGTCTCCCAATCAGTACCGAAAGGTTTTGTTGTGTAGTGGTCTATAAAAACTTCTGTCTTGATCTTTAATAGACCTAAGAGCTAGGTCCGGCAGGTGACTTTCCTTTGCTTTTTCCTGTAAACTTATAATGTAGCAACTGTAAGCAATGCTTAGTGAGTATATAGATTTTCAAATTAACATGCATGTCAAGCGGATCATTAGTCTAGCGTGATATGTCTTGGCTGCCGCTACAGCCCTCATGATTGAGACATAAAAGTCATAGAGTCGGATGATGTTCAGGCCACACTCACGCTTAAATCGTGGGGATCAGCCACATACTGGGCTAGCTACCAGTAAGTCAATATGGCGGAACATCGGAGGTCATTACCAAGTTCATTTGAACTGGTGAAAATAGCCAAGTCTAGAACAATAGACTAATAAGGCTAATCAAGCTGAATCAATATGTCAAGTATATGCAATGATGAAGCATACGTAGTCAATGTCATAATAGCAATAATCTTAAAGCAAAATCTGAAGTGAACTGTAAAGGCAATATCATATGAAATGATAAGCCAAATAGCTATCATGATCCACTGGGCAACACCCAACCATGGTGTGCACAGGTCACAATCCAGCTGATAATATGAATGTCAATCAAACTAGCATCAACAATATGTCTCAACCGGAAATTCAAACATGTTAAATCTGAATATCTATAACTCACAGATCTGGGTCTTTATCAAACAGATATAAAAATCTGCCACATGAGTTATCTCAGGATTTTATCTTTAATCTTTTGTCTTTCTGATCTCTGGCAATTTCTTTTCAAATCAATGACCCGCTTTCGATCTCTTTATTCTTTAAATCTTTGTTCAGAATATAACTGAACCTGTTCAAAATTATTCATATCATGTCATGTCAATCTTGTCATCTTGTATCTTTTAAAATCATTATTTTATCTGATTCTGATAACTGATCATTCATCTATTTTCTTTTGTTCATATTAAATTCTCAAAAGTTCTTTATATATACATATAAGCATATATATATATATCATTATTTTATCTGGGCTTCCATGTTCGGGAAGGCTTTGTGCTAGTTTTGTGTAGTGATCTGTTCAGTATTGATTATGTTAGCACCTTTTGGGTTATGTAAATTAACGGAATGTGTGTTAATGATGTTTAATAAAAGTTTTAAATTGTCAGAGATTTCAGTTATCCTGTGACATGTGCATGATTGAGCTATTGAGATGTGCCACCTGTGTATTGTATTGACGTGGCATTTTCGGGTTTGGGCAGGGTGTTACAGCATGGTATCAGAGCTTGTGGTTTAAAGTCTGAGTATCATTAGTGGATGCTTAACTTAAACCTTGTTTCGATCCGTGAGGGATCTATTGCGATTGATTTTAGTGGAATTAATTAACCTGGCTTAGTGTATAACGCTGGGTGATCTACCTATGGTTCTCAATTGTTTCGTTTTGTGCAGATAGTTATGGCAGATCAGGGCGAGGGATCCGGCGCGGGTAAGCCGCCAGGGGACGAGTTCATTCGCAAGTCAGAGCTTCTGGGGGTATTGACAGAGTTTTACAGGCAGCAGAGGGAGTAGGAGTAGGAACAGGATCAAGGTATGGGACCATGTGCTGGGGGTGGTCAGGATACGGGTACAGGTGCCTCTTCATCTACGTCTCGGCGAGGGGGTTCGTTTAAGGATTTCATGACCGGGAATCCGCCAGAGTTTAGAGGTGGGGGTGAGCCAGGGATGGCTATGGCATGGGAGCGTGAGGTAGAGGCTGCCTTCAGAGTTGCGCATGTGGAGCCGAAGGATATGGTGGGGTATGCAACTTATTTGTTGAGAGGAGGAGCATCTCAGTGGTGGAAATCTATAGAGTCAGCGATGACATCTTCTGCAGCTTATGCGATGACGTGGGATCAGTTTAAGCTGTATTCGAGCTGCAGTACATTCCTAGAGACGAGAGGCGGGAGATGGAGCGGCGATTCCTTCATCTACAGCAGGGAGAGATGACGGTGCAGCAGTATGTGGACCAGTTTATCGAGTATTCGCAGTTTGCCACCCATCACATTGTCACCGAGCAGTGGAAGGTTGATGCATTTGTTGATGGACTGCGAGCTGATATTAGAGAGTTCGTCGGGATGCACGAGACTTCTACTTTTGCCAGAGCATTAGAGATGGCCCGCATAAGGGAGCGGGAGATAGCCAAGCAGAGGGAGGAGCCATCTTCTCAAAGTCGACGTGTGAGGACTCCTGAGCGGTACTCGAGAGATCGGATACATTCCAGAGACGATTCTAGGGAGCGGCGTTCGGGTCAAAGTTCGAGAGACAGACGAGACAGAGATAGAGAATGAGACAGGGATAGGGAGCGAGGGTCGAGTTGACCGGGGCGGAGCCAGCGATCAGATAGTCAGAGTCAGAGGCAGAGCTCGAGGTATACAGATCAGAGCCAGAGCAGTGTGGGGCAGAGGCCTCGAGATGGAGACACTAGGGGAGACAGTTCAGCTGGAGATCGGGAGTGCCCGATATGCCACCGTCGCCATAGTGGGCCGTGCGTGCCTAGGTGTTATCGATGCGGTCAGCGGGGGCATGTTGCCGCCACGTGTACAGTTCCAGAGCCATTGTGCTTCCGTTGTGGGAGACCGGGGCACAGAGTACTAGACTGTCCAGAGCCGGGACCAGTGGTGCAGGGTGCGAGTTCTAGTGGGGCCAGAGCAGAGCCGTTGTCATCCAGTCGTCATGATACTAGGGCAAGGGGTCGGGTCTTTCAGGCGACTGCAGAGGAAGCTCGGGATGCTGCTGATGTAGTTTCGGTATGTTTTTCTGAACTTGCTTTAAGTGTGTGTCAGTTGTGGGGGCGGGCTGTTGATGTATGTCTGTGGTAAGTGTATGCGTTCTGTTGTGTGTGACTACTTCATTGTGCCTGTGATCATGGGATTGTTATATCTGGGTATGTGTGTGAGAATGGGATATATTGTGGTAAGATGGGTTATCAGAGTTTTGGGGTTGGGCATTGCGCTATGTTAAGTGAATTAATCCTGTTGAGTTATGTGAGCCATATGAGTATTTATTGCGAATGCGTCGTGATGTGCTAGTGATTATCATATTGATAGTGGATTTAAATTCTTGTGTGTGCTATCCATATCTATGATATTGCATTTGTGAAGACCTCCCCTTCCGGGGCGGTCCTCAGAGTCTAGGTCCCATTAATTGCAATACGATATCAACCACACTAAGATAGGGTAATTATAATGCGGAAAATTAAATTACATGTACATATACCGATTAGGATTTAAGTTATACAGATAACATATTTTAAATTAAAGTTATATAAGGGTACCATCTAATCTAATCATTACATCATAGAATTATATCAAATCTACCCAAAACCACAACATTTGCTGTCTCCCAATCAGTACCGAAAGGTTCTGTTGTGTAGTGGTCTATAGAAACTTCTGTCTTGATCTTTAATAGACCTAAGAGCTAGGTCCGGCAGGTGACTTTCCTTTGCTTTTTCCTGTAAAATTATAATGTAGCAACTGTAAGCAATGCTTAGTGAGTATATAGATTTTCAAATTAACATGCATGTCAAGCGGATCATCAGTCTAGCGTGATATGTCTTGGCTGCCGCTACAACCCTCATGATTGAGACATAAAAGTCATAGAGTCGGATGTTGTTCAGGCCACACTCACGCTTAAATCGTGGGGATCAGCCACATACTGGGCTAGCTACCAGTAAGTCAATATAGCGGAACATCGGAGGTCATTACCAAGTTCATTTGAACTGGTGAAAATAGCCAAGTCTAGAACAATAGACTAATAAGGCTAATCAAGCTGAATCAATATGTCAAGTATATGCAATGATGAAGCATACGTAGTCAATGTCATAATAGCAATAATCTTAAAGCAAAATCTGAAGTGAACTGTAAAGGCAATATCATATGAAATGATAAGTCAAATAGCTATCATGATCCACTGGGCAACACCCAACCATGGTGTGCACAGGTCACAATCCAGCTGATAATATGAATGTCAATCAAACTAGAATCAACAATATGTCTCAACCGGAAATTCAAACATGTTAAATCTGAATATCTATAACTCACAGATCTGGGTCTTTATCAAACAGATATAAAAATCTGCCACATGAGTTATCTCAGGATTTTATCTTTAATCTTTTGTCTTTCTGATCTCTGGCAATTTCTTTTCAAATCAATGACCCGCTTTCGATCTCTTTATTCTTTAAATCTTTGTTCAGAATATAACTGAACCTGTTCAAAATTATTCATATCATGTCATGTCAATCTTGTCATCTTGTATCTTTTAAAATCATTATTTTATCTGATTCTGATAACTGATCATTCATCTATTTTCTTTTGTTCATATTAAATTCTCAAAAGTTCTTTATATATACATATAACCATATATATATATATATATATATATATATATATATGTATATATTCATTTATCTAATTAAAATATCATAATATAATATTTGGATTTGGATCAACCCGGATTCGGATCCATCCGAATTGGGGACCCGGATTCGGATCAGCCCGGATTCGGACCAAGGTGATCCGAATTGAGCCATCCGAATTAGGATCAAAACCGAGCTAGAACCATCCGAAATTAGTATCCGGATTAGGACATATCCGAATTCAAAGTGGGCCCAAAACATGGAATCCGAAATTGAAAGCATCCGAACCGAAGTATAGGTCCAAAACATGGGATCCGAAATGGGGCACCATCCGAATTCGGTCCTACCCGAATTCGGATCCCATACTTATAATATTTTCCCAAAATTGTTCTTGGTGTTCTTGGTTGTATTTATACGGATTTTACATAAAATTCACTAAAACTCATTTTAATCAACATGCAACTTAATATATTGATGTATTATGTTTATTGGGTTAATTTTATACTAATTTCCCTATCAATAACATCATAATTTGTTCAAGATCATCCAAAATATTAATATTTTGGCAAGAACACTATATTTGTTAAAAATTCCGATTTGTACTAAATTTGGATGATCTATCCTCAAATTTTTGTTTCTTAAACATCCATTAACTTAATTTCATCATTATCTATCAAATTTATACACATGCAATATCAGATTCATGTTATAATTTCTTTGGTTTCGGTTTTTATCAAAACCGAACCAAACCTCTAAAATCTTAAAATATAAATCAAAAATTACCTTGAATGTTTGTTGTTTGATGATGCTTGATAAGATGTGTAACTCCTTCTTGAAATTATTCTTCAATTAATGGAAATTTATGGAGTTTTTTGTTGAATTCATGTGAAGGTGCCGTAGATGAAGAAATGTAGAGAGAGAGAGAGTTCAATTTTGTGATAAATGGCATTAATGCCATTAACTAAGTTTAAATATTTAACTAAATTATATTTACAATTTAACCCACTTCCATTTTTGTATTTTACATCTCTTTTAATTTTAATCATCTTTAATAATTTTATAAGATAAATATAATTCAATTAAATAATCTTAAACTTAATTAAATTACAAGACTAATAATGTAAATAAATTACATTATTGAATCAAATACTAGAATTAAAGCTAGACCAAAAGTTAGGTTGTTACAGAATGGGCTCCACCACGCACAAACTTCGTCCCCGAAGTTAGCTATGTTCGAACAGACTGCGATAAGTAGCTTTCATAACGTCTCTGGATTCCCAAGACTGATGCGAACCTTTGTGGTGTTTCCACTGGACGAGCACCATCTGTATATCTTTATTCCGAAGCTTCTTATTTTTCGAGTCCAGAATACGTTCTGGCTCTTTAATCACTCGAAGCTTTTCATCAATGTGCAAATTAACGTGTGGTATCTGAATTTCTCTTTTGTCTGCTAAGCTTTTCCTCAAATGACTAACATGGAATACAGGATGTATTCCAGATAGATCCGCCGGCAGTTCAAGTCGATAAGATTGATTTCCTATCTTTTCGACAATCTTGAACGGACCAATGAACCTCGGAGCTAGCTTGTTTTTTTTAATGAACCGCACCACATTCTTCATTGGGGATACTTTTAACATCACCCAATCGTTAACCGCAAAACTGATTGATCTGTGTCGATTGTCATAATATGACTTCTGCCTGCTCTGAGTTTCAAGAATGTTTCTTCTAACCAGCTGAATCTTTTCATGAGTCAACTGTAGAAGGGCAGGACCCGCTATAGGTGATTCACCTGTTTCACGCCAACAGGTGGGAGTTCTGCACTTTCTTCCGTACAAAGCTTCAAAAGGAGCCTTCTTGATCGTAGAATGATAACTGTTATTGTATGAGAATTCGACCAACGGCAAGTGGTCATCCCAGTTACCACCTAGATCAAGTACACAGGCACGAAGCATATCTTCGAGAGTAAGGATAGTACGCTCACTCTGGCCATCTGCATTAGGATGATAAACAGAACTCATAGAGATCCGAGTACCCATCCCGTCTTGTAGAGCTTGCCAGAATCTAGATGTGAAACGACTATCACGATCGGAAACGATAGACTTTGGCACACCATGTCGAGAAATGATTTCAGTGATGTACATCTGTGCCAATCTATCCAGAGAGTATGTCTCTTTCATCGGTATAAAGTGAGCTGACTTCGTTAATCGGTCCACGACTACCCAGATGGAGTCGTGCTGTCTCTTGGTTTTCGGCAGCTTCGTGATGAAATCCATTGTTATATGCTCCCACTTCCACTCAGGAACTGGCAGTGGTTGCATATCCCCGAAGGGGTTCTGATGTTCTGCCTTTACAATCTGACAGACTCTGCAGCTTTCAACATATTTACCGATGTCTTTCTTCATTCCTGGCCACCAGTAATCAGCTTTCAGATCGAAATACATCTTTGAGCTGCCAGGATGAACAGATTTTCAGATAGAAGAGTGCTGCGAATTGAACCATACTTAGGAACCCAGATTCGGTTTCCCTTGAGACAGTGAAGTCCCAAATGATTCAGAGTTAGAAATTGTAATTGCCCTTTTAGATTTTCAGAATCAATATTCTCTTCTTTCAATGCTTCAGCGTGAGCAATTCTGATATCTTCAATAAGATTAGAAGAAAATACTACAGGAGTCAGGGCATAGCAGCACTTTTCCGGATACACTTTCCTACTCAAAGCATCCGCGACAACATTAGCTTTGCCGGGATGATATAGGATCTCGCAATCATAGTCCTTGATAAGCTCCAAGGACCGACGCTGTTTCATATTCAGATCCTTCTGAGTGAAAAGATGTTTGAGACTTTTGTGATCGGTGTAAAGCTGACACCGAGTCCCATAGAGATAGTGACGCCAGATTTTCAGTGCAAAGGTAACGGCAGCCAACTCAAGATCATGAGTTGGTGCACTTTTCTCGTAATCTTTTAATTGCCTTGAAGCGTAGGCAATAACTTTTCCTCTTTGCATGAGAACACATCCTAAGCCAGTACCAGATGCGTCGCTATAAACAACGAAATCATCATTGCCTTCTGGCAAGGCTAGGATCGGCGCTTGAATGAGCTTTTGCTTTAGAATTTCGAATGCCTCTTGCTGTTTATCAGCCCATACGAAAGGTGTATTCTTTCGTGTTAGCATTGTAAGCGGCACAGCAATCTTCGAGAAGTCCTTTATGAATCGCCGATAGTAACCAGCCAATCCAAGGAAACTTCTTATTTCGGAGGCATTGCGAGGCGCTTGCCATTTTTGAACGGCCTCGACTTTAGAAGGATCGACGGAAATCCCTTCGCCAGAAACAACATGGCCAAGGAACTGAATCTATAATGATCAAAGTAGGATATCAAATTTTGTTTGAAACAATAAATGTTTAGTGAAGAGCTCAAGACAAAGTAAAAGTATACCTGTCTGAGCCAGAATTCGCACTTAGAAAACTTTGCGTAGAGTCTTTCTTTTCTCAATAACTCTAGCAATTGTCGTAGATGAATAGAATGATCAGCCTCCGTTTTGGAGTAAATCAGAATATCGTCTATGAACACGATAACTGACTTATCCAGCATCGGTCTGCACACGCGATTCATGAGATCCATGAACGCCGCTGGTGCATTTGTTAATCCAAACGGCATCACGAGAAATTCGTAATGACCGTATCTTGTTCGGAAGGCTGTTTTCGGAACATCCTCATCTTTAACTTTCAACTGATGATACCCAGAACGAAGATCTATTTTCGAGAAGTAGCTGGCTCCTTGTAGCTGATCAAACAGATCATCGATCCTGGGCAGAGGATATTTATTCTTTATTGTGACTTTGTTCAACTCACGGTAGTCGATGCACATTCGGAAAGTTCCGTCTTTCTTTTTGACAAATAAGACAGGTGCACCCCACGGAGATGAACTCGGTCGGATAAAACCCTTCTCTAACAGCTCTTGCAACTGCTTTGACATTTCCTGCATTTCTGCAGGTGCAAGTCTGTAGGGAGCTTTGGCAATAGGAGCCGCACCAGGAACCAAGTCAATACCGAACTCAACTTGACGTTCTTGTGGCACTCCAGAAATATCTTCAGGGAATACGTCTGGGAACTCGCAGACGATTGGGATATCGGATAAAGATTTCTTTTGGGCTTCAGAGTTAGATTCAGATGAGACGTAGCATATATACGATTCGTGACCCTTAGATAGATACTTATACGCTTTATCAACAGAAATGAAGCAATGATCACCTTTTCGCTTCTCGCCTTTGATTTCCAATACTCGGCCGTCTGAAGACTTGATTGTAATGATCCGACGGTTGCAGATAATTGTAGCCTCGTTGTTCATTAACCAGTCCATGCCGATGATGACGTCAAACTCTTTCAACGGAATAGGAATGAGGTCGAGATTGAACACGATATTATCAACAAGTAGAGTGCAGTTTCGATAAACAGAATCCGCCCTAACATAGTTGTTACTAGCTGTCTCAATATCAAGTACAACAGGAAGCTTCGATGGGGACTTAGAAAATCTTGATGCAAAAGAAGTCGATATGAAGGAACGACTCGCGCCAGAATCAAATAATACTCGGGCAGGAATGGAGTTAAGTAAAAACATACCCGTAACTACATCAGGGGTTTCCTTTGCTTCTTCGGCCGTTATCTGAAACGCACGTGTCCTTGCTGTCGGAGTTGCAGCAGAACTTTTCACTGTAGAACCTCCAGCTGATGATTGCGACTGATATCGTTGCCCGCTGCGACACTGATACATAAAGTGTCCTCTTTTCCCGCATTTTGCACATCCACGTCCCTGCTGTGGGCATTCTTCACTGCTATGACCGATCATGTTGCACGCAAAACAAGTAACATCCTCTGGGTTGCACAATCCCATGTGTGACTTTCTGCATCTCTTGCAGAATCGCGGCTCGTTCGTTAGTGAATACGCTTGGGCTTTCGAATGCGAACTATACTGTTGAGATTGCTGGGGTTCTGATTTACTTGTCTTGAAAAATCTGTCAAATCTTTGTTTCTTCGGAGGAGATGGATTCGTCGGGTTAGTCGTTGGAGCGTAAAGCTGATCACCATATTCTAAATAACCTCGCTCGATCTGTCTAGCTGCTTCTACCATTTCCAAGTAAGATTTGTATTTGATCGCACTCATCGGATGTCGATATCTAGGATTGAGTCCTACGCGAAATCTATTCATCTTTCTCTCCTCGGTAGCTACTTGATACGAAGAGTAGCCGCATAATGTTGAGAATTCATGCTCGTATTCATCAACTGTCTTTGTTCCTTGAGTCAGCTGCATCAATTGGACTTCCATCTTGTCTCGCTGGTCGACTGGACAGTACTTTGCGTTAAACATATCGAGAAACTGCTCCCATTCCAAAGTCTGAATCACCTCCTCTCCATAGATACTCCTCTGAGTCTTCCACCACGCACGAGCTGCACCGACGAACAAAGCGGATGCATAGCTTACTTTCTTGGAGTCTAAGCAATCAGAAATCCGGAAGATTTCTTCAGTATGGCTAATCCAATCCATCGCCTGAATCGGATTAACTGTTCCTTCAAAATTTAAAGCACCGCTAGCTTTGAAATCTTTAAACTTGCAGCCTTTAGGCTGAGCAATTTGGGTTTCAGGATTTGCGTTATCAGAATCAGATTCGTCATTCTGGACTTGTTTATCTTTTCTCTTATTTTTCTTATCTTCACGTCTTTTAGCTTCGGCCTCATCTCTGGCCTGAAACTGTTCTTGCATTGTTTTATTTTGTTGTTCAGAATGTTGGGCTAACAATTGTTGCATCGTTTCGAACATTTGTTGTGGGGTCATGTTGTTTGGTATGTCACCAGATCCTGACATCTTTTCTGAAAATTAAAAGCATTTAACTATCAGTTTATAGACTAAAATCTATGTACCCTTTTTCCCATCCTAACAGTCTGTACATCCTATCTCAGTTCAAACCACCTAAATGATTCATACATATGTATTGCTTCAGTTTGAGACCAAGTATACTCACGTAATACTTGATTCACTCAAACTATGGGCTCTGATACCATCCTGTGAAGACCTCCCCTTCCGGGGCGGTCCTCAGAGTCTAGGTCCCACTAATTGCAATACGATATCAACCACACTAAGATAGGGTAATTATAATGCGGAAAATTAAATTACATGTACATATACAGATTAGGATTTAAGTTATACAGATTACATATTTCAAATTAAAGTTATAAAAGGGTACCATCTAATCTAATCATTACATCATAGAATTATATCAAATCTACCCAAAACCACAACATTTGCTGTCTCCCAATCAGTACCGAAAGGTTTTGTTGTGTAGTGGTCTATAGAAACTTCTGTCTTGATCTTTAATAGACCTAAGAGCTAGGTCCGGCAGGTGACTTTCCTTTGCTTTTTCCTGTAAACTTATAATGAAGCAACTGTAAGCAATGCTTAGTGAGTATATAGATTTTCAAATTAACATGCATGTCAAGCGGATCATAAGTCTAGCGTGATATGTCTTGGCTGCCGCTACAGCCCTCATGATTGAGACATAAAAGTCATAGAGTCGGATGATGTTCAGGCCACACTCACGCATAAATCGTTGGGATCAGCCACATACTGGGCTAGCTACCAGTAAGTCAATATGGCGGAACATCGGAGGTCATTACCAAGTTCATTTGAACTGGTGAAAATAGCCAAGTCTAGAACAATAGACTAATAAGGCTAATCAAGCTGAATCAATATGTCAAGTATATGCAATGATGAAGCGTACGTAGTCAATGTCATAATAGCAATAATCTTAAAGCAAAATCTGAAGTGAACTGTAAAGGCAATATCATATGAAACGATAAGTCAAATAGCTATCATGATCCACTGGGCAACACCCAACCATGGTGTGCACAGGTCACAATCCAGCTGATAATATGAATGTCAATCAAACTAGCATCAACAATATGTCTCAACCGGAAATTCAAACATGTTAAATCTGAATATCTATAACTCACAGATCTGGGTCTTTATCAAACAGATATAAAAATCTGCCACCTGAGTTATCTCAGGATTTTATCATTAATCTTTTGTCTTTCTGATCTCTGGCAATTTCTTTTCAAATCAATGACCCGCTTTCGATCTCTTTATTCTTTAAATCTTTGTTCAGAATATAACTGAACCTGTTCAAAATTATTCATATCATGTCATGTTAATCTTGTCATCTTGTATTTTTTAAAATCATTATTTTATCTGATTCTGATAACTGATCATTCATCTATTTTCTTTTGTTCATATTAAATTCTCAAAAGTTCTTTATATATACATATAACCATATATATATATATATATATATATATATATATATATATATATGTATATATTCATTTATTTAATTAAAATATCATAATATAATATTTGGATATGGATCAACCCGGATTCGGACCAAGGTGATCCGAATTGAGCCATCCGAATTAGGATCAAAACCGAGCTAGAACCATCCGAAATTAGTATCCGGATTAGGACATATCCGAATTCAAAGTGGGTCCAAAACATGGAATCCGAAATTGAAAGCATCCGAACCGAAGTATAGGTCCAAAACATGGGATCCGAAATGGGGCACCATCCGAATTCGGTCCTACCCGAATTCGGATCCCATACTTATAATATTTTCGCAAAATTGTTCTTGGTGTTCTTGGTTGTATTTATACGGATTTTACATAAAATTCACTAAAACTCATTTTAATCAACATGCAACTTAATATATTGATGTATTATGATTATTGGGTTAATTTTATACTAATTTCCCTATCAATAACATCATAATTTGTTCAAGATCATCCAAAATATTAATATTTTGGCAAGAACACTATATTTGTTAAAAATTCCGATTTGTACTAAATTTGGATGATCTATCCTCAAATTTTTGTTTCTTAAACATCCATTAACTTAATTTCATCATTATCTATCAAATTTATACACATGCAATATCAGATTCATGTTATAATTTCTTTGGTTTTGGTTTTTATCACAACCGAACCAAACCTCTAAAATCTTAAAATATAAATCAAGAATTACCTTGAATGTTTGTTGTTTGATGATGCTTGATAAGATGTGTAACTCCTTCTTGAAATTATTCTTCAATTAATGGAAATTTATGGAGTTTTTTGTTGAATTCATGTGAAGGTGCCGTAGATGAAGAAATGTAGAGACAGAGAGAGTTCAATTTTGTGATAAATGGCATTAATGCCATTAACTAAGTTTAAATATTTAACTAAATTATATTTACAATTTAACCCACTTCCATTTTTGTATTTTACATCTCTTTTAATTTTAATCATCTTTAATAATTTTATAAGATAAATATAATTCAATTAAATAATCTTAAACTTAATTAAATTACAAGACTAATAATGTAAATAAATTACATTATTGAATCAAATACTAGAATTAAAGCTAGACCAAAAGTTAGGTTGTTACACATTTTACGAGATGCGTTTATTTGTTGTGGTGAAAAGAGTTGAGGATTTTGTTGTGATCGTGGATTAGTCTATTGAGAGTGGATTTAATGCCTTTATGAGTCTAACCATGTTTATGAGTTGCATTTAGAGATTCGATGGAGATATCTTTATGTGTTGTGTTAGTAAATGATCTATATAAAGCTATGTGAGCATGTGATGAAAGAGAATGAAGATCGATGGATTGAGATGATATGTGGATCCGGTGGCTTATGAGGTAACGCCACGAGAAGACTCTTCGAATAGAGGATATACCTATTGCAGGAATGTGAATTTGGAGATTTAACCGAGTTATTAGCTGATTGACTAATTGTGAAGCGAAGATGTGTATTAGTGATGATTGTGCCATTCAGAGTTCAAATGCGAATATATCAGAGTTGTTGATGATGTCGAGAATTTCGAGTCAATATTTTCGGGGATCTAACATAAGAGATGTGTATTTGCGAATGACTTGTGATAGATTCCGGGGACGGAATCTCTTTAAGAGGGGAGGATTTGTAACATCCCATTTTCGAGATAATTGCGTGTAATTATTTTAGTGGATATTTAACTAATTATTATCGTGTTGGGCCAATGAGATCCCGAGTAGTGGATTAAACGTGTCGAGACCGAGTGATACGTGTCTCCGAGCTAATAATTAGTGGATTATTATAATCATTGAGATCGTGGATTTAATTGGGTCCTAATGATATTAATTGTGAAAAAGTGATATCGGGTCCGGGTTAGTGGGTTCGGGACCGGATAAAAGATAGAGACGTATATATGTGAGCTTCCTTTTATTCATTCTTATCTTCTCCCCTTTTGTGCAAACCCTCAAGAAATAGAAACGTGAGTGTGTGCTGTGTGTTTTGGAGCTGCAAAGAAGTCTTCAAGCTTGAATTTGGCTGCTAGAGTTGTGTTCCTTCTCTATTTTGTGTTCTTGAAGCTTCAAAGGTAAGATTTTGTCACTTTGGTAGCTAATCCTTGAGGTATTCATGTGATATGTTGAAGAATTTGGTTTCAGTAGTGTATGGGTCGAATTTATATGAATTAGTATGCTCTTTGTTGCTGGGAATGAGAAAGGAGGGTTGAAACCCCTCTAGTGCAGCCATGGAAATCGAAGAGCAGGGATGGGTGCAGGCGCATGGTCGCGGCGCGACGCGCAGGAGAGCAGGGGCGCGGCGCGAGGTGCAGGGGGCGCGCCGCGGTCAGCAGCTGGCCGGGTTCTGCGTGGGGTTTTGGGGTCTCGTAGGGGGTTGCTTTCGAGTCGGGCATCGTTGAGATTTTGGGTCGGGCTTTGTTTGGGTTTCGGGATTGGTTGGGATTGGTCGTCGAGTCTGGTTTGGTTTAAGTGTCGTGTGGGGTCCGGGTCGGTTGCGGGTTATTGTGATTCGGTTTTTATGTGTCGGTTGGGTTTGATATTAACGGATGGGATCTGTGTGATTTTAGGGACGAGTCAGCGAGCCGAGTCGAGTCAGAGACTTCGGGACTAGTGGATTAACCAGGTGAGTACCCGAGTTCCTTTTTAAACCCGGGACCGTTTTACGAGTCATAGTTGTGTAGATGTTGTTGTATGTGTATATTGTGCAATGTGTGCGAGACAGGGATGCAAGCCACAGGTATGATTCTATTTCCTACATATGTGTTATATGTGTGCATGAGATGAGATCCAGTCCGGGGTCCGTGATGAGTTCCATACGGACGGTGATTCGCGATGGGTTATCGCACGGGTTGACTGTCCCTAACAGTCCTTGGGGCGTGTATACACGGCAGGGCCTGTAGCCGGTTCGCGCCCGTGCTACAGGGTTGTGGCTAACCACCGGTGTACACGGTCGTTAGCTGGGGAAGGGTCCCCTTTCAGTGATTCTGTGCAGGGCTTGGGATCTCATGCTATGTGTTCATACCTGTATTGAGATGTTGATTGCCAGGGACAGAGATTGAGCTTGTGTTGTGTGTATGTGCTACGTGTATGCATGTTATGTGTTACTGTGCAGAGTCTAACCCTCGAGTACTCACGAGCTTTCGAGCTTACGTATTCGAGTCTTCCATGTTCAGGGTATCCGTGGCAGGATTAGTAGCTGTTCTTGTTGATCCGGGATCGAGAGTTATCGGGAAGGCTTTGTGCTAGTTTTGTGTAGTGATCTGTTCAGTATTGATTATGTTAGCACCTTTTGGGTTATGTAAATTAACGGATTGTGTGTTAATGATGTTTAATAAAAGTTTTAAATTGTCAGAGATTTCAGTTATCCTGTGACATGTGCATGATTGAGCTATTGAGATGTGCCACCTGTGTATTGTATTGACGTGGCATTTCCGGGTTTGGGCAGGGTGTTATAGCATGGTATCAGAGCTTGTGGTTTAAAGTCTGAGTATCATTAGTGGATGCTTAACTTAAACCTTGTTTCGATCCGTGGGGGATCTATTGCGATTGATTTTAGTGGAATTAATTAACCTGGCTTAGTGTATAACGCTGGGTGATCTACCTATGGTTCTCAATTGTTTCGTTTTGTGCAGATAGTTATGGCAGATCAGGGCGAGGGATCCGGCGCGGGTAAGCCGCCAGGGGACGAGTTCATTCGCAAGTCAGAGCTTCTGGGGGTATTGACAGAGTTTTACAGGCAGCAGAGGGAGCAGGAGCAGGAACAGGATCAGGGTATAGGACCACGTGCTGGGGGTGGTCAGGATACGGGTACAGGTGCCTCTTCATCTACGTCTCGGCGAGGGGGTTCGTTTAAGGATTTCATGACCGGGAATCCGCCAGAGTTTAGAGGTGGGGGTGAGCTAGGGATGGCTATGTCATGGCAGCTTATGCGATGACGTGGGATCAGTTTAGAGCTGTATTCGAGCTGCAGTACGTTCCTAGAGACGAGAGGCGGGAGATGGAGCGGCGATTCCTTCATCTACAGCAGGGAGAGATGACGGTGCAGCTGTATGTGGACCAGTTTAATGAGTATTCGCAGTTTGCCACCCATCACATTGTCACCGAGCAGCGGAAGGTTGATGCATTTGTTGATGGACTGCGAGCTGATATTAGAGAGTTCGTCGGGATGCACGAGACTTCTACTTTTGCCAGAGCATTAGAGATGGCCCGCATAAGGGAGCGGGAGATAGCCAAGCAGAGGGAGGAGCCATCTTCTCAAAGTCGACGTGTGAGGACTCCTGAGCGGTACTCGAGAGATCGGAGACATTCCAGAGACGATTCCAGGGAGCGGCGTTCGGGTCAAAGTTCGAGAGACAGACGAGACAGAGACAGGGATAGGGAGCGGAGGTCGAGTGGACCGGGGCGGAGCCAGCGATCAGATAGTCAGAATCAGAGGCAGAGCTCGAGATATACAGAGCAGAGCCAGAGCAGTGTGGGGCAGAGGCCTCGAGATGGAGACACTAGGGGAGACAGTTCAGCTGGAGATCGGGAGTGCCCGATATGCCACCGTCGCCATAGTGGGCCGTACGTGCCTAGGTGTTATCGATGCGGTCAGCGGGGGCATGCTGCCGCCTCGTGTACAGTTCCAGAGCCATTGTGCTTCCGTTGTGGGAGACCGGGGCACAGAGTACGAGACTGTCCAGAGCCGGGACCAGTGGTGCAGGGTGCGAGTTCTAGTGGGGCCAGAGCAGAGCCGTTGTCATCCAGTCGTGATGATACTAGGGCAAGGGGTCGGGTCATTCAGGCGACTGCAGAGGAAGCTCGGGATGCTGCTGATGTAGTTTCGGGTATGTCTTTCTGAACTTGCTTTAAGTGTGTGTCAGTTGTGGGGGCGGGCTGTTGATGTATGTCTGTGGTAAGTGTATGCGTTCTGTTGTGTGTGACTACTTCGTTGTGCCTGTGATCATGGGATTGTTATAGCTGGGTATGTGTGTGAGAATGGGATATATTGTGGTAAGATGGGTTATCAGAGTTTTGGGGTTGGGCATTGCGCTATGTTAAGTGGATTAATCCTGTTGAGTTATGTGAGCCATATGAGTATTTATTGCGAATGCGTCGTGATGTGCTAGTGGATTATCATATTGATAGTGGATTTAAATTCTTGTGTGTGCTATCCATATCTATGATATTGCATTTTGTGAAGACCTCCCCTTCCGGGGCGGTCCTCAGAGTCTAGGTCCCACTAATTGCAATACGATATCAACCACACTAAGATAGGGTAATTATAATGCGGAAAATTAAATTACATGTACATATATAGATTAGGATTTAAGTTATACAGATTACATATTTCAAATTAAAGTTATAAAAGGGTACCATCTAATCTAATCATTACATCATAGAATTATATCAAATCTACCCAAAACCACAACATTTGCTGTCTCCCAATCAGTACCGAAAGGTTTTGTTGTGTAGTGGTCTATAGAAACTTCTGTCTTGATCTTTAATAGACCTAAGAGCTAGGTCCGGCAGGTGACTTTCCTTTGCTTCTTCCTGTAAAATTATAATGTAGCAACTGTAAGCAATGCTTAGTGAGTATATAGATTTTCAAATTAACATGCATGTCAAGCGGTTCATCAGTCTAGCGTGATATGTCGTGGCTGCCGCTACAGCCCTCATGATTGAGACATAAAAGTCATAGAGTCGGATGATGTTCAGGCCACACTCACGGTTAAATCGTGGGGATCAGCCACATACTGGGCTAGCTACCAGTAAGTCAATATGGCGGAACATCGGAGGTCATTACCAAGTTCATTTGAACTAGTGAAAATAGCCAAGTCTAGAACAATAGACTAATAAGGCTAATCAAGCTGAATCAATATGTCAAGTATATGCAATGATGAAGCATACGTAGTCAATGTCATAATAGCAATAATCTTAATGCAAAATCTGAAGTGAACTGTAAAGGCAATATCATATGAAATGATAAGTCAAATAGCTATCATGATCCACTGGGCAACACCCAACCATGGTGTGCACAGGTCACAATCCAGCTGATAATATGAATGTCAATCAAACTAGCATCAACAATATGTCTCAACCGGAAATTCAAACATGTTAAATCTGAATATCTATAACTCACAGATCTGGGTCTTTATCAAACAGATATAAAAATCTGCCACCTGAGTTATCTCAGGATTTTATCTTTAATCTTTTGTCTTTCTGATCTCTGGCAATTTCTTTTCAAATCAATGACCCGCTTTCGATCTCTTTATTCTTTAAAGCTTTGTTCAGAATATAACTGAACCTATTCAAAATTATTCATATCATGTCATGTCAATCTTGTCATCTTGTATCTTTTAAAATCATTATTTTATCTGATTCTGATAACTGATCATTCATCTATTTTCTTTTGTTCATATTAAATTCTCAAAAGTTCTTTATATATACATATAACCATATATATATATATATATATATATATATATGTATATATTCATTTATTTAATTAAAATATCATAATATAATATTTGGATTTGGATCAACCCGGATTCAGATCCATCCGAATTGGGGACCCGGATTCGGATCAGCCCGGATTCGGACCAAGGTGATCCGAATTGAGCCATCCGAATTAGGATCAAAACCGAGCTTGAACCATCTGAAATTAGTATCCGGATTAGGACATATCCGAATTCAAAGTGGGTCCAAAACATGGAATCCGAAATTGAAAGCATCCGAACCGAAGTATAGGTCCAAAACATGGGATCCGAAATGGGGCACCATCCGAATTCGGTCCTACCCGAATTCGGATCCCATACTTATAATATTTTCCCAAAATTGTTCTTGGTGTTCTTGGTTGTATTTTTACGGATTTTACATAAAATTCACTAAAACTCATTTTAATCAACATGCAACTTAATATATTGATGTATTATGATTATTGGGTTAATTTTATACTAATTTCCCTATCAATAACATCATAATTTGTTCAAGATCATCAAAATATTAATATTTTGGCAAGAACACTATATTTGTTAAAAATTCCAATTTGTACTAAATTTGGATGATCTATCCTCAAATTTTTGTTTCTTAAACATCCATTAACTTAATTTCATCATTATCTATCAAATTTATACACATGCAATATCAGATTCATGTTATAATTTCTTTGGTTTCGGTTTTTATCAAAACCGAACCAAACCTCTAAAATCTTAAAATATAAATCAAGAATTACCTTGAATGTTTGTTGTTTGATGATGCTTGATAAGATGTGTAACTCCTTCTTGAAATTATTCTTCAATTAATGGAAATTTATGGAGTTTTTTGTTGAATTCATGTGAAGGTGCCGTAGATGAAGAAATGTAGAGAGAGAGTTCAATTTTGTGATAAATGGCATTAATGCCATTAACTAAGTTTAAATATTTAACTAAATTATATTTACAATTTAACCCACTTCCATTTTGGTATTTTACGCCTCTTTTAATTTTAATCATCTTTAATAATTTTATAAGATAAATATAATTCAATTAAATAATCTTAAACTTAATTAAATTACAATACTAATAATGTAAATAAATTACATTATTGAATCAAATACTAGAATTAAAGCTAGACCAAAAGTTAGGTTGTTACAGAATGGGCTCCACCACGCACAAACTTCGTCCCCGAAGTTAGCTATGTTCGAACAGACTGGGATAAGTAGCTTTCATAACATCTCTGGATTCCCAAGACTGATGCGAACCTTTGTGGTGTTTCCACTGGACGAGCACCATCTGTATATCTTTATTCTGAAGCTTCTTATTTTTCGAGTCCAGAATACGTTCTGGCTCTTCAATCACTCGAAGCTTTTCATCAATCTGCAAATTAACGTGTGGTATCTGAATTTCTCTTTCGTCTGCTAAGCTTTTCCTCAAATGACTAACATGGAATACAGGATGTATTCCAGATAGATCCGCTGGCAGTTCAAGTTGATAAGATTGATTTCCTATCTTTCCGACAATCTTGAACGGACCAACGAATCTCGGAGCTAGCTTGTTTCTTTTAATGAACCGCACCGCATTCTTCATTGGGGATACTTTTAACATCACCCAATCGTTAACCGCAAAACTGATTGATCTGTGTCGATTGTCATAATATGACTTCTGCCTGCTCTGAGCTTCAAGAATGTTTCTTCCAACCAGCTGAATCTTTTCATGAGTCAACTGTAGAAGGGCAGGACCCGCTATAGGTGATTCACCTGTTTCACGCCAACAGGTGGGAGTTCTGCACTTTCTTCTGTACAAAGCTTCAAAAGGAGCCATCTTGATCGTAGAATGATAACTGTTATTGTTTGAGAATTCGACCAACGGCAAGTGGTCATCCCAGTTACCACCTAGATCAAGTACACAGGCACGAAGAATATCTTTGAGAGTAAGGATAGTACGCTCACTCTGGCCATCTGCATTAGGATGATAAGCAGAACTCATAGAGATCCGAGTACCCATCCCGTCTTGTAGAGCTTGCCAGAATCTATATGTGAAACGACTATCACGATCGGAAACGATAGACTTTGGCACACCATGTCGAGAAATGATTTCAGTGATGTACATCTGTGCCAATCTATCCAGAGAGTATGTCTCTTTCATCGGTATAAAGTGAGCTGACTTCGTTAATCGGTCCACGACTACCCAGATGGAGTCGTGTTGGTCTCTTGGTTTTCGGCAGCTTCGTGATGAAATCCATAGTTATATGCTCCCACTTCCACTCAGGAACTGGCAGTGGTTGCATATCCCCGAAGGGTTTCTGATGTTCTGCGTTTACCATCTGACAGACTCTGCAGCTTTCAACACATTTACCGATGTCTTTCTTCATTCCTGGCCACCAGTAATCAGCTTTCAGATTGAAATACATCTTTGAGCTGCCAGGATGAACAGATAATTTGGACTTGTGAGTTTCAGATAGAAGAGTGCTGCGAATTGAACCATACTTAGGAACCCAGATTCGGTTCCCCTTGAGACAGTGAAGTCCCAAATGATTCAGAGTTAGAAATTGTAATTGCCCTTTTAGATTTTCAGAATCAATATTCTCTTCTTTCAATGCTTCAGCTTGAGCAATTCTGATATCTTCAATAAGATTAGAAGAAAATACTACAGGAGTCAGGGCATAGCAGCACTTTTCCGGATACACTTTCCTACTCAAAGCATCCGCGACAACATTAGCTTTGCCGGGATGATATAGGATCTCGCAATCATAGTCCTTGATAAGCTCCAAGGACCGACGCTGTTTCATATTCAGATCCTTCTGAGTGAAAAGATGTTTGAGACTTTTGTGATCGGTGTAAAGCTGACACCGAGTCCCATAGAGATAGTGACGCCAGATTTTCAGTGCAAAGGTAACGGCAGCCAACTCAAGATCATGAGTTGGTGCACTTTTCTCGTAATCTTTTAATTGCCTTGAAGCGTAGGCAATAACTTTTCCTCTTTGCATGAGAACACATCCTAAGCCAGTACCAGATGCGTCGCTATAAACAACGAAATCATCATTGCCTTCTGGCAAGGCTAGGATCGGCGCTTGAATGAGCTTTTGCTTTAGAATTTCGAATGCCTCTTGCTGTTTATCAGCCCATACGAAAGGTGTATTCTTTCGTGTTAGCATTGTAAGCGGCACAGCAATCTTCGAGAAGTCCTTTATGAATCGCCGATAGTAACCAGCCAATCCAAGGAAACTTCTTATTTCGGAGGCATTGCGAGGCGCTTGCCATTTTTGAACGGCCTCGACTTTAGAAGGATCGACGGAAATCCCTTCGCCAGAAACAACATGGCCAAGGAACTGAATCTATAATGATCAAAGTAGGATATCAAATTTTGTTTGAAACAATAAATGTTTAGTGAAGAGCTCAAGACAAAGTAAAAGTATACCTGTCTGAGCCAGAATTCGCACTTAGAAAACTTTGCGTAGAGTCTTTCTTTTCTCAATAACTCTAGCAATTGTCGTAGATGAATAGAATGATCAGCCTCCGTTTTGGAGTAAATCAGAATATCGTCTATGAACACGATAACTGACTTATCCAGCATCGGTCTGCACACGCGATTCATGAGATCCATGAACGCCGCTGGTGCATTTGTTAATCCAAACGGCATCACGAGAAATTCGTAATGACCGTATCTTGTTCGGAAGGCTGTTTTCGGAACATCCTCATCTTTAACTTTCAACTGATGATACCCAGAACGAAGATCTATTTTCGAGAAGTAGCTGGCTCCTTGTAGCTGATCAAACAGATCATCGATCCTGGGCAGAGGATATTTATTCTTTATTGTGACTTTGTTCAACTCACGGTAGTCGATGCACATTCGGAAAGTTCCGTCTTTCTTTTTGACAAATAAGACAGGTGCACCCCACGGAGATGAACTCGGTCGGATAAAACCCTTCTCTAACAGCTCTTGCAACTGCTTTGACATTTCCTGCATTTCTGCAGGTGCAAGTCTGTAGGGAGCTTTGGCAATAGGAGCCGCACCAGGAACCAAGTCAATACCGAACTCAACTTGACGTTCTGGTGGCACTCCAGAAATATCTTCATGGAATACGTCTGGGAACTCGCAGACGATTGGGATATCGGATAAAGATTTCTTTTGGGCTTCAGAGTTAGATTCAGATGAGACGTAGCATAAATACGATTCGTGACCCTTAGATAGATACTTATACGCTTTATCAACAGAAATGAAGCAATGATCACCTTTTCGCTTCTCGCCTTTGATTTCCAATACTCGGCCGTCTGAAGACTTGATTCTAATGATCCGACGGTTGCAGATAATTGTAGCCTCGTTGTTCATTAACCAGTCCATGCCGATGATGATGTCAAACTCTTTCAACGGAATAGGAATGAGGTCGAGATTGAACACGATATTATCAACAAGTAGAGTGCAGTTTCGATAAACAGAATCCGCCCTAACATAGTTGTTACTAGCTGTCTCAATATCAAGTACAACAGGAAGCTTCGATGGCGACTTAGAAAATCTTGATGCAAAAGAAGTCGATATGAAGGAACGACTCGCGCCAGAATCAAATAATACTCGGGCAGGAATGGAGTTAAGTAAAAACATAACCGTAACTACATCAGGGGTTTCCTTTGCTTCTTCGGCCGTTATCTGAAACGCACGTGTCCTTGCTGTCGGAGTTGCAGCAGAACTTTTCACTGTAGAACCTCCCGCTGATGATTGCGACTGATATCGTTGCCCGCTGCGACACTGATACATAAAGTGTCCTCTTTTCCTGCATTTTGCACATCCACGTCCCTGCTGTGGGCATTCTTCACTGCTATGACCGATCATGTTGCACGCAAAACAAGTAACATCCTCTGGGTTGCACAATCCCATGTGTGACTTTCTGCATCTCTTGCAGAATCGCGGCTCGTTCGTTAGTGAATACGCTTGGGCTTTCGAATGCGAACTATACTGTTGAGATTGCTGGGGTTGTGATTTACCTGTCTTGAAAAATCTGTCAAATCTTTGTTTCTTCGGAGGAGATGGATTCGTCGGGTTAGTCGTTGGAGCGTAAAGCTGATCACCATATTCTAAATAACCTCGCTCGATCTGTCTAGCTGCTTCTACCATTTCCAAGTAAGATTTGTATTTGATCGCACTCATCGGATGTCGATATCTAGGATTCAGTCCTACGCGAAATCTATTCATCTTTCTCTCCTCGGTAGCTACTTGATACGAAGAGTAGCCGCATAATCTTGAGAATTCATGCTCGTATTCATCAACTGTCTTTGTTCCTTGAGTCAGCTGCATCAATTGGACTTCCATCTTGTCTCGCTGGTCGACTGGACAGTACTTTGCGTTAAACATATCGAGAAACTGCTCCCATTCCAAAGTCTGAATCACCTCCTCTCCATAGATACTCCTCTGAGTCTTCCACCAAGCACGAGCTGCACCGACGAACAAAGCGGATGCATAGCTTACTTTCTTGGAGTCTAAGCAATCAGAAATCCGGAAGATTTCTTCAGTATGGCTAATCCAATCCATCGCCTGAATCGGATTAACTGTTCCTTCAAAATTCAAAGCACCGCTAGCTTTGAAATCTTTAAACTTGCAGCCTTTAGGCTGAGCAATTTGGGTTTCAGGATTTGCGTTATCAGAATCAGATTCGTCATTCTGGACTTGTTTATCTTTTCTCTTATTTTTCTTATCTTCACGTCTTTTAGCTTCGGCCTCATCTCTGGCCTGAAACTGTTCTTGCATTGTCTTATTTTGTTGTTCAGAATGCTGGGCTAACAATTGTTGCATCGTTTCGAACATTTGTTGTGGGGTCATGTTGTTTGGTATGTCACCTGATCCTGACATCTTTTCTGAAAATTAAAAGCATTTAACTATCAGTTTATAGACTAAAATCTATGTACCCTTTTTCCCATCCTAACAGTCTGTACATCCTATCTCAGTTCAAACCACCTAAATGATTGATACATATGTATTGCTTCAGTTTGAGACCAAGTATACTCACGTAATACTTGATTCACTCAAACTATGTGCTCTGATACCATCCTGTGAAGACCTCCCCTTCCGGAGCGGTCCTCAGAGTCTAGGTCCCACTAATTGCAATACGATATCAACCACACTAAGATAGGGTAATTATAATGCGGAAAATTAAATTACATGTACATATACAGATTAGGATTTAAGTTATACAGATTACATATTTCAAATTAAAGTTATAAAAGGGTACCATCTAATCTAATCATTACGTCATAGAATTATATCAAATCTACCCAAAACCACAACATTTGCTGTCTCCCAATCAGTACCGAAAGGTTTTGTTGTGTAGTGGTCTATAGAAACTTCTGTCTTGATCTTTAATAGACCTAAGAGCTAGGTCCGGCAGGTGACTTTCCTTTGCTTCTTCCTGTAAAATTATAATGTAGCAACTGTAAGCAATGCTTAGTGAGTATATAGATTTTCAAATTAACATGCATGTCAAGCGGAGTCTAGCGTGATATGTCTTGGCTGCCGCTACAGCCCTCATGATTGAGACATAAAAGTCATAGAGTCGGATGATGTTCAGGCCACACTCACGCTTAAATCGTGGGGATCAGCCACATACTGGGCTAGCTACCAGTAAGTCAATATGACGGAACATCGGAGGTCATTACCAAGTTCATTTGAACTGGTGAAAATAGCCAAGTCTAGAACAATAGACTAATAAGGCTAATCAAGCTGAATCAATATGTCAAGTATATGCAATGATGAAGCATACGTAGTCAATGTCATAATAGCAATAATCTTAAAGCAAAATCTGAAGTGAACTGTAAAGGCAATATCATATGAAATGATAAGTCAAATAGCTATCATGATCCACTGGGCAACACCCAACCATGGTGTGCACAGGTCACAATCCAGCTGATAATATGAATGTCAATCAAACTAGCATCAACAATATGTCTCAACCGGAAATTCAAACATGTTAAATCTGAATATCTATAACTCACAGATCTGGGTCTTTATCAAACAGATATAAAAATCTGCCACCTGAGTTATCTCAGGATTTTATCTTTAATCTTTTGTCTTTCTGATCTCTGGCAATTTCTTTTCAAATCAATGACCCGCTTTCGATCTCTTTATTCTTTAAATCTTTGTTCAGAATATAACTGAACCTGTTCAAAATTATTCATATCATGTCTTGTCAATCTTGTCATCTTGTATCTTTTAAAATCATTATTTTATCTGATTCTGATAACTGATCATTCATCTATTTTCTTTTGTTCATATTAAATTCTCAAAAGTTCTTTATATATACATATAACCATATATATATATATATATATATATATATATATATATATATATATATATATATATATATATATATATATATATATATATATATATATATATATATATATATATATATATATATATAAAATTAAAATATCATAATATAATATTTGGATTTGGATCAACCCGGATTCGGATCCATCCGAATTGGGGACCCGGATTCGGATCAGCCCGGATTCGGACCAAGGTGATCCGAATTGAGCCATCCGAATTAGGATCAAAACCGAGCTAGAACCATCCGAAATTAGTATCCGGATTAGGACATATCCGAATTCAAAGTGGGTCCAAAACATGGAATCCGAAATTGAAAGCATCTGAACCGAAGTATAGGTCCAAAACATGGAATCCGAAATGGGGCATCATCCGAATTCGGTCCTACCCGAATTCGGATCTCATACTTATAATATTTTCCCAAAATTGTTCTTGGTGTTCTTGGTTGTATTTATACGGATTTTACATAAAATTCACTAAAACTCATTTTAATCAACATGCAACTTAATATATTGATGTATTATGATTATTAGGTTAATTTTATACTAATTTCCCTATCAATAACATCATAATTTGTTCAAGATCATCCAAAATATTAATATTTTGGCAAGAACACTATATTTGTTAAAAATTCCGATTTGTACTAAATTTGGATGATCTATCCTCAAATTTTTGTTTCTTAAACATCCATTAACTTAATTTCATCATTATCTATCAAATTTATACACATGCAATATCAGATTCATGTGATAATTTCTTTGGTTTCGGTTTTTATCAAAACCGAACCAAACCTCTAAAATCTTAAAATATAAATCAAGAATTACCTTGAATGTTTGTTGTTTGATGATGCTTGATAAGATGTGTAACTCCTTGAAATTATTCTTCAATTAATGGAAATTTATGGAGTTTTTTGTTGAATTCATGTGAAGGTGCCGTAGATGAAGAAATGTAGAGAGAGAGAGTTCAATTTTGTGATAAATGGCATTAATGCCATTAACTAAGTTTAAATATTTAACTAAATTATATTTACAATTTAACCCACTTCCATTTTTGTATTTTACATCTCTTTTAATTTTAATCATCTTTAATAATTTTATAAGATAAATATAATTCAATTATTTTAGTGGATATTTAACTAATTATTATCGTGTTGGGCCAATGAGATCCCGAGTAGTGGATTAAACGTGTCGAGACCGAGTGATACGTGTCTCCGAGCTAATAATTAGTGGATTATTATAGTCATTGAGATCGTGGATTTAATTGGGTCCTAATGATATTAATTGTGAAAAAGTGATATCGGGTCCGGGTTAGTGGGTTCGGGACCGGATAAAAGATAGAGACGTATATATGTGAGCTTCCTTTTATTCATTCTTATCTTCTCCCCTTTTGTGCAAACCCTCAAGAAATAGAAACGTGAGTGTGTGCTGTGTGTTTTGGAGCTGCAAAGAAGTCTTCAAGCTTGAATTTGGCTACTGGAGTTGTGTTCCTTCTCTATTTTGTGTTCTTGAAGCTTCAAAGGTAAGATTTTGTCACTTTGGTAGCTAATCCTTGAGGTATTCATGTGATATGTTGAAGAATTTGGTTTCAGTAGTGTATGGGTCGAATTTATATGAATTAGTATGCTCTTTGTTGCTGGGAATGAGAAAGGAGGGTTGAAACCCCTCTAGTGCAGCCATGGTGTTAGATTTATTATTTCGATCCTAGGAGTTGTTTTGTAATATTTATTTTCATTGTAATTTGTCTTGTATTTATTTCTATGTATTTCATGTTTATGTAATAGTATAGGGGCCATTGTTGCCAAGTCTTGTAAGTTAATTAATGGAGCCTATAAAAGGCTCCTAGGGTTTACTTTTGAAAAGACACGGTTGACTACATTTGAATATTCAATTCCAGCCGCCACTGTTGAAGTTCTCTCATATTCATCTTGTCTCTTCTTTATCAACACATTTATTGAGCTCGGTTTCTTCATGTGTTTGATGAGAAAAACATTAAGGTGTTGATCATATACGGGATTTCATATTAGCAATTGGTATCAGAGCTCAGAGGGGTGGATTTCAACTGATTTCTTTCGGATTCTGCTGGGTTTGTTCATGTTCTTCGAGTTCTTCCATATTCAACCGGTTAGATCTTCATTTTCCATGGTTTTTCGAGTTTCTTGTGTTATAATGGTTCTATAAACATCACATTATCATTATCTACTGATTTTAAACTCATTTACTTCCATATCTTTGTTAAAATCATCAAGAATCGACCATTTTGAAGCTTGAAAATATGGGTTTTTTAAGTGGGTTTTTCATGTGTTCATGCTAGTTTTAAGTGTTTTCTAGGTTGTTTTAAATCACCAAAAGTGTTTAAAATAGTTTATAAATCATTTAGAACTGTTTTTAGGCATTAAAACTGATAAAATCGAATTCTGTCTTTTCTGCCTTAGAAAAACATAAAAACCTGCTGTATTTCGGATTACATACTGTAGCATTTCGGACCACATAGGCACCAAATTCGGACCTCACAATCATCCTAATTCGGACCACACTTAGGTGAATTTCGGACCCCCATAAGCCAATTTCGAACCAAAATTCGGTCCAATCCGAAGTTCAGGAAAGGCTTTCCATTTTTCACTAATTGGGACTTGTTCTAAAAAATTTTTCAATTTCGGACCTCACCATTTCGGACAATCCGAATTCGGTCCTCTGTCCCTATTTCGGAACCATCATATTTCGGCCACTTCACTGTTCATCTGAATTCGGTTCATCCGAATTCGGTCCATAGGTCCATCCGAACTTAGGTCATCCGACTTTGATTCCCCCAAGTACTACTGTTCATCCGAATTAGGACACTCATCCGAATTTGACCTTCATCCGAACCACTATTCATCCGAAATCATAGCATCCGAATTAGCACATCCGAATTCGGTTACCCCATCCGAAACAGTTTCCACCTCTAAGATCTCCATATTCTTAATCAGCACCTATACTCATAATGTCTCGTGAAGCTCTTGTACTCGGATCTGAGAACAGACCACCAGTTCTCTATCCTGATGAGTACGAACAATGGAAAGCCCGGTTCCTGAAATTCGTTGGAATGCAACCTCTCGGGAATATGATGCTTCAATCAATATCCGAAGGACCCGTCATCTACTATAGAGAGATTGCTGCCAGACCCGAGGCTGACCCTCCTGTCCTAGCCTCAAAAGTTGAAAGAGAGCCGACAAATGACGCCGAGAGGGATCGCCAGCACGCTGATAAGAGGGCAGAATATCTGATTTATCAAGCCCTCCCCACTGATATTTTGGTAGGTGTAGACAGTAAAATGTCTGCAAAAGAAATGTGGGACGAGCTGGAAATCCAAATGCCGGGGGCAGATCTTGATGATCGTGCCAAAATTGAGGAGGCAAAGGCAAAGTTTTCAGAATTCCGCGCTAAAGACGGGGAATCTCTGCAATCCACATTCACCAGGTTCTGTGCAGTCCTTAACGAATTGAATAAACTGCACATCAAGAAGGATCGGGATGACATAAACATCCAATTCTTTGCCGCCTTAGCCCCCGAGTGGCAGCTTGCATGTAGGGCAACAAAAAGAGTCTTGAACATTCCTGAGGTATCTATAAATGTCGTCTTTAAGGAGCTTAAGGAATATCAAGGGGATGTGGATCAACAGAAGCTGATGGCAAATCAATTGGCCTCTCTACTGCTATCAGCCAACACAGGGTTGAAACCGAATGATTCCCTAGCCTTGATCACCAACACGCAGATTCCGACACCATCTTTTGCTCCTGGTTCTTCATCGTCTCAGTACAGGTATGCTTCCCCTCCGCGTGAGGTCTATGATGAGGAGGAAGCTACGATCCAAGAACAGATAGCCTTGTGGACCAACCGTCTTCAACAGCGACGGTTCTCCAACAAGACCAACAACCAACTCCGTTATGACACCGGTCCACGGAGGTACTCAGATGATAGGAGAGATGACCGTCGCGATGACTATCGCCAAGATGACTACCGCAGGGATGACAGGGATGATCGCTGGTATGATGACAGACGCGACTATCGCGATGATCGCCGTAATGAAAGGCGTGACGAAAGGCGAGATGACAGGAGAGATGACAGGCGGGACGATCGAAGGGATGATCGTCGGGATGACCGCAGGGACCGGAGGCGTGATGATAGCCGCGAGCACCGCCGGGCCGACAAGAGGCCGGCGGAACGACGAGAGGAGAAGCCAAGAGCAGATGAGCCAAAGGCCACTGATGAACGTCTCTGCTACAAATGTGGCAAACCAGGCCACTTTGCTAGGGAATGCAAGAATAACTTTGAGAGAGACGTTGCTTATTACGAAAGAAAGCTCGAGGCTGCAAAGAAGAAATCGGATGCCTTAGCCCTCGTCGCCCAGGAGGACTACTGGGATGCTGAGGATTCTGAAGACGAGGATGAAAAGGGAAAGAATTGCTATATGGTTGGTCGTCAGGGGTTGGAGACTTGTACTGATGTCACTGCTGAAAATTCAGACATTGCTGCTGAGGGGGAGACAATGAAACATCCACCAGCATGTCTGATGGCTACAACCGACGATCCCGAATGCTCCACATCCGGTTCCGAGTCCAGTGAGGTATATTCCTATTACATTCCTGCACATGTAAATAAATTATTTGTAGATAATGAATGTACACTACACACACAAATACTTGATCTACAAGATAGATTAAAAGCTGAAACTGCAAAGTGTGTATAGGCTGAACATCAAGCTCATATTCTGAAAGAATCATCTGAATTATATCATGCAAAATGGTTAACTAATCATAATGTTATAAAACAGATGTTGATAGAAAAAGTAGATGTTCAGGATAGGAATATATACCTTGAATCTTGCATGGAAACGCTTTCAAAAGAAAAACTCTCTTTAAAAGAAGAAATTTCTGTTCTTACAAAACAATTAGATGTGGTAAATATGGAAAATATAGACAGTTTAGAAAAATACAAAATGATTGAAGAAGAAAGGATAAGTTTGTACGCAAGAATAAAGACCCTTGACGACGCATTTTTAAAAAGGGGTCAAACAGAACAAACTATCCATTTAAATCAGCCCAAAGAAACTAGGTTTTACCATTTTAAACAGGGAATTGGTTTTAAAAATCCTAAATATTTGGAAAAAGCACAAAATTTCTTACCTGTATTTTATGACATGAATTATATGGGAGCTGGTATTAAATCTTTCTTTTTTGAGTCATCAAAATAAGTTTTAAACCAAGAAAATGAGAAACGTGTTGCGCGTAAAGATAAAGAAATTTCTTTTCATTATGAAGAACTTAACGAGAGTTATTCTTCTAGAGTACCCACTTTAGAGGAAGATCTCTCGTCAACTTATTCAGAAACTGAATTGAACACTGAAACTGAAAAATCAACTCCTCAACTTTATATTCCTGCAAAAGTTCTTCAACAACAAATCATTGTTTTAGAAAAGGAATTGAAGTCGTCTCAAGAGAAAGCACTTGATCTTCAAGATGATCTTCTTAAGAGAGAAGAAGAATTGGTAAATCAATATTTTCAACAAACTGTGGAAGTCACTGTCTACAGAGAAAATTTTGAAATAGTTTCACAACAATTAAAAGATCTTTCAAAACAACAAACACCTTCTCATTCCCTAAAGATCCCATGTATGTCATCAGATAAAGGTAAGGCTACAGTTGAATCTTCTTCTATCTTTGTCAAAGGTGAGTGCTCAAAAGTTTTCAAAAATGAGGTTCCTAAAAAGACTCAGATAAAATCCAAGTCTTTTAAGAAACCCACTCACCACCAAAAAGAAAAGTCTGTCAAGTCTAAATCTTCCATGCTTACTGACTCTAATCGTTTTTTTCCTACATATCATATAAGGAGAGTCCCAAAAATCACCATGCAGGATTTTACAAGTTTTTTTTGTGAAGAAGGCTTTAATGCCAAGTGATTTTGTTACTAGAGATAGGATGTCTGTAATCTCTAAAGACAATTTGTGTAACAAAGTGTGTGACAATGTTTGTAATGATGTACCGAATTCTACTATTCCGTTAAAGTACTCTTTCAAGGATTTGTTTAATCTATGTCCAACTAAATATAGACGACAGGTTCCTGAAATGAATGCTTTTGTGCCTTATCCTGTTAAACGTATTCGGAAAAAGAAAACTAAAAATAGTGCATCATCGGCCACAAACAAAGTTGAGATATGTCCGTTGCCAAGGCCCAAAACCAAAGCAACGGTCAAGAAGGTCTCAACAAGACAAAAACCGAAGGCAATTTCAGCGCCTAAGGTTCCAAAACCCAATAAATCCAATCTTCAATGGATTCCAAAGGGTTGTGAATCCGGACCACACACAAATGCTAGCTGGGTTTCTAAATCTGTACACGTGCCATATAAATCTGGAAATCCTAACAAAAAGGGACCCATATTGAGGTGGGTACCCAAGGTTGTGTGATCTTAATGCAGATGGTTCTTGGTTACTTCTGATCAAGACCCGTGCTTCAAAGAAATGGCTTCTAGTTACCTTAGACTAGGACCCGTTCTTTTGCTTGTCGGTTGTGCTTAAACCGACACGTTTGGCTTCTGTGCACACAGCCCAGGACCCGGTCTTAACTCATCATGTTTTCTGAACATCTCGGTTCAGAACACGGTTTGATTGTGAATTAAAAATGGATGTGTTTGAATGCATATAGTTTTTCATTATATGAATTTATGTGTTTTTCAGGCTAAGTCCATTTGGTATATGGATTCGGGTTGCTCCAAGCACATGACAGGAAGAAGAGAATTGCTGTCCAACGTTGTTGAACAGTATTGCGGAACTGTGAAATTCGGGAACAACCATCAGGCTCAAATAAAAGGATACGGGGACTTAGTTCTAAATAATCTGGTCATCAAGGACGTTGACTATGTTGAGGGGTTATCTCATAATCTTTTTAGCATAGGACAGCTCTGCGACAAAGGACTAGAAGTAACATTTAGGGCTAAGAACTGCAGTGTTAAGAACATGGATGGAAAAGAAATCTTGACTGGTTCCCGAAAATCTAACCTTTACACCATTGACGTATCTAAGCTTGTAGTGAAGGATAACATTTGCCTACTATCAAAAGCCTCTTCAAAAGACTCTTGGTTGTGGCATCGAAGATTATCCCATTTGAATTTTGATAACATCAACAAGCTGGCTGCGAAGCAATTGGTCAAAGGACTTCCTGAGTTGCGCTACGAAAAGGACCATCTGTGCGGAGCATGTGAGAAAGGAAAAATGAAACGATCATCTCACAAACCAAAGCCCGAACCATCAACAAAAAGAGTTTTGGAGTTACTTCATATGGATTTATGCGGACCGATGAGAACTCAAAGCATAAATGGAAAACGATATGTGTTGGTTATCGTTGATGATTATTCTCGATATACCTGGGTCAGGTTCTTGCGTTCCAAGGACGAGACAGCTCAAGAAATCATTGATTTTATCAAGAGTGTCGAGACCCAACAGCAGCTGTCAGTACAATCAATCAGATCAGATAACGGCACGGAGTTCAAGAACTCGGTAGTGGAGGGCTTCCTTCGATCCAAGGGGATTCAGCATCAATACTCTGCTGCTCGAACACCTCAACAAAATGGGATTGTGGAAAGGCGTAACCGTACGCTAGTAGAAGCCGCTTGTACAATGCTCACATACTCAAAGCTACCTCCGTTCTTGTGGGCCGAAGCCGTATCAACAGCATGCTATACACAGAATCGCTCCATCATTCATAAGCGCTTTAACAAAACTCCTTACCAACTCTTTTTGAATAAAGTACCATTTATCAAGTACTTACGTGTATTTGGTTGCAGGTGCTATGTGCTGAATGACAGAGACAACCACGGGAAATTTAACGAAAAGGCTGATGAAGCGATCTTCATTGGATACTCATCCAACTCGAAGGCGTATCGCGCATTCAATACCCGAACCAGAACAGTCAATGAAAGTGTGCACGTCACATTTGATGAGTTGGCTGAAATGGCACCCGAAGTTGATCAATCAGGACCACGCATTACTCAAATGCCTGGAGACTCTTCGAATAACCCCATTTCTTTTTCTTCTTCTGATTTGGTTAATTTATTAGATCCTTTTTATGTTGAATTTTTCGGTCCTAACGCTAGTGTGTCTAATGTTGTTAATAATGTAGGTAATCCTTCCAGTTCAACTGCGCCGCAAAGTTTCTCCACTCCATCTTCATCAACATATCCTCATCCATCCACATCATCCACCGACACATCCGCAGTTGAATCTACTCCTATAATACCCTCACATATAATACCATCGATTCTTCCTTCACCTGAACATTCGGAAATTGAACCAGAACCTGTGGTACCATCATTTGAAACCATTGACCATGAATCCTCATCCATTCCCATATTAACCACAGAGGTTCCATCTCGAGCACCCCTTCCACACGAGATCAAATGGACCCGCAGTCACCCAACAAAACAAATCATTGGTGACGTAACAACAGGAGTCCAAACTCGTAGGGCATCTGCTAATGAATGTCTCTACGCATCATGCATGAGTATGATAGAGCCCGCTCGTGTGGATGAAGCCCTGACAGATCCGGATTGGATGGTTGCAATGCAAGAGGAACTCAACCAGTTTGAACAGCTAAGAGTATGGCGGTTAGTTCCCAAGCCAAAAGACCGTACAGTCATCGGAACAAAGTGGATCTTTAAGAACAAACGAGATGAAAACGGCATTGTGATAAGGAACAAAGCAAGACTTGTTGCCAAAGGCTACCGACAACAAGAAGGGATAGATTATGACGAGACCTTCGCTCCAGTTGCACGGATCGAAGCAATCAGAATCTTCTTGGCGTACGCGGCACACAAAGACTTCAAAGTGTACCAAATGGACGTCAAGACTGCCTTTCTAAACGGTGAACTTAACGAGGAAGTGTATGTTGAACAACCACAAGGCTTTGTTGATGCACATAAACCTGACCATGTTTATGTGCTAGATAAGGCCCTCTATGGTTTAAAACAAGCACCTCGAGCATGGTATGATAGTCTTTCGAATTTCCTTATTTCTGCCGGTTTCTATAAAGGTGTGGTGGACACAACTCTGTTCACTAAAAGGGAAGGCCCACATATAATGCTAGTACAGATTTATGTTGACGATATTATATTTGGATCTACTGACAGTAATTTTTGTAAGGATTTTTCAGCCCTAATGGAGTCTCGGTTTGAGATGAGTATGATGGGGGAAATGAACTTTTTCCTCGGATTACAAGTCAAACAACTTGAGGATGGGATTTTTGTGAACCAGTCGAAATATACTCTTGACATTCTCAAGAAGTATAAGTTAGACTCTTGCACGAGTATCGCAACTCCCATGGCCTCCAACTGTAAGTTAGACACCGATCCTTCCGGGAAAAGTGTCGATAATACAACTTACAGAGGGATGATAGGATCCTTACTGTACTTGACTGCCAGTAGACCGGATATAGTGTTTTCAACATGTCTTTGTGTTAGATTTCAGGCCGACCCAAAAGAATCACACCTAACTGCGGTAAAACGCATCTTTCGTTATCTTAAGGGTACACCCAAACTTGGTCTATGGTATCCAAAGGGAACCGATTTCGATCTTACCGCGTTTTCAGATGCTGATTTTGCAGGTTGTAGAGTGGACAGAAAAAGCACATCGGGAGGAATACAGTTTTTAGGCGATAGACCGGTGAGTTGGTCTTCCAAAAAGCAGAATTGTATCCACATCCACAGCTGAGGCTGAGTATGTAGCAGCTGCAAGCTGTTGCTCTCAAGTGCTGTGGATGAGAACACAATTACGTGATTATGGGTTTTCACTCACCAATATCCCTATTTACTATGATTCTCGAAGTGCAATTGTCATCTCCTGCAATCCCGTGCAGCACTCTCGAACAAAACATATAGATATCAGGTATCATTTTATTAAAGATCACATTGAAAAGGGAACCATTGAGTTGTATTTTGTTGGCACGGAATACCAACTAGCGGATATATTTACTAAAGCTCTAGACGAACCTCGTTTTCGGTTTTTAGTATCTCATATCGGCATGTTGAATCCACCTTCCAATTAAATATCAGATATTGTCTTAAATAATTCTATTTCAATCTATCATGATTGAAATTCCTTTATTTTAGAAAACAACTGTTATTTAAATGTAAGGATTATGTCACAAAAATGAAACTCATTATTTCCTTATCTGCGCATATTTTTAATAATTAATGAATCTGATAAATTGCTGTGTGAATTGTTCATCATGGAGTGGGATGCAAACAATATCCAGGTTTGTCTGTACTTGAAAGGATAAAAGGGGTTGTCATGATTTAAATCTAAAAAAGAAAAGGAAAAAGGATCGGTATTTATTTGAGGGGGAGTAGAGTTAGGATTTTTAATTTTATAATTCTGTGTTTCTCTTTGTTTCTTTTATAGTTAAAGTTTAAATTTTAGGTTGGTCTTAATTTTTAATTTAATCTTGAGTTTAATTTAATATGCCAGAAAATCACAAAAAGATTTTAATTTTCAAATTTATCAAAAAGCCAAAAATATTTTAGTTTACTTTATTTTATCTTATTTTATTTTTATTTCAGAAAAATATCAAAAATACTTTTACTTTGCTTTTGCTCATTTTTGTTTCAAAGAAAATCACAAAAAGATGGAATATTGTTTGCCCCATTTTTTATCTTGTTTCAATTTTTTTAATAAGCCCAAAGTCATCAAGTGTGTGTGTGTGTTGTGAAATGAATCCGCCGGCCCAAATTCCTTTTTGGGCGCGGATCTCTTTTGACCCGACCCGACCCGCGCGGATATATTTAGGGGTGGTCAACAGTCAACTTTCATTTTACTTCATCTTCAAGCTTCTTCTTCCCTTTCTCTCTCTCGTCGACTACCGCCCATTTCCACCATAACCACCGATTTGAAGCTTTTGGACTTCCTTTTTCTTTGATTTTTCTTGCTTCATTCATCTTCGGCACTTCAAGGTAACATCTTTTTAACTTTCTTTTAGCTTTTAGTGTCTTCTTTTATGTGTTTGATTCTATATTTTTTCTTCCTTTTTATTCTCGGTTTTTGATAGTTTTAGGTAGTTTAATGTGTTATTTCTTCTTAGTTGTAGTTAGACAAAATGTTCCTTAGGTTATTTCAGTTTAGGATCTGTAATTTCATGCATTTTCAGTAACATTTTAACTGTTCACGTTTATATCTTGCATGAACATTAACTGCACTCATGCAGTTTCGGATGTCCGAATTCGGATGTCCGACTTAGAATAATTTCAAAATTTTTCAAAGTACAAAATCACATTTCGGAGCACTGTTGATCCGAATTCGGTTCACTGTTGATCCGAATTTAGGCCATCACATCAGGGTCAAAATTTTCAAAATTGAAAAATTGTCTAAGTATGTTCACCTCTATGCATCCGAATTCGGATGATACCCGGATTCGGTCCTCATCCGAATTCCAGGTACCATCCGAAATTGGGACACTTTCATTTCATTGCATGCATTTTCACAAGTCCCAATCCGAATTCGGACCATGTTCACACCACATCCGAATTCGGACCACATCCAATCATTTCATGAACTACACTTCGGACCATCATCCGAATTCGGTCCCCATGTATCACATCATCCGAATTCGGTCCCACTCACTTCATTCATGCATCATTCCATTTCGGACTGATCCGAATTCGATGACACTGTTCATCCGAATTCGGACCATCCGAAATCCAACACTTAGGATTTTTTTAAAATTTTCATTTTTCATGTTTTCCATTTCTGCATTTTCATATAAATTAAAAAATCACAAAAATAGTTCCATCCAAGTGCATCATTGATTAGAGTTAGGATCAGTGTTTGAGTGAAACGGTCTCATCTAACATCGGTCTCTTAACGATTGACTTTGGACTTTGTTAGTAGAATTTTATTCTACTAATAAAGACCCGATGTTAAACAGATCAGACAATTTCTATTTCACACTCATCTAGACTTCACATCAATGCTTTATCATATCAAGTCTTATGATTCTAACTTTGTTGCACTTTGCAGGAAAATGGATCCCGCAATTGTTCTTACCATACCCCATCCTCCTATCCCTAACAACAACGCTCAGCTACCCGAGGAAGCCATTCTGCCGAGCGCCGAGTTTGTCGAGTTTATCCCCCATAACTGGCAACTCGACGTCTCTATCCTCCCAAAAGAATCCCAAACCCTTGCCTTCGACATTCTCACCCGCCATCCCATATATTATGCCCTTTCCACAGCCATAGCCGTTCCCCAGATTTACCTACAACAATTCTGGAACAGGCTCCAATTCATAACCGACCCCGAACCTCACTTCACCTCCACCATTGACTGCGTTCCAGTCAAAATCACAACCGCAGCCATCCGTCACATCCTTCGTCTTCCCATACAAGACTATATTCCCTCCATTGACTCATTCGATCCAAACCCATCCGTATCAGTAGCCCTCTCTGAAATTCAAAGCATAGGGTATGACGGCCCTCTTACCAAACCTTCCGATTTCCTCACCAAAAACCTTCAGTCCCACTGGAGGATCCTCTTCGATGTGCTAAACAAGTGCCTAACAGCCAAACATTCCGGTCACGACTCGGCGTCGGCCCAGGTATTAGCCATGTTCACCGGCTTTGCCTTCGACCGACACGTGGATTATGCTGCGTTCATCTTCGAAGAATTAAGACGAGTCCACATCGAAAGAAGCACAAAGAAGGGTCGCAAGTATGTTCCATATCAAAGGTTCCTTCAGCTCATCATCCAGTGTGCAATGGATCAGGACGAAGACATTCATGAGTGTCCGGAAGCTGATGTCTACCCCACCGTGGCTATCCAGAAATTGACATTGCCAAAGGGGGCCCCGACGGTACAAGTGATGAAAATTCCGTTATCGACTCTAACAAGGTCGAGGGGTACAGATCGGGTAAGGGAATATATGAGAGAATATTATCCGGATGAGTCTCAGTCGGAATCGACTGAGACTAACCAGTCCGAAGGTGAGCAACAAGAGAGTGAGGATGAGGGAGAAAGGATGGATGTACAACAATCACTGGGTTTTGGTGAGAGGGAGGCTGAGAGTGTAAGGGAGGGAGCTGTAGGCGAGCTGGCAGAGACGGCGGATTCTGAAAGAACCGTCTCTGTCGTAAGACCGAGGGATATGCAATCTGAGGGTGAACCAAGCCCTATCAGCCGGACACCCCTTCAAAAGACCGTTAGTCCAGCGGTCGAAACAACCCCAACCATCCACTTGGTTTCCCCTCAAAGGGAAACCACTTCATTCCACGGGGATCTTCCACACACGCCATCGCCCTCTCATTCGGAGAGTGGCGGTGTTGAAAGAGGTCACACTCCTCCCCACGTGACCGACCTTCCTTCGCCCACGCTTCCATCCCCACAAATTCACACATCGCACGATGCCTTTGTGGCATCCCCAAGAGCTGCCTCCGTGGCAGCTCAACAAACTTCCGGATCTAAGCATCCCGTAGTGGAGCCAGAGATGACGGAAGGAAGACCGGGAGTGGCTCAATCTACGCCGTCCACTTCCGGCCATCTCCCCATCAATTTGGAGATGTTAACGGCCACATTACGTGCTGCCGGAGTTATCACCCGGGCTGACCTGGACGCCCAAAGGGAGGCAGCTGAGGAACGATACACCGCCCTTCTTTCTCTTATAAAGGGTAAGGGTGTCGCCTCCGAAGCCGGCCCCTCACCAGGATCCCATTCAGTCCAACTTCAAATGGCAGAGCTCTTGGACAAGCTTGATGCACTTAATCGACTGATTCTTCAAGTCCAAGAGCAGCTCAATTCAAGGATGGATCGCCTTGAGTCGGCGGTTATAGATCTTCAGTGCCGCACTCAGGCCGAAGCCCCCAAAAGAAAACATGACGACCAGGACGACCCTGATCGTCATGAGGGGGAGAAGCGCAGAAAAGTACAATTTGAGGAGCCCATGCTGGGTATAGGGGGAGCAGAGACCGCCGAGGGGTCTGAATTTCAGGGGTCGGGGGAAAAGTCACAGGAGGTTCAGGAGTACATGCTAATAGAAGACGAGCCGATGGTCGAGGGTCCAGCTCCACTGGATCCAATGACAGCCATGGTAGAATTTGAGGAGCCACACGAGAAGGTTCAAATCATATTAGTTTCTGATTCAGATTCTGATACCGAGGACACCCAACCACTTTTAACTCCTAAGCCTGAACCTGATTCTCCAACCAAAAAATCCTCATCCTCTTCCTTCGATTTCCTGAATTCACCACCTAGAGCCCAACAGGAAGACATACTCTCATCCATCCAAGATCCCCCATCACTAAAAGAATCCCACATTACAGTCAGCCCACCAAGATCCCCAAGCCCTCCACCAGTCCAACAAACCCAACGCTCAGGTCCCTCCCCAACAAAAAGGGTTGACTGCTTCGATGAGACTCCGGAGGGTCCTGGCGTGTACAGAAAAGATGATTTATTCTGGTTAGATCACTATACGAAAGGAAAAGTTCATACACTGCCGCAGGAAGAAAAAGACCAAATGCGACAAGAACGGCGGGGGACAATTATAAAGCTTCTTGAAGCCAAAAGATCTGAAATCGAAGAACCCCCCGTTCAAGGCCTGGAAGAATTTCTGCAGAACTTTCCCCCGGAGAAGTTTCAAAATCCATATCTTGAAGAAAGGTTCAAGATGGTTTTCAGAAAGAAGCCTGGAGCCTTCAGCAGACGCCTTCTCATGGAACTTACGAATGTCTCCAAAGCTGAACAGGCTGAATACTACCAATTGATGCTCCGGGAACAAAGGTCTAAGGTGTCAAAGTCAAAGATCAAAAAGCTCAAGACAATCACAATGTGCAAAAGAGCCAGAGTCTTCTATCCCTCCAACCAAGTGGAAAGAGAAGATGGGACGGGAGATGACATCTTCGAGTATGATCTTGACTTCATAAGTGCGGATGACGTTGAATTCCTTCACAATAGTCTGAAAAATCGCATCAGGAAACGTCTAACGCACATGACCGCAGTAGGAGCCCTAGTACGAAGCATGAATCGCCGATCGATAATAATGTGCCTAAGAGATTTTCAGATGGCGATCGAAAGTGCTATGGTTAAGGTAGGGCTACGTGCACCGGAACAAGACAGCTTTCTCCTAGCCCACCACCCGGCCTACAGAGTTATACTTTCAGGAGATCCGGGTGTTATTTTTGTGAACTACAAGGGCTACAAAAGGTATATGCGCTTTGAGGATCTTCCTTGCTATTCCGATGGTACACTTCGACTGGTTCGAGCTGCTCTTACAAAGAAAGTACAAGATTATGATGCTCAACCAGATCCTGAACAGAGATGCTCACCAAAGGAAATTCAAGATACACTCAGCGGCATAGACTACCTGAACGAGCGGCTACATACAAGACAAGTAACCAGACGCTTCGACGTCATACTTGGTCTTCGTGAATCAACAGATCATGCCCGAGTTCCAGGACCTCCTAAGTGATCAGAAAAGGGGGAGATTGTTAGATTTATTATTTCGATCCTAGGAGTTGGTTTTGTAATATTTATTTTCATTGTAATTTGTCTTGTATTTATTTCTATGTATTTCATGTTTATGTAATAGTATAGGGGCCATTGTTGCCAAGTCTTGTAAGTTAATTAATGGAGCCTATAAAAGGCTCCTAGGGTTTACTTTTGAAAAGACACGGTTGACTACATTTGAATATTCAATTCCAGCCGCCACTGTTGAAGTTCTCTCATATTCATCTTGTCTCTTCTTTATCAACACATTTATTGAGCTCGGTTTCTTCATGTGTTTGATGAGAAAAACATTAAGGTGCTGATCATATACGGGATTTCATATTAACACATGGAATTCGAAGAGCAGGGATGGGTGCAGGCGCATGGTCGCGGCGCGACGCGCAGGAGAGCAGGGTCGCGGCGCGAGGTGCAGGGGGCGCGGCGCGGTCAGCAGCTGGGCCGGGTTCTGCGTGCGGTTTTGAGGTCTCGTAGGGGGTTGCTTTCGAGTCGGGCATCGTTGAGATTTTGGGTCGGGCTTTGTTTGGGTTTCGGGATTGGTTAGGATTGGTCGTCGAGTCTGGTTTGGTTTAAGTGTCGTGTGGGGTCCGGGTCGGTTGCGGGTTATTGTGATTCGGTTTTTATGTGTCGGTTGGGTTTGAGATTAACGGATGGGATCTGTGTGATTTCAGGGACGAGTCAGCGAGCCGAGCCGAGTCAGAGACTTCGGGACTAGTGGATTAACCAGGTGAGTACCCGTGTTCCTTTTTAAACTCAGGACCGTTTTACGAGTCATAGTTGTGTAGCTGTTGTTGTATGTGTATATTGTGCAATGTGTGCGAGACAGGGATGCAAGCCACAGGTATGATTCTATTTCCCACATATGTGTTATATGTGTGCATGAGATGAGATCCAGTCCGGGGTCCGTGATGAGTTTCGTACGGACGGTAATTCGCGATGGGTTATCGCACGGGTTGACTGTCCCTAACAGTCCTTGGGGCGTGTATACACGGCAGGGCCTGTAGCCGGTTCGCGCCCGTGCTACAGGGTTGTGGCTAACCACCGGTGTACGCGGTCGTCAGCTGGGGAAGGGTCCCCCTTCAGTGATTCTGTGCAGGGCTTGGGATCTCATGCTATGTGTTCATACCTGTATTGAGATGTTGATTGCCAGGGACAGAGATTGAGCTTGTGTTGTGTGTATGTGGTACGTGTATGCATGTTATGTGTTACTGTGCAGAGTCTAACCCTGGAGTACTCACGAGCTTTCGAGCTTACGTATTCGAGTCTTCCATGTTCAGGGTATCCGTGGCAGGATTAGTAGCTGTTCTTGTTGATCCGGGATCAAGAGTTATCGGGAAGGCTTTTGTGCTAGTTTTGTGTAGTGATCTGTTCAGTACTGATTATGTTAGCGCCTTTTGGGTTATGTAAATTAACGGATTGTGTGTTAATGATGTTTAATAAAAGTTTTAAATTGTCAGAGATTTCAGTTATCCTGTGACATGTGCATGATTGAGCTATTGAGATGTGCCCTACTGCAATATTTCTTGAACCCTATTATAATTCTTCTAAGATCAAATACAAAATAGATGTTACTAATATTTGTATTTTTACAATTTATTATAGGCCAAATTACCAAAAAAAATGTAACATGAAATACAAAAATTGACAATAAAGGTAATGTGAAATTTTTTAGGACAAGAAAAATAACATAAATTTTAATTTTAACAGAAAAAAAGTATTGATGACCAGGTAAGAAGGTACATTTTAAGTTTTATGCTCTATTTTTTGGTAAAACAAATATATTTGATTATCTTTTTTGACCTAAAATTCGAATTTCATTTCTTTTGTCGGTCAAAATATAATTTTACATTATCTTTCTTGGTCAAAAAACTTTTACAAAACATTTATTGTCAAATTTTGTATTTTAGATTACATTTCTTGGTAATTTTCCATTTATTGTATAGCATTAGACAAGCATTGTATGATTAAAAAGAATATCTAAACCTAATAAAATAAAATAATAAACCAGTGCATCGCACGGGTCTACATAACTAGTATACTATAAAAATTGAGTCCTAACCTAATAAATGTTGGTAATCAATTTTGTTTTTGTATAAGTTAAATCATTTATTAGATAATATAAAACTCTAGATATATTAAATCTTATGTTGCCATCAATCTGACTCAGACCCAATTAGAAGCCCATCGGTTGCAACAAAATGGGCTGGCAGATTGATCGCTTGCGGCTAGCAGACTGATCATTCCCATCTTCACTAATCTGCTCAAAATCAGACCCGATTAGAAGCTCGCGGATCTATCAACCCGTCCGCCTGTCCGTCCCTCTGTTTGGCAAGCCCGCGTAAAGAGAAACCCATCGGTCGCCCCCTCTTCCTGCTAAATACGCCTTAGGTTAGAACGTAAACGGTAAACCCCAAATCACTCCCCTATTCCATGCGACGCTCGAATTCTCAACCCTAACCACGCCACCAGAGAAAGTCGAAACCAACAGTGGGAGTTCTAGGGCTAGGATTCGCGATTGAGGGGCTGTACACGCACCTTTGACAGTCATATTTTGCATCAATGGTCGTTTAAATTCTTTCATTCATCACCAAGGTATGTCAATTCTTACATTCTATTGAAACTATTCTGGTTGTGTGATAAGGAATCCACGAGTTTTTCTTGAAAGACTAGGTTCAAAGTGCAGATGGAAAGGAGGAGTAAATTAATGTTATGTTATACGCTTGATATGTGTGTTATGGATAGTTGAGAATTTCAGAGAATGGAGTTGTTTTGCTTGTATTTAAACTTACTACATACATATGCTGGAGTCAATATGCATTCAACACTAGTGCTGAATTTAACCCATCACTGATCGATTATAATATGGCCTAATGAGTTGCTTGTAGATTGTGATTTTTAAGGGGAGCCTTTAAAAGTTCTAACAACACACTAGATGTAGAAGTCTAAATAGAACTTTGGACATGGACTTAGTTGTGCTAAAGGGATGATGGAATTGGACTTGTGATTTATAAATGGGTTATTTTATTAACCCACAATTGAAACATGGTGATTGGATTTTAATCATCTGACGTATAGGCAAGGAATTACTATGAGTTACTTATTGATAATGGTCATCAACCGTTCTAAAGTCTTCAAGAATATCGATATGTAGTTTTTGATTTTGTCCAGCATATGTATATATTAACCGAGCTCATGTTACTATACCTTATAGAACTTCACGTAAAAACTATGGGTTTGAGTATCTCAGTTAATTACCATTTGGACTTAAGAACTCACACAAGGAATTGCATGAGTTGGTGCTTGTAATGAGTATAATTCATGGAGACACTCCAAGCGTAGGTAATAGTCATAACAGGAACAAATTTTGGGGCTTGAAGAAGGCTGAATTCTGTTCATACAAGCATATTCCGCAAATAATTGGTATTCTTTTGTAATTATGCAGGTTTCATCTCTTGACAAAGGAAGGATTGCTACATTGTGGTTATAATCTGAACGACACAAAAGGCGCCTCTTCGACCACCACCAAACAAGCGGCAAAGGAAGGGAAAAGTGTAGCTTAGTGCATTTCAAGAGCCTAATCATGAAGAACAACCATGATCGACGGGTTTTAAACGAAGGGGTCGCTCTCAAAGGGAACCATCACCACCCCCTATTGTGGCTGAATGGCAACCTAACAAATCACTATCTGAGCATACTGAATCTATTCGAGCACAACTATTCAAGGAGAAACTAGAGAAAGAGCCCATCACAGTAGTAGAGAAGTTTGTAAAGAGAAAACACTTTGACCGGTGGGAGGTGTTTAGCTCAATTGCAAAGATGAGTTGGAGTGAAATTCTCGATCAAAAAGGGGACGAATGCTATGAGTAGGAGATTATACAGTGGATGTCAACATTATAACGCCATGGGAGAACACATAAGGACATATGTCTAAGCGGCAAAATACGGGGCACAACATATACCCTTACACTTCGAAAGATCCGTGAGATTTCCAAGGTTGACACAGGAATTCAAGACAACCCCAATCGCGCATATCAATACCTAGATGAAGATTATCTTTCACCATTAAGTAGGGAACGGAAGAGGGAAGATTGGCTCGAGCGAGTTAGTGAGTTGTTTGTTCTTCGAGAAGATGACCAAGACCCAAAAAGTTACATTGAATTCAACTGATGTTATCTTAAGCCCGATGTTCAATGTTTATGGTGATTTGGTGTGTGGAATATCTTCCCAAGAGTCGGTGACCTAAACAAAGTCAGATTTCGAGAAGTCACTATCCTTCATAGTCTTCTTATGGGAAATGTTGTCATTTCCTATGCTCATCTCGTAATGTTGCAATTATGGGCCGCATTTGACTTGAAGACTAAGAAGAAGATTCCACATGGATACTTTTTGTTTGAGTTTCTCAAAGCTGAAGGAGCCATACCACCTACTGCGAAGCCTCGAATACTAAGGAATATATATCGAATGTTTACCAATCGCAATGTTCGAGAGCTGAAGCTTGATAACAAACGAGACTTGCGTCGTGTGGGATCAAGAGAATGGGGAATCATGGGTGATAGAGTATAGCCCACAACATCAGGAAAGAATAATGAGGGAGAGGGAAAGAAGAGAGGAGCAGAACATTGAAACTAAAAACCAAAATCCACCTCCTAGATGACGAAGGCAAACCATACCAAGAGGAGCACTACACCCACTGGTCAGAACATCACAATAAACTCCAGATTACACTAAGATGATGAAGTTAATTGAGATAATGGAACAAAGCCAGCTAGAGCAATGGGATCAATACCTCGCAAGAAACTCCAGATTACACTAAGATGATGATGTTAATTGAGACAATGGAACAAAGCCAGCTAGAAACTCAGACAAAAGGTACCCATGTGGAATCTTCTTCTTACCCTTCAAGTCAAATGCGGCCCGTAATTGCAACATTACGAGATAAGCATAAGTGATGACAAGCTTTCCCGTAAGAAGGGTATGAAGGATAGTGAATTCTCGAAATCTGACTTTGTTTAGGTCACCTACTCTTGGGAAGATATTCTACAAACCAAATCGCCAGACATTGAACATCGGGCTTAAGATCACATTGGTTAAATTCAATGTAATTGTTATTGCGGGTTTTAAAAATGGATTCTTGGTAGCATGGTTAGTCAATCATGGAATGTGATAGTTGATTGAGAAGAAGGTCGAAATCAAAATGGACCCATTGTCATATGAAAGCCAATAATTTCAATCTGTTCTTAATAAAGATGCCGATGAAGTCCTAAGCCTGATTATGTCCAGGCCTACCTCGGGACGAGTTAGGAGAAAGTTGGGGAGGTTTGATCAATGCATTTTAAATGAAGGTTTTCATGATCAATTTACATGTAAATGCATCTCTTTCGTAGAAATAAACTACCTTCATAAGCATTTTGTGAAAGGTCGCCTGCCTACGGATCCTATCTTGACGCGACACCTGCCAACGAGTGCGGAATCCTCGTTAGCGGCTTGACGGATAGACCACGCACACGAAACACGGAGACGCACACTGTGATAGACGAACAACGGAACGTCCCGATACGTGATTCTCTCCAAGAACAAGACTCTCTGATAACTTGCAAGTTCGAGATCGCCCTTTGCACTAATCGCTCTGAAATTCTGCAAAAGTCTAATAATTAATCGAGTTAACCCTTAATTATAACACCCAGTTCGAATTTTCCTAGGACAAGTTCGAACAGGCCCAAGGCCTTTCGAACTTGTTTTCTACAAATTCGAATCTTAGGCTTCAAACTTATGTTTGAACTTATCTTTAAACTTATGTTTGAACTTATCTTTGAACTTATGTTTGAACTTATTGTAATACAATACACCAAGTTCAAACATACATACAATCAATATCAAACATATATAATCAAACATATAACAAACATATATCAAACACTTGTTAATGTATAATAACAGTCAAATTGACTTTTACAAAATATGTCTATACTTAGACTGCTATCGTCACACAGGGTGCACTAACAGACTCTCCCTTGACGATAGCTTCTAACTATTTATATTTTGCCTAAGTACTAGAACTATATAAGCTACCACCTGCATACAATCCTATATCAATACAAACTCTATCTATCTTTTGGAATTTCCTGGCTTCAGATCTCCAGCCTTCATGAAAGAAAATTGGCTAATCATGTAGCTTTCACAGGTCATCCTTAGATAGGTTGATCAGGTGTAGCTGATCATATACTCTCAAAATCACCTTGTCTTCTAGATTCTCCATGACTGCTTCAGCCGTATCATTGTCTATATACCACCACTTCATGTTTCCAAGAACGTCCTGTGGCATAGACTTCAACGGTACTTTCTTCAAGCATCTGATAGACTTGTAAACCATTTTAGCCCACGGTTTTCTCGTATGAGGATCTATTCTCGACTCATCCTCGACCTTCTTGCCTGACCTCGGCTTGAGCCTTTCAAACTTTCCAGATCTACCCTCTCTTCTGATAATCTTAACGATCACTTCAGCATAGAGGTCATCTCCAATGTTTATCAACTCCTTACAAGCTAACTCTTTCACTTCAACCTTGGGCAGTGTGTTAAATACTTTCAAGTGGCGTTTGGTTTGTGGGATTTCAGAGAAACTGGTGGGATTTTCATTTGAAAATCCCTCTCTCTCATGTTTGGCAGAATAAAACAGAAGGATTTCAATTTCCTTTAGCATTTCACAATCCTCCATTTTAAGATTTTAGAATTCTTCCATACCCCCTATTATTTCAAAATCCAATATCTTTACATTTCAAAATCCAAACCAAATGACAATATTACTTTTATCCTCAACCTAACCACCACCTACCTATATCTATTGATCCTACCTTACCCTACCAACACCTACCCCATCCCACCCCACCCACCCACCCCATCCTATCATACCCTACCTTAACTACATATTCCAAATGATGATAACTATCTAACATTACCTACCTACCTACACCTATCCATTGTACCATACTCTACCGTACCTCTCCACCCTACCCCTACCTAGTACCTACCATACCTACCCATGCTACCAATCCCCACCCCGACCCAACAAGACATATTATCTTACTCTTACTCATCCTACCTCACACACACACGCAGATATATATATATATACATACCCACCCCATATTACCCCTTCTCACCCAACCCTACCCACCCCACCCTTACCTACCCACCTACCTTACCACACCAATCCCCCACCAAATATACATCGTATCCTATCTTCACTCATCCTACCTTACCCACATATATCTATATGCACTCATCCCACACTACCCCTTCACATCCCAGCACACCTTAAACATCCCAGCACACGCCACCCACCCCACCCACCCACCCACCTACCACTCTACCCCTACCTATCGACACATTACCCACCTTTTAACATACCTTACCTTACTTCTTGTACACCTACATGCTTTACCCATATTATTTGATACATTTGCAAATAAACAAGATTTTACAAATAATTGAATTTGAAATCCTGCAAACCAAACACATGACATGATTCAAATCCTGTCACATTTGAATCTTGACATTTTCAAATTCTGTCATTTTTAAATCCTGGTATATCAAAATCCAGTAATCCAAATGCTACCTCAGTGTTCGCCTCAAGTATTGAAGTCCATCTCTTCTTTTTATTATAAATAGCTGCAATTCTCTTTCGAAGAACCAGCTGAGTATCCCACCTGAGAGGTTTCCAGAATGTGGCACTCTCATCCTTTTCTTCATCTTTGGCTCTGGTTTCTTTTCTTCCTTACGGAACCAAAGATTTAACAATTCAGCTCTGCTTGGCTCTTAATCAGCTTCCTCAAGTTCTGAATCGTCCACAGAGGCCAATTTAATTTCATCTATGTCGATCACATTGTGATCGTTGTGCACATATTGTTCTGTGATAGGCTGTGACGGGATGATTACTTCGTCTTCGTCTTCAACAGCCTCCTCATCAGGTTTCCATTCTGCTATATCTTCTGGGACAAATTCCCCTTCTTCCAGGTCTTCAACATCATCCTCAAAATCAAATATCACTTCTTCTTCTTCTTCAATATCCATCAGAGCTTCAATCATTTCGCTCTCAGTGGTCTTTGAAGTTTCACCGTCAACTCCTTCTTCTATTCCAGACTGACTTGGCTCCCCCTGAATTGATGCTCGCTGAGCGGTCGAAAGATCTGCTAGCACACTTTCTCTTCTAGCATCATGATCATTGCCTTCATCATCTCTTCTTAGCACTTCGGCTTCTTTGCAGCTACTCTCCCCCTGAGCTTGAAGATTTTTCATTAACTGCTCCAGGAGGGACTTCATTGTTTTAATCTCAGAAGCTTGATCGGCAACTATTGTTTTCAATTCAGCATTTTCCTGATCAAGTCTGGCATTGTGAGCTTGAAGTTCTTTTACTGCTGTAGATAGCTGAAAGATTTGGTCTGATTGGAAATCCACCTTGCCCTTCAGCTCTGTAAACCGCTGATTGTCGGTGAATGTGGATGATGTAGATGGAATGGATGTAGATGGTGATGGAGTGATGGGTGGTTGAGCAGCTGGAATTACAGGTTCAAGAGCTAAGGTGGATGGAGCTCCTTGCATAAAGCGGTGCCTCCTTGCCCTTTCCCTCGGCACGAGGGGAGTTGGATCATCTTCTTCGAAATCAGAAACATCATCTGAATCTCGAGCAGCTCTGTTACCTGTCTCTCTCGTACTAACCACTATTCTTGATCCATATCTGCCAATGCGGACTAGGGGTGTTATATGTGGACCAAATACCCGAACCGAACCGGTATCGGTCCCGAATAGGACCAATTATAAACTAATGGTCCGGTCCTCGGGTTTAGATTTTATGTTGGTACATCCCGTGTGACGATAGCAGTCTAAGTTGTCTTACATTGTGATTTTGCATATGTTTGGTATATATATATATTATATATGATTGATGTTTATCAGTGTTTGTATGTTTGAACTTGATGTAATGTATTACAAGAAGTTTAAACATAAAACTCAAAGATAAAATCAATCATAAGGTAATATTATAAGTTTCATCACTTAAGTGTTTAAGTGTATTGGTTAGATTCGAATATGTAAAGGAAGACATTCGAATCTGTGATAGATTCGAATGTATCCTTAGATTCGAATATAGGTTAGATTCGAATCTGTCAGATGGACAGATTCGAATGAGGCCTTAGACCAGATTCGAGGTTGGCCCACAACAGACTCGAATCAGGGTCTATAATTAGGGATAGACTCGAATGATTAAAAAACCTTTGGCAGAATTCGTGAGGAATTAAGCAATAGGCGATCTCGAGTTTATCAGCTAGGTGAGTCCCATTTCGGAGAGAATTAGTACGTAGGATCGTTCGTGTGTCGTTCGTTCAGCGTCTAATAGTCTCCGTGTTTCCGTTGGTTGAGAGTTGTCCGTCTGACCGTAAACGAGGATTCCGCACTCGTTCACGGATCCGCGTCTAGATAGATCTGTCAGTGGTAGACCTTACAAGTGGTATCAGAGCCTACGGAGTGTTCGTGGTGTTCTTCGTGTTCATCAGAAACATTCTAGGTTTCTTGACGCTAGTTGGACGGTTTTTCTCTCAAAAACGTGTTTTTGAGCTTAGCAAATTCATATTCGGGAAACATTTTGTCGTTTTTCACGTTTTTGGTCGAAATCATTATTTTTCGTTTGAAAAATAGTGATTTAATCCGTAAAACGTCAAAAAAAATCAAAGTGTTAGCCGTTTTTCGAGTTTGCGGCGCTCGAATCTATAGGGGTAATTAGGGTTTTACTTAATTTTCGAGTCTAACCAAAATACGCTCCTATCGAGTCAATTTCAGTCAGTTTCGAGTCTGTGGAGTTTCGAATCTATTCATACATTCGAATTGGTTCTCGAATCTATATTCTTTCGAGTTTGTTTCGAGTTTGTTATTGTTTCGAGTCTGAGCTTCGATTCTGCTGATTTTCGATTCTGTTTGTGCCTTCGATTCTAAGGGTCTTCGAGTTTAAGAGTCCTTCGAATCTGACCTATCTTCGAATCTGTGGGATTGTTCGAATCTGACATTATTTCGAATCTGCTTGAACTTTAAGACTTAATCGAATTTACTTTCAAAAGATTAAACATTAATTAGTTTCGAATCTATCTAGATTCGAATAAGTTAATTTAAATCAGTTTCTAATTAAATTAATTAAGTTCAAATTCAAATTCTTTCAGAAAAGATGTCGAACCTTCAGAAATTCCTTGAAATGGATCACGAAGTTGGGAAGGCCAATGCACCACCTAAGCTGATGAAAGTTGAGGATTACTACTGGTGGAAGGATAGATTCACGGATTTTGTACGATTCAACGACATGCGCATGTGGGTGTGCATTGATGAAGGGTACATTCCACCAGTATCTGAGGTAGAAGGCCGTCAAAAGGTTCTGTCATACCAAATGATGAAAGAGGATGACAAGAAACTATTTGAAGCTGAAAACAAGGCTTTCTCTATTATCCGAATGGCGTTACCTCAAGATATCTTGCACACATTTCGGACTCAGAGGACGTCGAAAGAGCTTTGGGAGTCTCTTCAGAAACGGTGTGAGGGTAATCCACGGGTACGTAGAAAGCGTACAGAGCTGTTGACCCAACAGTTTGCAATTTTCAAGGCTCTTAAGGATGAACAGTTGGATGATATTATCACACGATTTTATCATCTGATAACAGAGCTTGAAAGTCATGGCATTGAGTACTCGGACAGTGACAAGAACAATAAGCTTCTTGATGCCCTACCAGCCAAATGGGCTATGTATGTGGCTATGATTAAGCTGAATGAAGATAAGTACTATGCTCAATCACTGGATGACATCGTGGGAACGTTGAGGGCATATCACTTCGAAATGATAAAGGCTGAGACTGATTATGAGCAAGTCCAAAATCCGGCTATGTATTTTGGAAAGACATCAAAGTCATCAGTAACAGCTGATCAGAAGAGTGCTACAGCGTTTTTCACAGGAGAAACGTCATCGCCATCAGAGTCCGAAGACTCACTAAATCGCGCGTTCTTAGGGTTAGGAAGATCGGAAGAACCGCAACCTCAAGTCAATCAGGCATCTACAAGTCAGAACTATTCAAAGATGCCAATGAGCGCAAAGTCGGCGGAAGAACATCTGAATCTGCTTGCTTCGTTTGTAGCCGCATATGGAAATTGCGTTCAAGGGAAGATTAATGATCCGGCTCTTTGGGATGAAGATTACGATCAGGTCGACCCTGATGACTTAGAGGAGATGGATCTTAAATGGCAACTGGCCATGGTAACCCAACGGGTTAAGAGATTCATAAAGAGAACTGGGAGGAATCTCCAGATGAATAACAAGGGGATAGGATTTGATAAGTCCAAGGTCAAATGCTACAACTGTCAGGGATTGGGACATTTCGCGAGGGAGTGTCAAAGACTGAAGGTAGAGTCATACCAGGGGCAGAGTCAGCAACAAGGACAGTACCAAAGTCAGTCCCAACAGAGATATCTTCCGAGTTCTTCATCCGGTCAGGCCAATCTAGCGGGTCTAATTTCAAATGTCACTTCTGACAGACAGCTAGATGGTTCATATGACTGGAGTTCACATCCGGAGTCCAATGCTAGAGCTTTTATGGCTGAAGTTACGAAAAATGGTTGTGATGAGGATGAGCAGACCACAAGGGACAACAGTCCGATGTGGGTAGAGAAAGCGAATGATCAGACCGTGCTGGAGTTTGCTGCTCAGATGGCCAACGTGGAATCTGATAACTCTAAGGTTAGTCTTTCTAATTCTCTATTTCGTGATTTATGTGCTTTATGTGTTATTTCTAACGATAGGTTAAATCTAGTCTTAGACTCACATAAGACCATAGCTGCTCAAAATGAAAACTTGAAAATAGAAAATGCTAGCCTAAATGACATAAAACAAGATTTAAAAGAAAAGCTTAAGGCTGATGCTCAAGATGTAATCGTTCTAAAAGACAAACTGAGTGAGCAGTGTGTTAGGATAGAACTTATGTATGAGCACGTAGAAGCCTTGACTAAAAGTCTGAAAGACAAGGACATAGAGCTAGCCGAGACCAAGGTTAAGGTAGCAGAGGCAAATAGCAAGCTAGAAAAGTTTAGGAATTCGAGCCTAAACCTAGGGAAAGTCTTAGATGCCCAAAGACAGTCTAAGAAGCCTGTAGGTCTAGGTTTTCACGAAATTCCTCCACCTTTCAATGATAACTATGTGCCTCAGCCTCAGGAGAAAACTGACAAGTCAGTAGTTTTAGAGGACCTACCTGAACCTACACCTGAGCCTAAAGTTGAAAATACACCTAAGGTGACTGACCCAACCGTCAAGGTCAAGAAAGTGAAATTTGTGTCTTCCTCCAGTGAAACACCTGCAGGAAAACAGAAGATTTCATGGGCTGACCAGGTCGAAGAGTCAGACACAATAGATGTACCAAAGGAAGTAGACACTAGTGAGACACCTAGATCTAAGGGACCAACCAAAAAGTCCATGGATAAGATGTCTTGCTTTAGATGTCACGAGAAAGGGCACGTTGCTTCTCACTGTCCAAATAGGAAAGCTGATGTTACACCTAAGACAGTGAACCCAACACCTGTTAAGCCCTCGACAAGTGTGGCGAGCACGAGTAGTTCTCAGAGTACCGAGAAAACTGTGCAGGCCGCACCAAAACCTGTTGTGAAACAAACACCGGTTAAGGTTGGACCAAAAGAAGTGGTTAGGACAAATTCACCAAATCGTGTCTTTAATCAATCTAGGTCAGCACCTCAACAAGTCTATAGGAGCACCACACCTAGCAGGTCACACACTCCAGTTAGGTCACATACTCCTGTTAGACAATATGTTCCGGTAAAAGCTCAGGGATCTCAGTCTGAAATGCATTATAATAAGACTTATTCTAGAGCACCACAACAGATGCCTACTCAAAGGCAAAGAGTGAATCTACATCACTCGGCACCACAACAGAATTCAGTTCAAAGGCCCAAGTCACCTGAAAGGCGAGATGGGTATTTGAAAGAGTTCAAGTATGTGGACGAGAATGGTATTACCAAGTCAGTCATGGCTTGGGTTCCCCGTGATAACTAACCTATTTTTCTTTCATGTGCAGGAGATAACTACCGGCAAACAATACAAGTGGTTTCGTCGACAGTGGTTGCTCGCAGGCACAAGAACGGGTATTTTGTGGATGTGTATATATTTCAGGGAGATTATTGAGGATAATTATGCAGTACTATCTGCACAGTTAGACCACAGGGGAGTGATGAATTGATCACCATTAAGGTGAGATGATTCGTTGTCACCCCTCATTCGCTGAGCTAGTAACGACTTATCTAGCGAGGAAATATCACTGGAACTGGAGAAGTCACTAATGGGACGATTACATTGGATCAAGTTTATCACGTTGATAAACTGGTTCATAATCTCATTAGTGTATCTCAAATCTGTGATAAGAAGAACTCAGTGTTATTTACTGACACTGAGGCGTTAGTGCTAAAGCCGGGATTCAAGATACCTGAAGATTGGATATTGATGCGGGCGCCAAGGAAGAATGAATTGTACATGCTCGACATGAACAAGCCAGATAATTCGATGGGTCCGATCTGCTTACTATCAAAAGCATCGGAGACGGAATCGGTTTTGTGGCACAGACGCATGGCTCACTTGCACCTAAGGAAAATGAACTACATAACGAAGAATGGTTTGGTGCAAGGTGTGCCTCTGAAGAGTTTTCAATTTGAAGACAAGTGTCTACCGTGCATGAAGGGCAAACAACACAAGAAGACACACAAGTCCAAGAAGCAGAATTCCATAGCCTCGACATTCGATTTGTTGCATATGGACCTTTTCGGCCCTATCAACAAAAGGAGTATAGGAGGTAGTTGGTTTTGCTTAGTTATCACCGACGATTACTCACGTTTTTCTTGGGTTTTCTTTTTAGGTACAAATGACGAGACGGCTGCGAAGCTCATCGGGTTCTTAGACCAAGTGGAGAATTCCTACGGAACTAGGGTTAAAAGTATTCGTAGTGATAATGGGACAGAATTTAAAAACTCTGTAATTGGTGTATATTGCCTATCAAAGGGCATCGTGCATCAATTCAGTGCACCATATGAACCACAACAGAATGGGGTGGCCGAACGTAAAAACAGAACATTGATTGAGGCTGCAAGGACTATGCTTTCGGATTCAAAGCTTCCTACCATGTTTTGGGGGGAGGCAGTGAATACCGCGTGCCACATTTTAAATAGAGTCCTTACAGTCAAATCATTGAACAAAACATGTTATGAAATTTTGAATAAACGGCCACCTAACTTAACTGGATTCGAACCGTTTGGAGTACCATGTACACTTTTAAGAAAAAAACATCAACCGAAGTTTGGTGAAAAGGCTGACGAAGGATACTTCCTAGGTTATGTGCCAAACTCACCAAACAAACGGGTTTTTAACAAAAAGAGTGGTACTGTGGAGATTGTGTATAATATTGAAGTCACAAGTTATACACATGAACCCCAAACTGGTCCGGAATGGATTTTTGACTATGATAAGTTATTTGAGTCATTTAACATTCCTTTGGATGAAACTGCAGGTACTATCGAAAAAGACATGGCGACGTTGCACCTAAATGACGATGGCCATATTTTTCCGAGGACCACGTTCGAATCTACGTCCGAGCCTACTGCGACTGTAGATGGGTCTCCAGAAGTTGCTAATCCAGAAGAACCTAACACTGAGAATCAGACTCAACCTTCAAGTTCTGCCTCTGAGGAAAACGTCCGTGAGGAAGAGAATGTGGAAGCTGAGCCTGTTCCCCCTTTAGGTGAATAGGATCCCAAACTTAAGGAGATAATCTAAGGTAGCGAAATAGAGACCTCTTAGGATTAACAAAGAACGCATCCTATAGATAGCCATCATAGGAAATCCTATAGCGAGGGTGTGAGGGACTGCGGAGTAGTTGAAATAACAAACACTGTTGTTGTTGTCGATGTATAACGACTCGAGGCATATCACACATTGTCTATATTCGTGCTTCATATCGCAGTAGAGCCAAAAATATGTGCAAATTGGCACTTAAGACAAACTCCTTGGGTTGAAGCGATGCAGGAAGAACTGTCAACAATTTAGGAAACTAGAAGTGTGGGAGTTAGTTCCGTGTACCTCGAGGGGAGATTTGCAATAGGAACCAAATGGGTTTTTAAGTGCAAGCGAGACGATCGGGGTATAGTCACGCGCAACAAGGCAAGATTAGTTGTAAAGGGTTTCAACCAAGAGGAGGGAATCGATTACAATGAAGTGTTTGCACCAGTAGCAAGGTTAGAAGCAATTAGGTTGTTTTTAGCTTTTGCCTCCTTCAAAGGATTTAAAGTATATCAACTGGACGTTAAGAGTGCTTTTCTGTATGGGAAAGTGAAGGAGTTAGTGTATGTAGAACAACCGCCCGGGTTTACAGATCCCAAATATCCTGATAGAGTATATCGCTTAGATAAGGCTCTTTACGGATTACATCAGGCACCTAGGGCATGGTATGAGACTCTATCCAACCATCTTTTAGTAAATGGCTTTGAGAGGGGTAGGATAGATAGTACTCTTTTTGTGAAGAGAAAAGGAGATCACTTTATCTTGGTGCAAGTGTACGTCGATGATATCATCTTTGGATCATCAGACGAACAGATGTGCAAAGATTTTGAGAAGGTGATGAAGTCGAAGTTCGAGATGAGTGCTATGGGGGAGTTGAATTTCTTTTTGGGGTTACAAGTTGACCAGAAGAAGGAAGACATGTTTATCCATCAGACCAAGTATGTCTATGACATATTGGAACGGTTTGGGATGGAAGGAACAAAGTTGACTGCCCATTTTAGCACGCCGATTCAAGTGAATCACAATCTCGGGCCGGGTACTGAAAGTGATTCCGATGTGGATCCGACTTTATATCGGGCCATGATTGGGTCACTTATGTATTTAACTGCTTCAAGACCTGACATTATGTTTGCTGTTTGTATTTGTGCAAGGTTTCAAGCGAATCCGAAGGAGATGCATATGAAAGCTGTGAAGCGGATTCTACGTTACCTCAAGTCGAAACCGAAGCTGGGACTTTGGTATCACGCGGAGGGAGATCTAGAGTTGGAGGCGTTCACAGATTCTGACTACGGAGGATGCAGCTTGACGCGCAAATCTACGACTGGAGGTTGTCAGTTCCTCGGAGGGAGATTGGTGTCCTGGCAATGCAAGAAACAAACATCGGTAGCCGTGTCAACGTGCGAGGCCGAGTATGTTGCTGCTGGTAGTTGCTGTTCACAGGTTTTGTGGATACAACAACAATTGCGGGATTACTGTTTGGCTTATACTCAAACTCCAATTAGGATAGACAATCAATCTACAATTGCGATAACAAATAATCCAGTTAAACACAGTAAAACAAAGCACATAGACATAAGGCATCATTTTATTCGTGATTGTGCTGAAAAGAACTTGATAAAACTGGTAAAAGTGGCAACTGAAGATAATAATGCTGATTTATTTACCAAAGCGTTTGATAAGTCACGTTTTGAGTATTTAATTCAACTTAATGGAATGCGCAACCCAGAGTAAATTGATCTTAGTAGTATTTTATTTCCTTTTATAGTTGTTATATTTCTTTCTTTTTAGTGTAGTCTGCTAATTTAGGAAAGTTTCTAATTTAGGAAAGTTTCTATTTTTAGTAAGTTTCTATTTTTAGTAAGTTAGTAGATTAGCTTAGTTTAATGCGTTTTGCTATGAAAAAACAAAAGAAAAAAAAAGAGAAAATTACAAAAATACAAAAAAAAGAGAATATCAGAAAAGGAGTTAAGTCTTAGATACATAGGTTCAAAGTGACGAAAATTAGCACCGTCGTTACAGATTCTAAGTGTTTAGGCTTTCACACATAATGCAACTAAATCCTAAGTGTTATACTTTATTTAGTTCGATGTGTTGGTAGGCATAATACATATAGGGAATCTCAAGGCTAATAAAATATTCTAGAAAAAGTCAAGCGTGTCACTAACCTAGATGTACGACCAATCGGTCTTAATTTTTATGTACAAGACATACAAACATTGAGTCTAAATGAGGTATGCAAACTTTCTGGGGGTGTATAGCAACATCAAATACGTCTGAAAATGGAAAGAATAGAAATATCATGAAAAACTGAGAGTCGAAAACATGCAACTCTGTTGTACGTAAGTACAGACCTGTTGTCTCTGTTTAGATTCGGGTTAGCAGACATGTCGCTTTGTTGTACGTCAGTACAGACCTGTCACCGCTATCTGCTAACTTTAAAGTTAAACCTTAAGTCGAACTAAGACACTTTGTTGTATGAGAATACAGACCTGTGTCCGATGTTTGTCTTTTAAAGAAAGTTTGCAAATACCAACAAGTTAGAATTTTTGTCTGTGTGCCTTGATCGTAAAAGTATGTCTATGTCTGAGTCACGTAAGATAATTTCCTGATAAATAAAAAGTCCAAGGGATATTCCGAAATGTAGAATGTTTAACAGGATAAAATACCAACAATCGGCTAAATGGGTATGTCACAACAAACAATCAAAGGAATCAAAAATTCCTAAGTGTGAAAGTTTAAGTACTGAAAGTAAGTATCGGACATCGCTATCTGATTGAACCTTTCTTAGACTATACTCATCAAAAATATGTTGTTTGGTATTTAGCGTAGCCTGTAAATTTATTTTTATAACTTACGTCTAGATTAAATTTTTTAGTCAAAATTTTATTTTATTTTATTTTTACCTTAGCTTATTTTATTTTATTTTAGTTTAGTTTAATTTTTACTTAGGTAAGAGGTCAAAAATTACTGAGGGTGCATTCAAAGTTGGATAAAATATACAATGCGTGAAATATCTGAGCTTAGGGTAAAAGATTTGGCATAGTTTATCTGGTTACACTACACAGTAGAAAATAGTTGGTAAAAGTTGAAAATATTTCAAAATTTCCGAAATTTTTCTAAGTGTTGGAAATTTCGAATCTAAGACAGACTCGAATGTGAGATACTTCGAATCTGTCAGTAGACTCGAAATTGCATAGACTCGAAGGTAGGTAGTATAAATAGGTCCACAGTAATGGCATTTATTTCTTACTACCCTCGAATCTGATTTCTCGAATCTGTCTTTGGCGATCTCGAATCTATTCTCGAGTCTATCGAATCTCTACTAAACGACATTTCGTCGAGTTTGAAGTCTTTGTGTTCGATTCTAATCTCATATCTAGGTATAATCAACAGGATTGTACAAGATTTTGGTGGTTTAATACACAAATTTAGACTTAAACATCACATTTTGATGTTCTATTGGTCAAAATTGGGTTTTTGCAAAATTACCAAGTTTGGACTAATAAAAGATCAAATTAAAAGCATAAATCTATAATTAGAACCTAGTTGAACTAATGTATGTGATTTGCTACGTTCAAAATGGTTAAAATTGTTGGTTTTTGTTGAAATAAGGTCCGACGGCCTTTCGAATCTGATAATAGGTTCGAATCTGATCATGGCTTTCTCGAATCTATCAATAGATTCGAGATGACCAGATATTCGAATCTGTTCATCAGACTCGAATAGGGTATTTTCGAATCTGTCCATCACATTCGAATATGGGCACTTCGAATCTGTTTCTCTCGATTCTGTACTTCATTTATTTTGTTGAATTTAAATTTTATTAACCTTGTGAAAATTTAATTGTGTTAGATTTTGTATTTAATCAAATACAAGATAAAACAAATTTGAATTTAAACAAGTTTATTGATTTTTAATAAAAATCTAACAAATTTTATGTATTGTGCAGATATGGCGCTTCGTGCTTTCGTCCCTAAGCACAATATGGTTCTTAATCCAGATAATCATATCCCTGAGGCGCAGGGTTATCGTGAAGTGTTGGACTTCTTAGCTGAATCCAGAATAAGCTACGCTTTGTTTCAGAACATTCCGATTGTAATCTCATATGTGAGGCAGTTCTATGATCACTTACAAGTTGACTGCTCTGTCACCCCGACAGTGCTGAGAACGAGGATCGCAGAGCAACCGTTGGTATTCTCTGCTGATATGCTGCGTCAAGTGTTGCAGCTAGGATCTCAGGAAGAGGAGTCTGGGCCTATTGACTTTCCACTAAGTATTAGGCAAGCGGCTTTTCAACGAATGGGTTACAGTCTAGATGTAACAAAGTCGTCTTATATGAAGAGTGGCCTGATCGGGCAATGGCGATTCTTAGTGCATGTCTTCATGATCTGTTTTGCACCGAAGAAAGCTGGATTTGATTACATTGTATCAAAAATCCAATCAGCAATGATCGCGATGGTGTACAATAAGAAGTTTAGTTTCTCGCAGCTGATTTTCTCAGAATTTATTCATCAAATTACAGCTCCTGAGAGAGAAAGGTTCCTGTTGTATCCGAGGTTCGTGATGATGTTGATACGTCACTTTTTGCCAAGTCTGCCACAATCGAATGATTCTTTGAGCGTAAATGTAATGGAAAAACGCATATTTGCTGATTGTTCCTCACACCGAGGAAGATTGGCTGTTCCTACTGCTCGTCCGTTGTTTGGAGCTATCTTAGACAGGAACTTTGTGGCACCTGATAATGCCAACTGGGCATGTGAAATAGAAGTTCAACAGCAACAGCAACAGCAACAGCAACAGCAACCGCATCAGCAACCGCATCAGACTCGTGCTCGTCCACGTGATCCAAGGCGAAGACAAAGAGATATTACAACTCAGTCTCAGGCGTCTAGGCCTTCTACGAGTCAGCCGGAGCCAGAGGTACAGGAAGCTGGGCCTTCAAGTGCCAATCCAGAAACCGAACAAATAGCCCAAACATTGGAGGAAATATGGGCTTCGGGTCCACATGCAAATGAAGATGTTGCAGCAGCATTGGTGGATGAGCTGCTAAGTCCGCCAGGAGATAATGATGATCTATTTCGTGATGTTGACGAATATGAGCCAGAGGGGGCTGAGGCAGGATTGACATCTTCGGAATCTGAAACCGAATCCGATGAAGTTCATGAGGTGGTAACTACCGAAACTGGAAGTCATTTTGAGACTTATGGTTCTAGATTGATTGTCAATCAAGGTGGTTCGAGGAGGAGAGAGACCAGGGAATTGGAGGAGTCCGATTATGAAGAAGAAGAGATTGCTACGTTAGTGACGAGGCCACGCGCAAAACGTCATAGATTTATGCAAGGGTCGTCTTCAATCTCGGAAGCACAACCAGAAACCTCTCAAGCCCAAACCCAAGCACCAACCACAGATTCACCATCACCGCCACCTCAGCAACACGAACCCTATATTCCGCCACCATTCAATCCTTCTCCCCTTCAGTCCATTCCATCTATGCCAGAAGCATACAATGAAAATCAAAGATTACTGCAGCTGAAGAGTCGAGTGGATTTTCAGCACGTTCAAATTATGACTCTCACTAAAGCAGTTGGTGAACTCCAAGCACATAACGCTAATCTGGATAAGGAGAATGCTGAGTTGAGAATGATTATTGAAGGTGTAAGAGATGAAAACACTGAGCTTAAATCTTTTGTCACTGACCAATCGTCTGAGATCCGAGCAATGCGGTCCCTCCTAGAGCAGCTTATGAAAAATCTACAAACTCAGGGGGAGACAAGTTGTAAAGATCAGGAAGTTCAGCGAGAAGATGATGATGATGAAGGCAATGATCCCAGTGCAAATAAAGATATTGAGTCTGTAGATTTTCCTGCAGCTCAAGTTACTCAAATTCAGGGGGAGCCTAGTCAAGGCGAAGGAAACAGGGGTGAAGCTAGTTCGTCTAAGGAGCCTACAGACTTTGAAATCAGTGAGATGATTGACGCGCTCATGGATCTTGATGATGATCCACTGGATGTAGGCTTTGATAACGAAGATGAAGAGCTTGAAGAAGGGGAGATTGCGCCAGAGGAGATAGTCGACTGGCGATCAGATGATGAAGTACTTGCTGATGAGGATGATGAAGCTGACGAGATAATTGTGCAGCAGAATCCTATCACAGATACTTATATGATTGATGGACATAACATTGTCGATGCAGATATAGTGAATGTTGCCTTAAATCCTCAGCCATCGACAGAGGAACCTGCAAGAGAGCTAACCAATGAAGAAAAACGAAAGCTATGGTTCAGGGCTGAGGAGAAGGAAGCAGCAATTAAACGGACAATGAGGGTGCCAGGTACGGGGAAGCTGTCTGAGAGAATTCTAAGCTGGTTCTTTGACAGAGAACTGCAGCTATTCATAATAAAGAGAAAAGACGGGCTTCAGTACATGAGGCGAACCTTAAAGGCGTTCAACTCCTTGCCAAAGATTGAAATTGCAGATTTAGCATGGAAAGATCTGATCAATATTGGCAATGATCCCTATGCGGACGTTATCGCAAGAATAATAAGAAAGGAGGGAAGATCGAGGAAATTTGAGCGCCTGAGTCCAAGAGTTGGGAAAAGAGTTGAGGATCCATCACGTATCGACCCTCTAACTGGTAGACCTTGGATGAGGATTCATTATAAGCCAGCCAGGTGTCTTAGGAAGGTACCTCTCAAGCCAATGCCACAAAACATTCTGAAGAATCTGAAGTGGTGGTATGCTGACACAGAAACTGGGGAAGCGGTTATGGAAGACTTAGAAGAAAAGGTTATTCTTAGAGTCTATGACCCGCTTCACCTGGTGAACTTATCCAAAGAAGACTTGCAGATCTTGTATAACTGTAAGATTTCCAGTGACGCACATATGGATGCTGAAGCGAGTAAATATGAAAATGTAGTCAAGGTATGTGTAGAAAAAGGTCTGTATGCTGGTAGTATTTTGAATCAATAATAAACCATGTTCTTAAATCAAATGTGTGAATTATTAGAAGCTATCGTCAAGGGGGAGTCTGTTGGTACATCCCGTGTGACGATAGCAGTCTAAGTTGTCTTACATTGTGATTTTGCATATGTTTGGTATATATATATATTATATATGATTGATGTTTATCAGTGTTTGTATGTTTGAACTTGATGTAATGTATTACAAGAAGTTTAAACATAAAACTCAAAGATAAAATCAATCATAAGGTAATATTATAAGTTTCATCACTTAAGTGTTTAAGTGTATTGGTTAGATTCGAATATGTAAAGGAAGACATTCGAATCTGTGATAGATTCGAATGTATCCTTAGATTCGAATATAGGTTAGATTCGAATCTGTCAGATGGACAGATTCGAATGAGGCCTTAGACCAGATTCGAGGTTGGCCCACAACAGACTCGAATCAGGGTCTATAATTAGGGATAGACTCGAATGATTAAAAAACCTTTGGCAGAATTCGTGAGGAATTAAGCAATAGGCGATCTCGAGTTTATCAGCTAGGTGAGTCCCATTTCGGAGAGAATTAGTACGTAGGATCGTTCGTGTGTCGTTCGTTCAGCGTCTAATAGTCTCCGTGTTTCCGTTGGTTGAGAGTTGTCCGTCTGACCGTAAACGAGGATTTCGCACTCGTTCACGGATCCGCGTCTAGATAGATCTGTCAGTGGTAGACCTTACATTTTAGCCAAATTCGGGTTCAGTCCTAACCGGGTTCGGTCCTGTCCGGTCCGATAACACCCCTAACCTTCAAAGTAGAGTTAGTTTTTGAGTTTTTATATACCAAATACCCGAACCGAACCGGTCCCGGTCCCGAATAGGACCGATTGTAAAGTAATGGTCCGGTCCTCGGGTTTAGATTTTAGCCAAATTCGGGTTCGGTCCTAACCGGGTTCAATCCGGTTCGGTCCGGGTTTGGTCCCGATAACACCCCTAATGCGGACAGCCGGATCAACACGTTCTACTTCTTCAACTTCCTCAGATTCAGACTCAGACTCTGAGGTGGTCATTGCTTGACCCTCTACCTCAGTCTCTCTTTCTGCAGCTACTTGACCCTGGACCTCAATGTCCATATCCTCACCCTTTGGTGGCTGATACTCATCAATCTCTGTAAAGATATCATGGAACTCTCCTGGAGGATCTAAAACGTCCTGAACCAGTTGTTCAGTGAGTTTTAGGTCCGAGGCAGTCCCTTGAGCCCATATTCGAGTGTTTGGGTTGTCTGATCAATTGCTGGGACTGAACTTAAAGTGCCTGCAGCGTCCGTTGATGGACCTGCTGTCGTAGGCTTTGAATGTCTGTTGAAGGATGGCCTCGAAGCCCGAATTTGTCTTTCTGGGGCTCTCTGCCTCCTGCATGGTTGCGGTTGTGGTTGTTGTTGTTGTGGCTGTTGCTGCAGTGGCTGTGGTTGAGGACCTTCACCCGCCCAGTTTTCTCCTTCTGGGGCAACAAAATCTGGATCAATTACTGCTCCAAACAATGGTGTCACCTGAGGCTTGACCTGCTCAGCCCTGCGTGCATTGTGCGACTGGCAGTCAGCAAACATTCTTTTATCTATAAACGCCACACCTTGAAGATCTGGAAGCTGTGGCAGATTCAGCAAAAAATGACGGATAAGCATCATCGCGAAGCGCGGATAACCCCATTTGACTTAGAAAATAGTATCAACTAGTTCTATTGGGTCCTAATCGAAGATATATGTAATTTATTTGAAGTTTCACACGTTAAAACTTGTGATTTTGAACCACAAAGTTAAAACCCCAAAAACTTCAAATATGGTCGATTTTTGCTATAATTGTGTCCTAAAATACCTAAACTTTGTATAATACTAATTAGTATACCTAAGTATGTTGGTAGATTCGAAAACAACGGAGCAAAACTTCGTGAAATAGTGAGAAATTCGAAACGACAAGTTCGAAATCGCCTGGGAACAAATTCGAAGCAAGAAAATCGAAGGTAGGTGAGTGAATGAGTCACTGTTGACCTATTTATACCAACCATATTTGAACTTGCATTTAAATTCGAATTTTCTGACATATTCGAAGGTTAATTCGAATTTGTCTAAAATTCCAATTTAACTGAAAATTTTTGAAAATTCTTGAATAAAATTCAACCTTTTCAACTTTTTCAACTTTTTCGTATAACGGAACAAACTTTGCAAAATTATTCACACTAAGCGATAGATTTTCATGCAATGTTTGTTTATTCAACTAAAAATGCATCCTTAGTAACTTTGACATTTTTCCTACTTAAAATAAAATAAAATAAAATAAAATAAAATAAAATAAGATAAAATAAAATTTTGAATAAAATTTAAACTTAAGCTATTCAAAAATACTTTTAAAATTTACATCTTATACTAACAGAATATTTTTGGCGAAAAAGTCAAAGAAAGGTTCAATCAGATAGCGGTGTCAAATACGCACTTTCAGTGTTACACTTTCACATGTAGGAATTTTTGATTCCTTTGACTGTTTGTCGTGACACATATTTCTAGGTGATTGTCGGTGTTATTTTCCCTTTAAACATGTTACACTTTGGAATATCCCTTGGCCTTTTTATTTATCAAGAAACTACCTTACGTGTCCCATACTTAGACATACTTCTATGATCAAGGCATACACACAATGATTATAACTTTTCGGTATTGCAAATTTTCTTTAAAAGGCAAACGTCGGACACAATTCTGTATTTACATACAACAGAGTGTCTTAGTTTGTCTTAAAGTTTATTTAAAGCTAGCAAGACAGCTGTGACAGGTCTGTACAGACGTACAACAAAGCGACTTATCTTGCTAACTCGAGTCAAACCAGAGGTAACAGGTCTGTACTTACGTACAACAAAGTGACTTGTTTTGACTCTCTACTTACTATCATGATTTTTCTATTCTTTTCTTTTCTTTAAGATGTATCTGCTGTGGCTATACATCCCCCAGAAAATTTGCATACCTCATTTAGAACCATTGTCTGTATGTCTCTAACATAAAAATTAAGAGCATTTGATCATACATCTAAGTTAGTTACACATATGACTTTTTCTTGAATATTTTATTAGCTTTTGAGATTCTGTTTGTGTATTATGCCTACCAACATATCAAACTAGAAAATGTATGTCACTTAGAGTTTAAGGTGCATTATGTGTGAAAGTTTAACACTTAAAGATTGTATCGACTGTGCTAATTTTCGTCACTTTGAACCTATGTCTCTAAGACTTAACTCAATTTTTTAATATTCTCTTTTTTTTTGAGCTTTTTATGGTTTTCTCTCTTTTTTCTTTTGTTTTTCATAAATAAGAGTAAACTAATAAAGTAATCTACTAACTTACTATAAAAGGAAATAAATTCTACTTAACTACTAACTTACTATTAAAAAGAAAGAAAAATAGACTAAGGTCAAGTTACTCTGGATTACGCATACCATTTAGCTGAACTAACAACTCAAAGCGTGACTTATCAAAAGCTTTAGTAAATAAATCAGCAGTATTATCTTCCGTTGCCACTTTACCAGCTTAATTAAGTTCTTTTCAGCACAATCATGTATAAAATGATGTCTTATGTGTATGTGCTTTGTTTTACTATGTTTAACTGGATTGTTGGTTATAGCAATAGAAGATTGGTTATCTATCCTAATAGGAGTATGAGTGTAAGTCAAACCGTAATCCCGCAATTGTTGTTGTATCCACAAAACCTGTGAACAGCAACTACCAGCAGCTACATATTCGGCCTCACACGTTGACACGGCTACCGAAGTCTCTTTCTTGCATTGCCAGGATACTAGTCTCCCTCCAAGGAACTGACAACCTACAGTTGTTGACTTTCGATTCAAGCTGCAACCTCCATAGTCTGAATCTGTGAATGCTTCCAATTCAAGATCACCATCCGCGTGATACCAAAGTCCCAGCTTCGGTTTCGACTTGAGGTATCTCAGAATCCGCTTCACAGCTTTCATAGGCATCTCTTTTGGATTAGCTTGAAACCTGGCACAAATACACACAGCAAACATTATGTCAGGTCTAGAAGTAGTTAAATACATAAGTGACCCGATCATGGCCCGATATAAAGTCGGATCCACATCAGTGCACTTTCTGTACCCGTTCCGAGATTGTGATTCACTTGAATCGGTGTGCTAAAGTGAGCGGTCAATTTTGTCCCTTCAATCCTGAAGCGCTTTAGAATGTTGTAGACATACTTCGTCTGATGGATAAACATACCCTCCTTCCTCTGTTCAACCTGCAAACCCATAAAGAAGTTTAACTCTCCCATAGCACTCATCTCAAACTTAGACTTCATCACCTTCTCAAAATCTTTGCACATCTGCTCGTCTGATGACCCGAAAATAATATCATCGACGTACACTTGTACCAAGATAAAATATTCACCCATCCTTTTCACAAACAGTGTACTATCAATTCTCCCTCTTTCAAACCCGTTTTCCAAAAGATGAGTAGATAGTGTATCATACCACGCCCTTGGTGCTTGATGTAGTCCATACAGAGCCTTATCAAGACGATACACTCTGTCTGGATACTTTGGGTCTGTAAACCAGGCGGTTGTTCAACGTACACCAGTTCCTTCACTTTGCCAACAGGAATGCACTTTTTACATCCAACTGATAGACTTTAAATCCTTTGAAGGGTGCAAAGGCTAGAAACAAACAGATTGCCTCAAGCCTAGCCACTGGCGCAAACACCTCGTTGTAATCGATTCCTTCCTCTTGGTTGAAACCCTTTACTACAAGTCTTGCCTTGTTGCGAGTCACAATACCCCGATCATCTCTCTTGTACTTAAAAACTCACTTGCTTCCTATTGCAACTTCTCCTCGAGGTAACGGAACTAACTCCCACACTTCAAGTTTTCTGAATTGTGACAGTTCTTCTTGCATCGCTTCAACCCAAGAATTGTCTTCAGTGCCATTTGCACATTCTTCGGCTCTACTTGCGAGATGAAACATGAATACAGACAAGTGTGAAAAGCCTCGGAGTCATTAATCATCGACAACAGCACTGTGTTGTTATTCAAACTACTCCTAGTCCTCACACCAACATTTGGATTTCCTATGATGCTCTCAACCGGATGATCCTTATTTATTCTAGATGTTTCTATCTCATCAACCCTAAGATTATCTCCTAAGTTTGATCCTATTTCACCTAACGGGGGAACGACTTCAGATGCTACATTCTCTTCCTCATGATCACTGTCCTCGGAGTTAGAATTTGTAGCCTGATTTTCGTTTGTAGGCAACTCAGAATCATTTTCTGCTGGAGATCTATCTTCTGTCATTGTAGGCTCAGAAGTTGATGGAAAGCTTGACTTTGGAAAACTTTGACCGTCGTCATTCAGATTTAATGACATTAAGTCATGTTCAATTGTACCTGCATTTCCATCCAAAGGAATGTTAAATGATTCAAACAGTTTGTCATAATAAAAAATCCATTCCGGACCAGTTTGGGGTTCATGTGTATAACTTGTTACATCAATGTTATACACAATCTCTACCATACCATTTGTTTTATTAAAAACCCTTTTGTTTGGTGAGTTAGGCACATAACCTAGGAAATAACCTTCGTCAGCCTTTTCACCAAACTTAGGTTGATGTTTTGTTTTCATTAAAGTACATGGTACCCCAAACGGTTCGAAGCCAGTTAAATTCAGTGGTCTTTTATTCAGAACTTCATAACAGGTTTTGTTCAGTGATTTGACAGTAAGGACCCGGTTTAAAACATGACATGCGATATTCACTGCCTCCCCCCAAAACATGGTAGGAAGCTTTGAATCCGAGAGCATAGTCCTTGCTGCCTCAATCAAAGTCCTGTTTTTCCTTTTTGGCCACCCCATATTGTTGTGGCTCATATGGTGAACTAAATTGATGCAATATGCCTTTTGATAGGCAATATACACCAATTATTGTGTTTTTAAATTTCGTTCCGTTATCACTCCTGATACGTTTTACCCGTGTCCCATAGGAGTTTGCGACTTGGTCTAAGAACCCGATTAACTTTGCAGTTGTCTCGTCCTTCGTACCTAAAAATAAAACCCATAAAAACCGTGAGTAATCATCAGTGATAACTAAACAGTACCAACTACCACCTATACTCCTTTTGTTGATTGGTCCGAACAGATCCATATGCAACAAATCGAAAGTGGCAGCTATAGAGTTCTGAGTCTTGGACTTGTGTGCCTTCTTGTGTTGTTTGCCTTTCTTGCATGGTACACACTTGTCTTCAAACAGAAAACTCTTCATCGGGACACATTGCACCAGACCATGTTTAGTGATATAGTTCATTTTTCTCAGGTGCAAGTGTGCCATGCGTCTGTGCCATAAAACTGATTCGGTCTCTGAAGCTTTAAATAGAGACATATTGGTCCCATTGAAGATTCCGGTTTATTCATGTCTAACATGTACAAGTCAATCTTCCTTGGGGCCCTCATCAGTATCCACTCTTCAGGTACTTTAAATCCCGGTTTTAGCACTAACGCCTCAGTATCAGTGAAAATCACTGAGTTCTTCTTATCACAGATTTGAGATACACTAATGAGATTGTGATCAAGTTTATCAACGTGGTAAACTTGATCAAGTTTGATAGTCCCATTAGTGACCACTCCAGTATCGGTGATATTTCCTCCTTTGTTACCAGCGAATGACACGAATCCCCTGTTCCCTCCCTTGAAGTCTGTGAGAAGACTTCTTTCCCCAGTCATGTGCCTAGAGCAACCACTGTCGACGAACCACTTGTTGTTTAGACCTGTAGTTATCTCCTGCACATGAAAGAAAAGAGGTTAGTTATCACGGGGAACCCAAGCCATGACTGACTTGGTAATACCATTCTCATCCACATACGTGAACTCCTTCAAATACCCATCCCTCCTTTCAGGTGACTTGGGTGTTTGATTGAGAGCCTGTTGTGGTGCAGAGTGATTTAAATTCACTCTCAGCCTTTGTGTAGGCATTTGCTGTGGAGCCCTCGAATAAATTCTATTATAGTGCATTTCATATTGATATCCCTGGGCTCTACCTGGTGTTTAATGTCTTACAGGAGTGTGTAACCTAACCGGAGTGTAAGCTCTTCTAGGTGTAGTACTCCTATAATTTTGTTGAGCAACTGACCTAGATTGATTAGGGACTCTATTCGGTGAATTAGTCCTAACCACTTCATTTGGTCTACCTGACACAGGTGTTTGTTTCACAGCAGTCTTTGGTGAGGCTTGCACAAGTTTCTCGGTGTTTTGAGAACCACTTGTGCTTGCGACACTTGGAGAGGGTTTGATGTTGCTGTTCTTCCGGTCTACTAAACCCTAAGAAAGCTCTATTCTGTGCGTCGTTAGTCTCTGCCGGTGACGACGTTTCTCCGGTGAAGAAGGCTGTAGCAGTCTTCATATCAGCTGCCACTGAAGGTTTTGATTTTCCAAAATACATGGCTGGATTTTGGACTTGTTCATAATTCGTTTCGACCTTCAGTAGTTCGAAATGATACGCCCTCAGCGTTCCCACTACATCCTCCAAAGATTGAGTATAGTACTTATCCTCCTCAAGCTTAATCATAGCCACGTACATCGCCCATTTGGCTGGTAAGGCATCAAGAAGCTTATTATTCTTTTCTGTATCGCTATACTCAATGTCATGACTTTCTAGCTCTGTCAGCAGATGATAAAACCGTGTGATGGTGTCGTCCAGCCTTTCATCCTACAAAGCCTTGAAGATCGCAAACTGCTGTTTAAGCAACTCCATACGCTTCCTCCGAACCCTCGGATTACCCTCACACCTCTTTTCCAACGTCTCCCAAAGCTCCTTCGATGTCTTTTGATTGCGGAATGTGTGCAGTATGTCCTGAGGTAACGCCATTCGTATGATAGCGTATGCGCGGTTCTCAGCTTCAAACAGCTTTTTGTCATCGTCCTTCATTTTCGAATACGTGACAACCTTCTGTCGCCCCTCTATCTCAGCGGTCGGTGGAATGTATCCCTTGTCGATACATATCCACATACGCATGTCGTTAAAACACACAAAATCGGCAAACCGATCTTTCCACCAGTAATAGTCTTCAAGTTTCATCAGCTTAGGCGGAGTATTAGCTTTGCCGACCTCATGATCCATTTCCAAAAACCGTTGAAGATTTGTCATTGTTTCAAAGGTAATTGAATTTTAACTTAATAAATTTAATTCGAAATTAATTTAAGTTAATTCTGTCGAATTTAGGTAAATTCGAATATAATTAAGTTTAAACCTAGTTGGGATTAAATTCGATTTAAGTTCTTAAATTCAATTAAATTCGAAATGGGTGACAAATTCGAAAGTCTCCAAACTCGAAGGTCCAAGCAAACTCGAAATCAGTCGAAATCGAACTCCAGTCAAACTCGAAGCCCCTTCTCGACTTTAGTCCAAACTCGAAGCAAACTCGAACACTCTAAACTCGAAAGTACTCTTAAGCAAACTCGAAAGGAGCGTATATTTGGTTAGACTCGAAAATAAGCAAAACCCTAATTACTCCTAACAGATTCGAGCGCCGCAAATTCGAGAAACGGCTAATACCTCGATTTTTTAACGTTTTGCAGATTAAATCAATATTTTTACAAAGAAAAATATTGAATTCGATCAAAAACGTGAAAAACAACAAAGTATTTCCCGGATTCCAATTTGATAAGCTCGAAAAATCCAAAAACTTGTGAGATTAACCGTCCAAAAGCGTCAAGAAACCTAGGATGTATCTTTATGAACACAAAGAACACGAAGAACACCCCTTAGGCTCTGATACCACTTGTAAGGTCTCGACTCTACAGATCTATCTAGACGTGACACCGTCAACGAGTGCGGAATCCTCGTTAACGGCTTGACGGAAACAACTCTCACACGGAACACGGAGACTATCAACACGCTGTACGGAAGAACACGAACGCACCTACGAGATGATTCTCTCCGAAACAACACTCACAAAACTGATAAACTCGAGATCGCCCTTTTGCTTGATCTCACACGAATTCTGCAAAAGTCTGCTAATGATTCGAGTTAATCCCTAATTATAGAGGCTCATTCGAGTTTGTCATGGGGCAAACTCGAATCAGGCCCAAGGCCCATTCGAGTTTGTCCCCTTGACACTCTCGAATCTGCCCTATAGATCACATTCGAATCTGCCTCTATGTTAAATTCGAATTTGTTATTAAATTCGAATTTCTCATGTTCAACTTATATTTGATTATATGATTCAACTTATATTTGACTTAATCTTTAGATTTTATGTTTGAACTTCTTGTAATACATTACATCAAGTTCAAACATACAATCAATAACTATCAAACATATATAAACACATACATCAAATATCCAATACTTTGCAATATTACTTGAACCAAAATGCGAGTATACTTAGACTGCTATCGTCACACAGGGTGTACCAACAGGGTTTATGTTGTTCCGGCTATCCAATTTTAGGTGTAGATTCTACCTTCCTATGTGGACAACTAGAAGCAACATGTCCCTTTTCATGACATCTAAACCAAGACATTTTATCAATAAACTTCTTATGCGTGCCCTTTGACTTAGGTGTCTCACTAGTGTCATGTTCTTTCGTCTCAACTATAGTGACTGTTTCCTCTTTCTGATTATTAAAGTCAGGTTTGGCTTCTCCTACAATCTTATCACTAGAAGACTGCACAAATTTGACTTTCTTAATCTTGACATTGCTATTAGTCACCTTAGTTTCTTTAACCTTAACAGATTCAGACACAGGTTCAGATGCTACCTCTGATTCAACTGGTTTATTAGTTTTATCTTGAGGCTGAGGCATATAGTTATCATTAAAAGGTGGAGGACTCTCATTATACCCTAAACCTAATGGTTTCTTAGACTGACGCTGTGAATCTACGATCTTCCCTAGGTTCAGTGAAGAGTTCCTAAACTTTTCTAATTTACTATTCACCTCTGCAACCTTAACCTTAGCTTCAGCTAGCTTTACCTCTTTAATCTTATGCTCTTTGGCGAACGCCTCAACATGCTCATACATTAGTTCTATCCTGACACACTGTTCAGTTAGCTTGTCTTTTAGAACTATGGCATCTTGAGCATCTGCCTTAAGCTTATCCCTAAGATCTTGTTTTATGTCTAAGAGGCTAGCATTGTCCGATTTTAAGGATTTAAGTTGAGCAGTTAGATTACTATGTGTTTCTAGCACTAAATTTAACCTATCATTAGAAGTAGCACAGAAAGCACATAAATCGCGGAATGTAGAAAAGTTCAGAATTACCTTTGCGTGATCTGATTCCACGTTTGCCATTTGTGCAGCAAACTCTAGAATTGTCTGACTGTCTGACTACTCCACTAGCACAGGACTGGTATCATTCTGGTGTCTGTCCTCTGTTTCTTCCTCTACTCCGACACTTCCAGTCTCTGTTACTGCAGCCATGAAGGCTCTAGCGTTAGACTCTGGATGTGTACTCCATTCGTATGTTCTATCAAGCTGTCTGTCTTTCGTTAACAGACCAGCTATGTTTGCCTGATTACCCGAACTACCCAGCTGATATCTCCCCTGAGATTGATTTTGGTAGTTCTCAACTTTAGGTCTTTGACACTCTTTAGCAAAATGTCCTAACCCCTGGCAGTTGTAGCACTTAACTTTGGATTTGTCGAATCCAATCTTATTATTGCTAACATTCAGATTTCTGCCCGTCCTTTTTATGAATCTCTTGACTCTCTGAGTCACCATGGCCAGTTGCCATTGAAGATCCATTTCTTCCAAATCATCAGGATCTACCTGATCATAGTCTTCATCCCATAGTGCAGGATCGTTGATTTTCCCTTGAACGCAATTGCCGTAGGCGGCCACAAATGAAGCCAAAAGATTTAGATGATCTTCAGCTGATTTTGCGCTCATTGGCATCCTTGAGACGTAGATGCAGACTGAGTTGGCTTTTCTTCCGGTTTGTAGTACCCTAAGAAAGCCCGGCTCCCTGAGTCGTCTACTTCTACTGGAGTCGAAGTTTTGCCCGTAAAGAATGATGTAGCTGTCTTTAGTTCACTTGCAACTGAAGGTTTGGATTTCCCAAAATACATATCTGGATCCTGTACTTGGTCATACTCTCGTTCCTTCTTCAGCAACTGAAAAGTTATAGGCCCTCAGCGTTCCTATGACTCCTTCTAGAGTTAGGGTATCATATTTCTCTTGATCATGCTTTATCAGCGCTACGTACTTCTCCCATTTTGCTGGTAAAGCATCTAGAATTTTCTCAATATTCTCTAAATCACGATACTCGACATCGTGATTGTCTAACTCTGTCAACAAGTGATAGAACCTGGTAATGGTCTCATCCAGCTTTTCGTTTTTCAAAGCCTTGAAAATAGCGAACTGCTGCTTGAGCATCTCCGTTCTACCTTTCCGAACCCTCAGATTTCCCTCACACCTTTTCTCAAGTGCATCCCACAACTCTTTCGCTGTGCGTTAATTTCTGAATGTGTGCAAGATCTCCTGAGGTAATGCCATTCGAATAATCGAGAATGCTCGGTTCTCTACTTCATATAGTTTCTTATCATCCTTCTTCATCATTTGATATGATAAGACTCTTTGACGGCTTTCAACTTCTGTCGTAGGTGGGATATATCCTTTATCGATACATATCCACATCCTCATATCGTTGAATCGAGCAAAGTTGGCGAACCGATCCTTCCACCAATAATAGTCTTCCAACTTCATCAGCTTGGGTGGTGAATTCGCCTTCCCGACTTCATGGTCCATTTCAATAAACTTTTGTAAACTTGTCATTTTTCTTAATCTTTTTGAATTAAATCTTATTTAATTTAATTTGAAATTAATTTAAATCAACCCTTTCGAACTTGTGTAAGTTCGAATTTGTTTTATTTTAAATTTGTTTGAAACTAAATTCGAAATTAAGTTTGAAATCAACAAATTCGAAAATATGACAGTTTCCAAGTTTAATCAAGTTCGAAAATAGGTAAATTCGAACCTGGGCAAATTCGAACTAAGGTAAATTCGAATCAAACCCTAAAATAATTCCGAGAGGAGTGTATTTTCTGACAAATTCGAATTTTTGACAAAATTCGAACAAACCCTAATACCCCCTTATCTTCGAGCGCCGCAAGTTCGAAAAACGGCCAAAAGTTTGATTTTTTCAACTTTTCAGATTAAACCAAAGTTTTTAGGATTAAAAACTATGATATCAACCAAAATGATTAACTAATATGAACTTTTCCCCGTAATCTTGCTTGAAAAACTCGAAAACTTATCTAAAAAGTGATTTTTCCGTCCAAAAACGTCAAGAAACCACAGATGCTACTTGTGAACACGAAGAACACCACGAACACCCTTATGGCTCTGATACCACTTGTAAGGTCGCCTGCCTACGGATTCTATCTTGATGCGACAACTGCCAACGAGTGCGGAGTCCTCGTTAGCGGCTTGACGGATAGACCACGCACACGAAACACGGAGACGCACACTGTGATAGACAAACAACAGAACGTCGCGACACGTGATTCTCTCCAAGAACAAAACTCTCTGATAACTTGCAAGTTCGAGATCCCCCTTTGCACTAATCGCTCTGAAATTCTGCAAAAGTCTAATAATTAATCGAATTAACCCTTAATTATAACACCCGGTTCGAATTTGCCTAGGACAAGTTTGAACAGACCCAAGGCCTTTCGAACTTGTCTTTTACACATTCGAATCTTAGGCTTCAAACTTATGTTTGAACTTATTGTAATACAATACACCAAGTTCAAACATACATACAATTAATATCAAACATATATAATCAAACATATAAAAAATATATATCAAACAGTTGTTAATGTATAATAACAGTCAAATTGACTTTTACAAAATATGTCTATACTTAGACTGCTATCGTCACACAGGGTGCACTAACATTTTGTTTGAATCAGTTGGTGGAAGCAAATTGCCAAGATTGATGTTGGTTTGAGTGAAAAGACTTGAAAAGAAGCAGCTGATCAATCTGCTGGAAGGAGATCAATCTGTCCGAGATCAGAAGGTTTTCAGTTGAATGTCGAAGCCTCAGCAGATCAATCCGCTCAAAACCCCATCAGTCTGCTAGATCGAACTGTGCAAGAATTGTGGATAAACTTCACTTAATTCCGTTAGGGTTTTGAGAGGGCTATATTAAGAGAGGCCTTAAAACGTCTAGGAGGCATTTCACACACATCCATAGCCCCTCTTTCACCAGGGCCGTTCCTATCATTTTTTGGGGCCGGGGCAAAACTTAAAACGAGCCCTCTATATAAATATACAAAATAAGCAAAGAATTTGTAAAAAAAAACTTACGATATGATAATGTTTACATTGTCGCAATGTTGTCATCTTTAAAAACTTCAAATCCGCAATTGCAAAGATAGAATTCATAAAAATTTGTTTCTTCGAGCATTTTTAGATGCAAAATCTTTAAGTGTATCAAGATCGATATTATCTAACATATCTTTTTCTATACATGATGTGGCCAAACCATTCAATTTTTCTTGTGATATTGTTGATCTCAAATAATTTTTTAATAACTTTAATTTTGAAAAACTTCTTTCTGCGGAAGCTACGGTAACAGGTGTAGTTAATAACTAGTTTATTACCCGCGTATTACGCGGATATTTTTAATATATATAAAATATAATAAATAAAAAGATAAAGATATAAATATTATTTTTTAAACAAAAGTATATAAGATGATATTATTATTTATTATGACCTATTAATTTTGTATATTTCTAAATATATATGAAGCGTAATTATTTTCTTATATATTCTTTAAACTTTTATTGTATTATCTTATAATTAACAAGTTAGTAGATTATTAGATTTTGTTTGATTTGATTTGAATTTAAAAGTGGATTATTTTAGATTCGGATAGATTTAATTAATAAGTTAGTAGAGTATTAGAGTTTGTTTGATTTGATTTGAATTTAAAAGTGGATTATATTAGATTTGGATGGATTTGATTTAATTTTCTTTATTAATTTTAAATTCTATAAATGCCACGTGTCAATTCATGGTGACGACACGTGGCTTCACCAGAAATGAGTATAGTTACTCTTTTAATAGTATAGATAGACTTGCGATATGCAATACTAACATTTGGATAACAATCCGCAACTTGAACAAACCTTGAGATTTCAACCGCCGACATCAAAGTGTTTGACAAAGTGATTTGTAAAACTTTTAGTTCCGAGAAAAAAACATCATAATCCACGTCGGACACATTGTTATGGGAAAACATATGTGTAAAGTTAACACAATGTTTTCTTAATTCAACATCATCCAATGACTTTAATTTCTTTGGGTCATATAAAAATCCAAATATACTTTCAAATGTTTTTAGTGGGTCAAATCTATCATGTAATGATCTAATTGTCATATCAACAACAACAAAAAAATAATCAACTCTAAAAGACTCTTCTTGCGATTGGATCCGATCTTCTTTATTAGTTCATCAAAATGTTTCTTTCTAATTACATGACGTCGTACCGAAAATGTAGATTCTATATCCATATCACATGCAATTGTTTTAGCAATGTTCATACTAGAGGTAAACCCATCATTCCTATATCTTTCAAAAAAAAGTTATTATACTTTCTATTTGATTAATAGTATCATCAATACATATAGATTTAAGTTGTAGTTTTTTACTCACCGTATTAGTAGCAAATAAAATATCATATTAAATAACCATACCAAGTAAAAATTCAAAGTTTTTTAAAGCACCAACTAAACTTTCTCATTCACTTTTTGATTTGGCATCTTCACAAGATTTACATAATTATAATAATGCAAATATTATTTGTGAGGCTTGAAATCTAATAGCTTTAACAATATTTATTCTACTTTCCCAACGAGTATTATATAAAGATTTCACACTCAACTAGAAAATAACACATATATACGTTGAATAATTCCAAAAAATGAAATAGCTTTAACCCAAGAATGTGTCATATCGCTTAGAGTAAGATTAAGGCTATGACAAACACATGACATATATAAGGCTTTCAGATTTATTTCAAGCAAACGTTTTGAACACCTTGATGTTTTCCTTTCATATTAGAACCATTATCATAACCTTGTCCTCTTATATCATTTACATCTAAATCTAGTAATTTAAGTGAATTAAAAGTTTCTTTAAAAAGTCCTAAACCAGACGTATCATCTACTTTTAAAAATCCTAAAAAAAATTCACTAACATTTACTTTCCTATCTGACATATTAACACATCGTATAATTAAAGTCATTTGTTCTTGATGACTTATGTCTGGAGTACAATAAAAAATTATAGGAAAATATTTTGCATCTTTTATAATCTTAACAATAGTATTTTTCACAGTATTAGCTAAAAGAGATATTATTTCATTTTGTATTTTATGCCCAAGATAATGGTGATGAATTTCATTATCGTTAATACGTCTTACATGATCTTGCATTGTAGTATCGAATTCTACCATCATTTCAATTAACCCCAAAATTTTACCATTGTTATTTGATAAAGTTTTTCATTAGATTCTCGAAAATCCAAGTTGTATTTAGATAGATACTTAACCGCAACAATTATTCTTTTGTCTCCAACGTTCTTTTTCCTTTATAATTTTATGTTGTAAATCTTTATCGATTGTTTGATTTTTTTTCAATCTTAGTTTTAGTTCATTCCAAGAATTCATACACGTTAAATGTTCAATACCATTTTCATGTCTTTAAGTATTTCACTAAGATGTTTCCAATCATTGAAACCTTCATTTGAAAAAGAACCTTTTTGATTAGTGTGTTTAAATAAGTTACAACAAAAACAATACACTTTATCTACATATTTTGAGTAAACTAACCATTTTTGATCACTTGTTTCTCCATTACTTAATCTTCTAGTATAATAAGCATAAGAAAAATGTCTAGATGTTTTATCCTTAGGAAATACAAGATTTGGTTCTCTTATGTGCCCTTTTTCAACTAATATATCCCTTAACTTGTTATCCAAACTATCTCATACTCTAGGATCATAAATATCTTTTATATTGTCATTTTCATTCAAGTTAGTAACATTTTCATCTAAAGTAATATCATTCTCATCTAAAGTAGTATCATTTCATTTAAACTTGTATTATTATCCTTCAAGTTAGCATCACAGTTATCTTTATTCAAGTTAACTTCATTTTCATCCAAATTAACATTATTCTTGTTCAAGTTAATATCACATTCCTCTTTATTCAAGTTGACTTCATTTTCATTCACATTAGAACCATTCGTATTCATATTATCAACACTCTCATTTAAAATATTAGAAGAGCTAGTTTTAAGGAATTACATATAGCCTCTTTTTGAGATTGTATAAGAATTTCATTTTCTTTTCTTTTTTTTTTCTTTTTTGACTTCCTGATAAATGTTTTTTAGGTAACATTATATAAAACTAAAGAATTACAATTACAATCAAACAACTATTTAACAAATAACAATTACCAAACCAAGTAAACAACTAGTCAACTAATAGTCTAATATTTAGCAATTAGAAAGCAGCAAAAACAAGTAAACAACTAGCAATTAGCAATTACAAAAATATGCAATTACTACTTAAAAATATGCAATTACTAATTTTCAAAACAAGTAAATAACTAAGAACGTGTTAAAGGAGCGAAAACACCTTTAGTTGAAGCTTTGAATTGTCAAAAACTTGATTCTAAATTCTTGAGAGTTGAGACTTGAATACTACACCGGAGATTCTGAGAACTCTTGATTAGGGATCAATAACTATTGTTGTGCTTCTGATTAAAAAAAAAAGAAAAGAAAACCAATTATTATTGAATTATAACTACAAATTTTACAATAAAAAACATAATTACAAGACATATTAGGATTTAGGAAAAATCTAATGAAGAAAATAACAATACCTTCCGAATTAAAGTTCAAATTCTTCTGCTAATCAGACATTCAGAACCCCGTCTCCACGACTCCACAGTTGAACTAATGAACTATAGAACTAGACTACTAAAGCAGAAAAGAAATGAGAAATCACGAATCAATCACCCGATGAACAGAAGGTCAGAACTCAGAAGGACAATTCGATATTTAGATGGATAACGAGTCAGCGATTGCGATTTGTGATTGGCAGAAAGCTTCAACGACTATGCAACAGAGATACAGAATATTCACACAACTCGACAAGTATGCGTGTTCCTGACTTCCTTCATAATATGCCAATCTTCCATACGAGCGGGCGAACGACAATCGAAGCGTGGTCCACGTGGACTGTTCTCCTTTGAAAATCACAATCTTCCATCGGTGTTTCAGTGTTTGGTAATCGAAGCGTCAATCATTTTGTCTTCGCCCCTGCGGCGCTGATTTTCTGGGAGTGGGTAGAGAAGTGAATGTGTGGTAAAATGAACGAGGCCCCTTTTTTTTTCTTCATCCTGGACTGAACCTACCCCTAACTATGCAGATAAAAAAAATATTTTGGGCCCCTAATCTTCTTGGGCCCTGGACAAAAACCCAAGTAGCACATGCTATGGGTCGGCCCTGTCTTTCACCTCCATCACTCATCACGGCTCCGTTTAACACCGAATCAACGCCTAGATCACTTCCGATTCAACCATTCTCTAATCCAACGCCTTGAAGATCTATTCACCCATCAAGATGCGAGCTTTGAAGGCTATGGAGGGCTAATCACACCACAATTACTTCTTGGGATAATCCATAGTGAATTTTTATATTTTGTCGAGTAGTTTTGTGAAATAACACTGATACATTCCATGTGATTTTCATTAGTTTATCATATCACTGCGTTTTTGTGTTCTTGCTTCTATTGTTGATTATCGTAAGACAAATTATTGCAATCATATCGTTCGTGCCGAGATCATGCTAGACTAGGAGTTAAGACGAGTGATGATCAAAACATACTTAGTGCCCAAGATTTATTGATAATATTGCCAATAGGTCATGTCTATGTGATCTTGAGTATAACTTAATAAAAGATAAAATATAATTACTTTTCAATGTGATAAAACCTAGAAGTAATCCATCCGTTCATATAATCACAACCTATGTGTTTGATGTTATTGTGTTCAACGTCTTTCTAATTAGTGATTTTTTGTTTGCATTGTTTTATTAGTGTTCATTGTCAAGTCTCGTTATTCTATTAAGTAAAGTATTTGGATTTGTGTTTTCGCTGCAACTAACCACATGTTCCTGGTGGATACGATCTCTCTTACCCTTACTACTTTACTTATTTGGAGTTTATTTTTGACGAGTTGGCGACATCTCGATCAGATAGTTTAGGAGGTTATACTGTTGATGAGTATTTTAGAGAACGTGTTTCCGAGTTTAAAATTTTTCAGAGCTTGTAATGAATGGTATTGTAATGTTCTGAAATGTAATTTCTTTATGAGTTTGTAATCATTTGTTGTGAAGAAGAAAGAAGATTAACATGTGATTATCTATGAAAGGGGAAGAACTAAAGAAATTACATGATGATCATGTTCATCATGAAGGGAAGATATGAAGAGTAAAGAGTTCATAGAGCTAAATTGAATGTAAAGGGAGAAGAGTTCACTCAATGCAAATGGAGAGTCCTTCGTTTGAATGATTTAGGGGAGAGCAACATTTTTATAATATCTAAGAGGAGAGTCGTCTTTTGAAGACCATAAGAAATTTATTCGAAGACATCAAAGATTAGAGAAAGAATTTGCAATCAACATTTAACCGAAGATATATGTTGCTGCAAGCCTAAGACTTCAAATTTTGAAGACTACAAGTCTTGAATATAATGAGGGGAATATTGTTGGACTTTATATTTTTTGTAATTCAAGTACTATTATAAGAGCTTGATCGTAAATATACTAATTTAAACACTATAAGAAAGAATGTTAGACCTCAAATAATGTATAAATCAATATAATAGAAGTCTAGGATTCAAATTGTAAATATTAGTTTTTTTTAGATATAGTATATAAGGTAATTTCTTATGAAAAATTTCTTAAGCCTTCTGTCATTAGGTTTGGCAAAAAAAAAAACAAAACACTCATTCCCGATGAGAAACCCAAAACTTGATCCTAGCTTAACCCCAGACGCCTTAAGTTGACCGAAAATGGGGACGAGAACACCCGATTTGTAATAACGTGGATGGATGACACTTTAATCCCCGACCCTCGTTTTATGTTATGTTTCAATAAATTATTATATATTTTTAATATTACAATTTATATTAATCATTACATTTTATATTTGTTACACACACACACACACATATATGGGTTCGGATGGTAAAAAACCATACTTTGTCTAACATTTTTGTGCATTGAAAAGTCGCTTGCGGACACGATGAAGGACACTTTAATCCCTATCTCCTATTTTATGTTATGCTTCAGTAAATTTTTATATATTTTTAATATTACAATGTATATTAATAATTACATTACATTATATATATATATATATATATATATATATATATATATATATATATATATATATATATATATATATATATATATATATATATATATATATATATATATATATATATAGGGAGGTTTCATTGAGAACTTTTGTGCATCGAGGCACAAAAGAACCTCGACTATCCATTGGATGAAAAGAATGTGTGAGTTTGATCAAATGGCAAAAGGGTAAATGAATAGAAAGTTTTATGCATCAAGTGCACATAATGAAATTCGCAGAGGGGTAAAACAGGAATTATGCAATCCTTATTTAATTATTACACTTTCAAAATTAACAAAAAGAATACAAATTCAAAATATATCAAAATATATGCATATCGTTCATCTCTTCCAAAAAAAATCATGCATATCGTTCATCTCTTCCAAAACCAAAATACATCAAAATACAAACATGAATCGTTCATCTCTTCATGCATATCATTCATCGTTCATCATCAAAATACATGCATGTCGTTCATCTCTTCCAAAATCAAAAACATGCATATCGTTCATGTCTTCCGAAATCATCAAAATACATCCTTTTATCTTTGAAGGTGTTTATCATTCAAAAATGCATCCTTTTATGACGTTTTTCATTGAAGGTGTTCATCATTCAAAAATTTATCATGGTAAGAGAGAGAGAGAGAGAGAGAGAGAGAGAGAGAGAGAGAGAGGTGAGGAGAGAAAAAGAGAGAAATTTTTGGTAAGTTGCTTAATTAATTAATGTATTGATTTGTTTCCTAATCTAATTAAACATAGTTTTCTATAATTAATTAATTTTCTTATAAATTTATTCCACAAATACCCTTAATGCACCATTGGTAGAATGTCCGATGCATAAAAGTTCTCGATGTTGCCTCGATGCACTCAATCGAACCTCAATATATATATATATATATATATATATATATATATATATATATATATATATATATATATATATATATATATATATATATATATATATATATATATATATATATATATATATATATATATATATATATATATATATATAGACACACACACAGTAAACACAAAATATAGAACCAAATGATAGTCACTTGGGGGGGGGGGGGATGAGAAGGTTTACTCAAACCCAACACATTCTCAATATCTGCAGTCAATAGGATCAACGTGTAACACATTTGTTCAATCGTGTTAGTTATTTCCAACAAATATTATGTAGTAGTAAAAGTTCTTAATTTTTCCAAATACCTTTAACCTTGTACTTTAATCTCTCTTTCATATGCTCCATATATGTCAAGTGTAAAAATCTTTAATGTTAATTTTACAACTAAATCTGGCTGCAAAACACAACAATATCAAGTTTTTTTAAGATTAATTGTTTGCGAAAGGATTAGCATGTGAATCAATTACCATCAAATTAAATACACACTGTGAGCATATCTTGGGATAAAATATACAGTATGTTAGGAGCAACGCGCGTGTAGCTTAAAATGTGCAAACCTATCAGAAGTTGAATTAGTATATATAATGCAATGGAAGATGCAACAACATTCTCATTTATACAGCACAGTCTCTCTCTCTCTCAATTACATATACGTTTTCTGATTACTTTTTATTGACCATACTTTTTGTATACTATTTAGTGTTATACATCTTTATGCTTGTTTAAAAGTATTGGCGAGAATAAATCTCTTTATTGATTGCGATAGACTTCATGACCTTTCAAAACTAATGAATTTTCTTTGAAACAGGTTTGCAAGTTTATGGGGGCTTCTAAGTTATCCTTTTGTCAGTATGGCTCCAAGCTAAAAGAAGAATATGTTCTAGTGAAGCATTTGGGAAAAGGTTCCTAACAACGAAGATAATAATTCATGTCTCTTTCACTACATGTCTCGGTATTTGATTTACGGTCTAGAGGTTGCATCAATAGAATACCCACACTGCTGGCTGGCTGCTGCTTATGTGGTATAAAACAAATACTATAATTTTCTCATTAAAACAAATACTATGTATGTTTGCTTTTGCAACTTAAATTGCTAGCTTGTTTAATAAAATAATCGTGTGTATCACCGGTTTGCATGTAATTTGAAACAATAAAATCTCTGAGCCCTTGCAGAACGTACATCTTGTTGTTTCTATGATTCCAATAACGAAAGTAAACATCCCATTCATTGCCATTTGTATCTAGAATATTCATCGAGATCCATTCAAAAGCAACAACTTAAGGGAAATAAACAAATTAAAAAATATGCATAGCATTAGCATTATTAAATCATTGCATTTAGAATGTCAACGGACATAATATTAAATCAATGCATTATTAAATCATTGCATTAAGAACGATCAGTGTGGAAATGATACTCATTGGAGATAAAAATGAAATATAACACATTTAAGATACAAAATGGAAAGGTAAAAGGATACGCAGTAGAGATGCAAGGCATCTCCAAATCAGTTTGGAGAGTCCTCTCAGCAGTAGGGGTGTGTGGAATGACCGAAGAACCAAACCGAAATTAGAACCGAACCAAAACTGGAACCGATTGGTAATATTCAGTTTGGTTATCGGTTCTTATAATCTTCAATTTTCGGTTATCGGTTATTCGGTTAAAGGTTCTGCGGGTATCAGTTTTATCGGGCATAGAACCAATAATTTGAAAAGCTCATAACATGCAAATTAAGAAAATAATTTAAAAGCTCACAATGTGACCGAAAAATATCATTCGTTGGAACAATATTTTAGGATGATGAAACTATATATTTATATGAAAACATCATGATCGACACTTTTCTTATTCTATTTTCATGTTTTTTGTTTATATCTTGTTATAATAGATAGAAATATATATATATATATATATATATATATATATATATATATATATATATATATATATATATATATATATATATATATATATATTAATTTTCGGTTCTAATCGATTCCGTACCCGAAATTCCCGTACCATAACCGAAACCGCATTACAATTATTGGTTCGGTTATCGGTTCTTAAAATCTTTAATATTCGGTTTCGATTAAATCGGTTCCGGGTTGGTTCGGTCCGGTTCCGGAACCGTTTACATCCCTACTCAGCAGTATCCAACACATAGATTAAATTTGATCCAACATTGTCTGCCAATGAGTTTTAACTCACAAACCGTTCTAAAGCATTATCAATCCAACCCATTGGTTCATAACTTATTAGTCCTATAAATCCAAAGATAAAATCTGGGCAGTTGTATCCAGCTATCAACAATTTGACTAAATATATATGAAACAAATAAAATATTTAAATTTGCATTAGCACCAGAGACCAATTACCTTATAATAGATAATCACCAAAATGGTAAAAATTTTCATCAAAAAAGCATAGAAAATATAGGATTTACCAGTGAATTTTAACCAATAAAGATAATACTTTTGTCAAAAATTCATTATAATGTTAGTAATTTGTAGGTCCCAAAAGATATCTCAAGTATATAGCCTTAAGCTGTAGAGGAGAGGGGGGGGGGGGTGGGGTGAATACAACACTTTAAAAACTACACACAATTTTCTCAATGTTTGTATGTATTATCAACAAATGTTAATTACAAACAAGCTTGAATGTCGAAAGGTTCAAGCTGAGATGACAGATACGACAGTATGTTTAACTAGTCTAAGACTGACTTAAACTAATTACAATGAATACACTCACTAAGAATCACTCATTGTGTTTACAAGACTCTGAGGAACAGCTTGAACAAGAACAGCTTAGACACTGAGCACTGTTTTATTCAAGCATACTTGCATGCATGTAAGACTCACTTTGAATGCACGTTCACTCTTGGTTTCAGCACTTAGCTTTTTGGCTTAAACTTTCAATCCTTGGAAGTTTCTTTTTATACTCACTCAGAGGATCTAAGTGAAGCTTCTTCATTGGACGGAATGAAAAAGGTAAAGTCTTGTTGAAAAGACAACATAAACTTTTCTGCACAATCTGAAAAGCAGACTTGTCTTCATGTGGGCAGAACTTTTATCTTTTCACTTTGTCTACTGTTGCATTGCCTTTAACTAAATAAGGAATGTCAACTTTGTGTTTTTCTTCCTTTGTAAAGGCCTATTTTGATATAAGAAAAAGGTCTGTCACCCTTTTTCAAATATCGTTTTGTCTTCATGTAACAGAACAGCTTGGGCAGGCTGAGCAGTTTTGATTTCCACTTTGTCTTCGGCTTTGTAAACTGATCTTGTGGTCAAAAACAATACATGAGGACTTGGAAACATATTCCATAAAGTGTTTAGCCTGTTCACAAAGAACAGGTTCTGTTCACAAAGAACAGAACACTTGTAAACTGCCCAAGCTGCTCACCAGTGTAGAGCAGCGTAGACAGTTTATGTCCAGCCTGTTCAGCAGACTGAACAGCTTGGGCAAAACTGCCTTTGTTGCAACACATGCAACATATAGAACAGCTTCAGGCTGATATTGCAAATCATTTTCAGGTTTCAATAAGGCATATAACAGGCCTTAAATTCAACCTTCAAAAGCATCAACATGTTTGATTAGTAATCTTCCCCTCAGATGCAGAACAGGTTTGACTGAGGCCTTTTTGTGCCTAACAATCTCCCCCTATTTGCAATAACCAGTATACAATGGCCTTATCAAAAGTCACAATATATTTTTACAGTACATTTGTTGAAATAAAATTACAACATCAACATAAAGTAAAAGATTAGTTTATATATACACTGATTTTTTATTACATTAGAACAACACATGTTCTTACAAAAGTACAACTGATGTACTGATGTATATTACAACTAATGTAAAAGAGAAAATTACAACTTATGTAAATAAAGTACAACTAATGTACATTGGACTGTTTTTGTTGGGAGCAGATAATGGTAAGCCTGTCCAACTGATGGACAGCTTCCATTCTTCACCTACCCAGATCGGTAGATGGACATCATTGTATTTGAGGTGGCAGTCCTTTTCCAAATATTCTTTCAAGTTCCTCCCTTGTTTCTTCCAGATCTTGAATTTCAACTCTGAGAAACATGAATTTTGGATCTTGAAGCTCACCTCTGTCATAAAAACCTCTCAGCTCATCCCAAATGGCTGCTCTCCATTTGCTAGACTGTCTGAAGGAGTTGGCAATTCTGAATGCTGCAAGCTGCTTAAGACCAACTTTGTGTAGGTCTGAAGCTCTCTGAAAACACTTTTTCTGTGTTAATGGATCTACAAAAAATGCCCCCAACTCAGGTTCTTCAATTACCTTACCTTCTTCAAACTCCACTCCTTTGGGCAGGTTGTGATTAACTCCTTTGATCTCCACAGCATAGTCTCCTTGTTCAATCATCATAAGGAGTTCTTCCGACTCAATATCTTTCCTTGTCCTCCTGGCCTTTATTTTTGGTTGTGTCACATAGACACCTTCACTAACTTCTTTGGAGATCAGGCCAAGATTCTTCACTCTCTCCATCAGCTTCTTGACATATGCTCTGACAGTCTTAGCAGTTTCAGACTTAGACTCACTCAGAGCAACTGCCAGCTCAATCCATTCTCTGTACCCCATTTGTGCAACGTCAATGTAGTCATATGTTTCTAGTTCTGGGCCTGCTGCACCCATTCTGGTTATTTTCAACTTCCACTGACTGCCTTTTCTTGATATGGGCACAGCTTTGACAATTGCTTCCTTAGCAAGCCTTCTATCAGCAACATCTTGAAATTTTCTTCTTGCCAGGTTGTCAAAGTGAAACTGAGCTCTTGCAGAAGGCACTGAAGTTTTGGTCACTGAGACCAGAGCACCTTTTTCTTTTTCTGCTTCCTTATCTTCTGCTGATCCCTTAGCAGCTTCCAAAATTTTCTTTTGCACAACCAGAGAGGACATTTTAACTTTCCTTGCCTCTTGAAGTGCAAAAGACTTAGCAGCTTTTGCAGATTCTTCTTCTTTTCTTAATGCTTCCAGGCTTGAAGCTGTTCTTCTCTAAACTCAAAATATTTGTGCATAGGAAGACCCATTTCTTTGGCCCTGGCTTTGTGAAATTTAAGCTCTGCTGCTTTCTGCTGTTGAGGATCAGTTGCTGCTTTTTCTTTTCCTTTAGCTGCTGTAGTAGCAGCTTCAGGACTTTCCTCCTCCTCCTCTTCTTCTTCTAAAATCAGATGCCTCCTTCTGCTGCTTGGCCTGCCTTCAGGAATAAATTCCTCCCCCTTAGACTGAGCAGGGATTGGAGATTCAGCCTGAGTAGGCTGAGCAGCATGGGAGGCACCCTCCAGTGTACCTGTTGAAGCTCCTGCTGGTTGACCAGTGAGTATTGCAGGCACTGATTTCTCCTTAGGAGAAGAAGTTTTCTCCCCCTTAGACTTAGTCTTCGAGGCAGATGACTTCTCCCCCTTTGAAGGAGATGTACCAGCACCTTCAACACCTGGTCTGCTTGAAGACACAAAGTCATCAGGCTTGCCAGCAGTTTTGGCAGCAGGCCTGGGGCCAACAAGGCTATTCACTAAGAATGCCAAGTTGTCCTTCACCTCTGCAAGCTGGGAAAGACAGGTTTGAAGAGAAGAGGATTGGGTATCAGCAAGAGAGGTCAGCATAACAATGTTTTCCCTATCAGAAGCTGTGAACAGCAAACTTTGAAGTTGTGCAAGATGTAATTCTAGAGAATCTTGCACATCAGCAAGGTTTGATGACACAGAATTTGATAAGGAGCCAATGAGTGTGTTCAAGCTGGCCAGAGTATTAGGAAGGGTAGAGTTGCAAGAAGTTAGGAGAGATGACAGCTGTTGAGAAATAGGTGTCATTGAGGACACAGAATCCTGTTGTAGTGAAAGAATTGAGGATAGGGAGGTGGACACATTTTGCAGCTGTGCAGTGAGTGCAAGCAGCTGTGGAGAATTATCAGTTTGTGGAGTGGCAGGGAAGGAATTCTTGAACAAATCAAAGAACCCCTTCAGCTGTTCAGACACAGAGTCTGAAATAAAAGAGGGTAGGGAGGTCATAGTAGTTTCCAAAGAACCAACTTTGTTGGTCAGCAGAGAAAGCTGATCCTTCAAAGGCAGGTCTTTAGGAGATGGAGGTGTATGGGTGGACTTTTTAGATTGGGTTGATGGAGAAGAAGATGATGAGGCTGGTGTATGAGGATGTGATGGAGAGGGAAGAGGAACAATTGAGAGAAGCTCCATAGCCTGGGCAAAAGTAATGTGGCCCAGCTGGGAGGGGTCAAAAGGTCCCTCAGCAGCGGCTGTAGCTGCATCATCAGGAGAAGGGGTTGATGTTGGGGGCCTTTCAGATGCTGCTTGTGTTGCAACACCTTCATGAAGGCCAGTGGGTGTTCCCTCTGCAGTGCCTTGGTGTAAAAGCACCTCATCATGGGGAGAAGGGATATGCATTTCAACATCAGCAGTGGTGAAACCTGCTGATGGAGTTTGCATAGAGGGAGCAGCCTCACCAAAGGGATGGTATGTTCCCTGAGGTTCATCAGCTTGGGTTGTTGGTCTCTCAGCAGCTGTTTGGTGTAGAACAGCTGTATCATGAGGAGCAGAAGTTTGAGGCTGAGCTGCTGATTGGTCTATAGTGTGGGCACCTCGTGCAGACTCAGGGTGTAAAGAAGTTTGAGTAGGGGACAGTGTGGACTCAGTATGGAGTGGAGAGGGCTCCTGGCTTTCAATATTCTCAGCCTGTTGGGAGGCTGGAATAGTTGAGGTGGTTATATCCTTTTGTACAACTGGTTCCTGTTGGGAGGAACCAGAGGGTTTAGGCTGACGCTGGGTGGACTCAGGTTGGAGTGAAACAGGCTCCAATTGTGCTGAACCTTCTCCCAAAATAGGAGAGGCAGCAGGGGTGGCTTCTCTTACAACTGAACCCTGTTGAGAGGGAACATAGGAGCTTGTTGTTTGGGCTGGTTTCCTTGTGGCTAGGGATTTTCGTTGGTAGTGGATGGATGAAGTGGGTGATTGTGGAGAGGTGATGAGAGGTTCAGACTGGACAGGTTTAGAGACTGGGTCAGAAACAGGTGGGTTGGCCTGTTCCATAGTCTCAGGTGCCACAAAGGCACCAGCCACAGAGGCTTCAGGTTCAACGAATGAACCAGGGTGAGGAGCCTGCTCCCCCTCAGCCACAAAGGTTAAGGGTGCAGACTCAGACTGAGCTGTTTTGGCCTTCTTTTGCACAGGCCCAGCTTCAGTGGTTGCCATGGTCCTCTTAACAAGTTTGTACATGGCTTTGGATTTTCTCTTGGGAGCAGCTTCTGGATCCACCCTCCCAGTAGAGGGTCCTTCCACCAATCCTAACAACCTCCTCATCGGTGTTGATAGATGTTGGTACACCCTGTGTGACGATAGCAGTCTAAGTGATTGAACATTTTGGTTTAAGTAATATTCAAAGTATTGAGTTTTAACGAGTGGTTGATATATATGTTTATATATGTTTGATAGTTATTGTTTGTATGTTTGAACTTGATGTAACGTATTACAAGAAGTTCAAACATAAAGATCAAAGATAAAATCAAACATAAGTTAAAAACATAAGTTTCAAATACAAGTTAGTCAGATTCGAATTCTATAAGGATTGGCATTCGAATCTATGACAGATTCGAATGTGATCCTAGGTAGATTCGAATGTGCTCACTTAGGCAGATTCGAGAGTGTCAGTGGGGACAAACTCGAATGGGCCTTGGGCCTGATTCGAGTTTGGCCCATGGCAGACTCGAATTAGCCTCTATAATTAGGGATAGACTCGAAATATTATCAGACTTTTTGTAGAATTCGAGAGTGATTAAGCAAAAGGCGATTTCGAGTTTATCATCAGTCTTAGTGTTCTTTCGGAGAGAATCAGTTCGTAGGTGCGTCCGTTGTAGTTCGTGCAGCTTACTGATAGTCTCCGTGTTCCTGGTGAGTGTTGTTACCGTCTACCCGTTAACGAGGATTCCGCACTCGTTGACGGTTCCGCGTCTAGATAGATCTCGTAGTGGTAGACCTTACAAGTGGTATCAGAGCCTACGGGGTGTTCTTCGTGTTCTTCGTGTTCATCTAGTTACATCCTAGGTTTCTTGACGCTTTTGGACGTTTTTCTCTCATCTTGGTGTTCTTCGTGTTTTTCGAGCTTAGCAAATTGTTATCCGGGAAATACTTCGTGTTTTTCACGTTTTTGATCGAAATCAATATTTTTCGTTGTAAAAATATTGATTTAATCTGCAAAACGTAAAGAAATCGAAGTGTTAGCCGTTTTTCGAGTTTGCGGCGCTCGAATCTATTAGGAGTAATTAGGGTTTTACTTAGTCTCGAGTCTAACCAAATCCGCTCCTCTCGAGTTTGATAAAAAGAGTTTCGAGTTTAATTCGAGTTTGTGCTACAGTCGAATAGGAGTCTCGAGTTTACTGTCATTCGAGTTTGCTTCGAGTTTGGACTATAGTCGAACAGGGGTACTTCGAAACTACTGGGTATTCGAGTTTGCTTGACCTTCGAGTTTAGGGACTTTCGAATCTGTCATCATCTTCGAATTTTATTGAATTATCAAACTTAATCGAATTTAATCCCAAACAGATTTAAAATTAATTATATTCGAATCTATCTAAAGTCGAAAGAATTAAATTAAATTAGTTTCGAATTAAATCTATTAAGGTCAATTCAATTACTTTTGAAAAGATGTCAAATCTTCAAAAGTTTCTAGAAATGGATCACGAGGTCGGGAAGGCAAATACTCCGCCTAAGCTGATGAAACTGGAAGATTATTATTGGTGGAAAGATCGGTTTGCCGAGTTTGTGCGTTTCAATGACATGCGCATGTGGGTATGCATTGACGAAGGATACATTCCACCTATTTCTGAAGTTGAAGGCCGTCAGAGAGTCTTATCATATCAGATGATGAAAGAGGATGATAAGAAACTGTATGAAGCCGAGAACAGAGCTTTCTCGATTATTCGAATGGCTTTGCTTCAGGATATACTACACACATTTCGGACTCAAAAGACATCTAAGGAACTTTGGGAGTCGCTAGAAAAGAGGTGTGAGGGTAATCCTAGGGTTCGAAGGAAGCGCATGGAGTTGTTGAAACAACAGTTTGCTATTTTCAAGGCGTTGAAGGATGAACAGATGGACGATACCATCACCCACTTTTATCATCTGTTGACGGAGCTTGAAAGTCACGGGATTGAGTATAATGACACTGAGAAGAACAATAAGCTTCTTGATGCCTTACCAGCCAAATGGGCTATGTATGTGGCAATGATAAAGCTTAATGAAGACAGGTATTATACCCAATCTTTGGAGGATATAGTGGGAACGTTGCGAGCTTATCATTTCGAGCTACTGAAGGCCGAAACGGATTACGAACAAGTCCAGAATCCAGCGATGTATTTTGGAAAATCAAAAAAACCTTCTGCGGCAGCTGAACTGAAGACTGCTACAGCGTTTTTCATCGGAGAAACGTCGTCACCAGCAGAGACTGATGACACACTGAACAGAGCGTTCTTAGGATTGGGAAGATCGGAAGAACAGCAGCCTCAAGCAACACAGGCATCAACATCTCAGGGCTACTCTAAGATGCCCATGAGCGCTAAATCGGCCGAAGAACAGTTGAACTTACTTGCTTCATTTGTTGCCGCGTATGGAAACTATGTTCAGGGAAAAATAAACGATCCTGCTTTCTGGGATGAAGACTATGATCAGGTCGACCGTGACGATCTTGAGGAAATGGATCTCAAATGGCAACTGGCCATGGTAACCCAACGTGTTAAAAGATTCATCAAACGGACTTGGAGGAATTTGACGATGAATAATAAGGGGATTGGCTTTGATAAGTCCAAAGTCAAATGCTACAATTGTCAAGGTCTGGGACACTTCGCCAGAGAACGTCAGAGACCGAAGGTAGATACGTACCAAGGGCAGAATCAGCATCATGGACAGTTTCAGAATCAGTCCCAACAGCGATACCTTTCAAGTTCATCTGCCGGTCAAGCCAATCTAGCTGGTCTATTATCAAATGTCACATCTGACAGACAACTGGATGGTACCTACGACTGGAGCTCACATCCGAAATCCAATGCTAGAGCTTTTATGGCTGAAGTCACGGAAAATGGATGTGAAGGGGAAGAGCAGACCACAAGGGACAACAGTCCGATGTGGGTGGAGAAGACGAATGATCAGACGCTTCTGGAGTTTGCCGCTCAAATGGCCAACGTGGAATCCGATAACACAAAGGTTAGTCTGCATTACTCTCTTTTTCATGAAATTATGCATGTTATGTGTTACTTCTAACGATAGGTTGAATCTAGTCTTAGAATCACATAAAACCATAACTGCTCAAAATGAGTCTTTAAAAGCTGATAACGCTAGCCTAAATGACATTAAGCAAGATCTTAAGGACAAGCTTAAAGCTGATGCTCAAGATGTCATAGTTCTAAAGGACAAGCTGAGTGAGCAGTGCGTAAGATTAGAACTGATGTATGACCATGTCAAGGCTTTAACCAAAGATCTTAAGACAAAAGAAGTAGAGCTAGCTGAAACTAAGGTGAAGGTGGCAGAGGCTAATAGTAAGTTAGAAAAGTTTAGGAATTCAAGTCTTAACCTAGGGAAAGTTTTAGATGCTCAACGCCAATCTAAAAAGCCTGTAGGTCTAGGATTTCATGAAATTCCTCCCCCTTTTAATGCAAACTACGTGCCTCAACCTCAGGAGAAAACTGATAAATCAGTAGACTTAGAGGACATACCTACACCTATATCTGAGCCTGTATTAGAAAATACACCTAAGGTGACTGATACAACCGTCAAGGTTAAGAAAGTCAAATTTGTGTCTTCCTCCAGTGAAACACCTGCAGGAAAACATAAAATTGATTTTAATGATCAAGACGATGAACCAGTCGCAATAGAGGTTCAAAAGGACCAAGACACTAGTGAGACACCTAAGTCTAAGGGAACACACAAGAAGTCCATAGACAAGATAACCTGCTTTAGATGTCATGAAAAGGGGCATGTTGCTTCTAACTGTCCGCTTAGGAAAACTGAAGTTACACCTAAGACAGGGAAGCCAACACCAGTTAAGCCCTCAACAAGTGTGGCAAGCACTAGTAGTTCTCAGAGTACCGAGAAAACTCTGCAGCCTACACCAAAACAAGTTGTGAAACAAGTACCGGTAAAGGTTGGACCAAGGGAAGTGGTTAGGACTAATTCACCGAATAGGGTCGTAAATCAATCTAGGTCTGGACCTCAACAACAATATAGGAGCACAACACCTAGCCGAGCATACACTCCAGTTAGGTCACACACTCCTATTAGACATCACACACCGGTTAGAGCTCAGGGATCTCAATCTGAAATGCAATATAATCGGAATTATTCAAGAGTTCCACAACAAATGCCTACTCAAAGGCAAAGAGTGAATTTACATCACTCGGCACCACAACAAACTCATGTTCAACGACCCAAGTCACCTGAAAGGCGAGATGGGTATTTGAAAGAGTTTAAGTATGTGGACGAGAATGGTATAACCAAGTCAGTTATGGCTTGGGTTCCCCGTGATAACTAACCTATTTTCTTTCATGTGCAGGAGATTACCACAGGTCCAAACAGCAAATGGTTCGTCGACAGTGGATGCTCCAGGCACATGACGGGGGAAAGAAGTCTCCTTACAGACTTCAAGGGTGGGAATCGGGGATTCGTATCATTCGCGGGAAATAAAGGAGGAAACATCACGGGTACCGGAGTGGTCACTAATGGGACGATCAAGTTGGACCAAGTTTATCACGTTGATAAACTGGTTCACAATCTCATTAGTGTATCTCAAATCTGTGACAAGAAGAATTCAGTGTTGTTCACTGACACTGAAGCGTTAGTGCTAAAACCGGGATTCAAGATTCCTGAAGAATGGGTATTGATGCGGGCACCAAGGAAGAATGACTTGTACATGCTTGATATGAACAAGTCGGAGACTTCGATGGGGCCAATCTGTTTGTTATCCAAAGCTTCGGAGACGGAATCGGTATTGTGGCACAGACGCATGGCACACTTGCACTTAAGAAAAATGAACTACATAACGAAAAATGGGTTGGTGCAAGGTGTGCCTATGAAGAGTTTTCAGTTCGAGGACAAGTGTCTACCATGCAAGAAAGGCAAACAACATAAGAAGACACACAATTCCAAGACGCAGAACTCCATAACCTCTACATTCAATTTGTTGCACATGGATCTTTTCGGACCAATCAACAAAAGGAGTATAGGAGGTAGTTGGTATTGTTTGGTTATCACTGACGATTACTCACGATTTTCTTGGGTTTTCTTTCTAGGTACAAAGGACGAGACGACTTCCAAGCTCATCGGGTTCTTAGACCAAGTGGAGAATTCCTACGGAACACGGGTTAAAAGGATACGTAGTGATAATGGAACTGAGTTCAAAAACACTGTAATTGGTGTATATTGCCTCTCAAAGGGCATAGTGCATCAATTTAGTGCACCATATGAGCCTCAACAAAATGGGGTGGCCGAACGTAAAAACAGGACACTGATTGAGGCAGCTAGGACTATGCTTTCGGATTCAAAGCTTCCTACCATGTTTTGGGGGGAGGCAGTGAATACCGCATGTCATATTTTAAACCGGGTCCTAACTGTCAAATCTTTGAACAAAACCTGCTATGAAATTTTGAATAAACGGCCACCTAATTTAACTGGCTTCGAACCGTTTGGGGTACCATGCACTTTATTGCGTACAAAACATCAACCGAAGTTTGGTGAAAAGGCTGATGAAGGATACTTCCTAGGTTATGTGCCGAACTCACCAAACAAATGGGTTTTTAACAAAATAAATGGTACAGTGGAAATTGTGTATAACATTGAAGTCACAAGTTATACACATGAACCCCAAACAGGTCCGGAATGGATATTTGACTATGATAAATTATTTGAGTCATTTAACATTCCTTTGGATGAAAATGCAGGTACAATCGAAAAGGACATGGCGACGTTGCATCTGAATGACGATGGTCATACCTTTCCGAGGACTACATTCCAATCCACATCCGAGCCTACTTCAACTGAAGATGGATCTCCAGAAGTCACTGATCCAGAAGCACCTTCTACTGAGAACCAGACTCAGACACCAAATTCCAACTCTGAAGAAAATGTCCACGAGGAGGAAAATGTAGAATCTGAGGAAGTTCCCCCATTAGGTGAAATAGGATCTAACTTAGGAGATAATCTGAGAGTTGACGAGATAGAGACCTCTAGGATCAACTAGAACCATCCTATAGAAAGCACCATAGGAAATCCTAACGAGGGTGTGAGGACTAGGAGTAGTTTAAATAACAACACTGTGTTGTTGTCGATGATAAATGACTCCGAGGCATATCATACCTGTCTCTATTCTTGTTTCATATCGCAAGTAGAGCCTAAGAATGTGCAAATGGCACTTAAGGATAACTCTTGGGTTGAAGCGATGCATGAAGAATTCTCTCAGTTTAGGAAAGTAGAAGTGTGGGAGTTAGTTCCATTACCTCGAGGGGAAGTTGCCATAGGAACCAAATGGGTTTTTAAGTGCAAAAGACACGATCGGGGTATAGTCACTCGCAACAAGGCTAGGTTAGTTGTAAAGGGTTTCAACCAAGAGGAGGGAATCGATTACAATGAGGTGTTTGCGCCAGTAGCAAGGCTAGAAGCCATTAGGTTGTTTCTGGCTTTTGCCTCCTTCAAGGGCTTTAAGGTCTATCAATTAGATGTGAAGAGTGCTTTCCTATATGGGAAAGTGAAGGAGCTGGTGTATGTAGAACAGCCGCCCGGATTTACAGATCCAAAATATCCAGATAGAGTATATCGTTTAGATAAGGCTCTATATGGATTGCATCAAGCACCAAGGGCGTGGTATGAGACTCTATCCAACCATTTATTAGAAAACGGGTTTGAAAGGGGTAGGATAGATAGTACTTTGTTCGTTAAGAGGAAGGGAGAACACTTCATCGTGGTACAAGTGTACGTTGATGATATCATTTTTGGATCATCAGACGAACAGATGTGCAAAGATTTCGAGAAGGTGATGAAGTCGAAATTCGAGATGAGTGCAATGGGAGAGTTAAATTTCTTTTTGGGGTTACAAGTTGACCAAAAGAAGGAAGGGATGTTTATCCATCAGACGAAGTATGTCTATGACATATTGGAACGCTTCGGGATGGAAGGAACAAAACTGACTGCCCATTTCAGGACGCCGATTCAAGTGAATCACAATCTCGGACCGGGTACTGAAAGTGATGCCGATGTGGATCCGACGTTATATCGGGCCATGATTGGTTGTATTTAACTGCTTCAAGACCTGACATCATGTTTGCTGTGTGTATTTGTGCTAGGTTTCAAGCTAATCCGAAGGAGATGCACATGAAAGCTGTGAAGTGGATTCTACGATACCTCAAGTCGAAACCGATGCTGGGACTTTGGTATCACGCGGAGGGAGATCTAGAGTTGGAGGCTTTCACGGATTCTAACTACGGAGGATGCAGCTTGACGCGCAAATCAACAACTGGAGGTTGTCAATTCCTAGGAGGGAGACTGGTTTCCTGGCAATGCAAGAAACAGACGTCGGTAGCCGTGTCAACGTGCGAGGCCGAGTATGTTGCTGCTGGTAGTTGCTGCTCACAGGTTCTGTGGATACAACAACAATTGCGGGATTACGGTTTGGCTTACACTCAAACTCCCATTAGGATAGATAACCAATCTACAATTGCTATAACAAATAATCCAGTTAAACACAGTAAAACAAAGCACATAGACATAAGGCATCATTTTATTCGTGATTGTGCTGAAAAGAACTTAATCAAATTGGTAAAAGTGGCAACGGACGATAATAATGCTGATTTATTTACCAAAGCCTTTGATAAGTCACGGTTTGAATATTTAATTCAACTAAATGGAATGCGCAACCCAGAGTAATTTGACCTTAGTAGAAGTTTATTTCCTTTTATAGCTGTAGTATTTCTTTCTTTTTATAGTAAGTCTGCTAAATTAGGATAGTTTCTATTTTTAGTAAGTTAGTAGGTTATCTTCTTTTATTGCTATTTCTTATGAAAAACAAAAGAAAAAAGAGAGAAAACCATAAAAATTCAAAAAAAGAGACTATCAGAAAAAGAGTTAAGTCTTAGATGCATAGGTTCAAAGTGACGAAAATTAGCACAGTCGTTACAAACTCTAAGTGTTTAGGCTTTCACACATAATGCACCTAAAATTCTAAGTGTTATACTTCATTTTAGTTTGATGTGTTGGTAGGCATAATACATATAGGGAATCTGAAGGCTAATAAAATATTCAAGAAAAAGTCAAACGTGTCACTAACTTAGATGTATGACCAATCGGTCTTAATTTTTATGTACAAGACATACAAACTTTGAGTCTAAATGAGGTATGCAAACTTTCTGGGATGTATAGTAACATCAAATACATCTTAAAATGGAAAGAATAGAAAAATCATATAAAATTGAGAGTCAAAAACATGTAACTCTGTTGTACGTAAGTACAGAGCTGTTGCCTCTGTTTTGATTCGGGTTAGCAAGATAAGTCGCTTTGTTGTACGTCGGTACAGACCTGTCACCGCTGTCTTGCTAGCTTTAAGAATAAACCTTAAGTCAAACTAAGACACTTTGTTGTATGAAAATACAGACTTGTGTCCGATGTTTGTCTTTTAAAGAAAGTTTGCAAATACCAACAAGTTAGAAGCTTTGTCTGTATGCCTTGATCATAAAAGTATGTCTATGTCTGAGTCACGTAAGATAATTTCATGATAAATAAAAATGCCAAGGGATATTCCGAAATGTAGCATGTTTAAAGGGGTAAATACCAACAATCGGCTAAATGGGTATTTCACGACAAACAAACAAAGGAATCAAAATAATTCCTAAGTGTGAAAGTTTAAGTATTGAAAGTGAGTATCTGACACCGCTATCTGATTGAACCTTTCTTTGACTATACTCATCAAAAATATTTTGTTTAGCATTTTAGCATAGGCTGTAAGTTGTAATAAATGCAGTTTAAGTCTAAGTTAAATTTTTTGGTCAAAATTTTAAAATTTTATTTTTACTTATTTTTATTTTATTTTATTTTATTTTACCTTAGTTTATTTTATTTTATTTTATTTTATTTTTTATTTATATTCTTCTTAGGAAAAAGGTCAAAAATAACTGAGGGTGCATTCATAGTTGAATAAAATAAACACTGCGTGAAAATCTTGTGCTTAGGGTAAAAGATTTGGCATAGTTTATTCCGTTACACCATAAGGTGAAAAAGTTGAAAAAGTTGATTTTATTTCAAAATTTTTGAAATTTTCAAAGTTTAAGGAGGTTATTCGAGTTTAGGGAAAACTCGAATTGGGGTAAGCTTGAATCTGTCAGTAGATTCGAAATTGGCTTTAGACTCGAAGGTAGGTGGTATAAATAGGTTAACAGTAATGTCATTAAGTCATCTGTTTTCGAATCTATATTCTCGAGTCTATCAGGCGATCTCGAATCTATTTCTCTCGAGTTTACCGATTTCACTAAAGACAACTATTTGTCGAGTCTCTTGCTTGGTGGTTCGATTCTACTTCTAGATCTAGGTATAAACAACTGGATTGTACAAGATTTGAGTAGTCTTATTCACCATTTAAGCCAAAATCACCGATTTTTGAAGGTTTATGGGTCGAAATCATGTTTTTCAAAATTACAAAGTTTGGACCGATAAAGAGTCAAATTAAATGCAAATGTCTGAGATTAGAACCTAGTAGGGCTAATGAATGTGATTTTCTGAGTCCAAAATGGTTAAAATCATGGAATTTGGTGATGAGTTGGGCCGACATTTCGAATCTGTTAATGAACACTCTCGAGTCTGTCAGTAAACTCGAGAAGAACATTACATTCGAATCTGTCATCAAACTCGAAATAGAGTGTCTTCGAATCTGCTTGTTCGAATTTGTCAATTTATTTGAATTATTCGAATTATTCAATTTAATTTTAATTAAACTTGTAGATATTCATATGTGTTGGATTTTGTACTTAAACAAGTTCAAAATAAAACAAGTTTGAATTTAAGCAAGTTTATTGATTTTTAATAATTCTAATAGTTTATCTATTGTGCAGATATGGCTGATAGAGTATTCGTGCCTAAGCATAATATGGTCATCCCCCCCGACCATCATATCCCTGAGGCGCAGGGTTTCCGTCAGATGATGGATTTCCTAGTGGAGTCTAGGATTGCATTTGCATTGTCCCATAACATCCAAATCGTGATTCCATATGTACGGCAGTTTTACGAACATCTGCAAGTTGATTGTACCGTCACCCCAATTGTGCTAAGGACAAGGATAGCAGGACAGCCATTAGTGTTTTCTGCAGATATGTTGCGTCAGGTTCTTCAGCTGGGATCTCAGGAAGAAGAAAATGGGCCTATAGACTTTCCTTTAAGTATTAGGCAGACAGCTTTTCTGAGGATGGGTTACAGCTTGGATGTTACTAAAACATCGTATATGAAGAGTGGGCTAATAGGTCAATGGAGATTTTTGGCGCATGTGTTTATGGTCTGTTTTGCGGCCAAGAAAGCTGGATTCGATTATATTGTCTCGAATATCCAATCCGGGATGATCGCTTTAGTTTATAATCGGCGCTTCAGCTTCTCTGAAATGTTTTTCTCAGAATTTGTTCATCAAATCACTGCGCCTGAACGCGAAAGATTGTTGCTGTATCCACGATTCGTGATGATGCTCATCAGGCACTTCTTGCCGAATTTGCCTCAGCTTAATGAGATTCAAAGTGTCGCAGTTATCGACAAAAGGATTTTTGCTGACTGTTCTGGGCATAGAGGAAGGTTGGCAGTTCCGGTCGAGCGCCCATTGTTTGGAGCTGTAATAGGCAGGAACTTTGAAGCACCGGATAATGCCAATTGGGCAGGTGAAGTGGAAGTACAACTTAGACAGCCACAACAACAACAACGACAACAACCGCGTCCTCAGCAACAGAGGAGACGCCAAAAAGCTACCGCGAGTCAAACTCAGGCAACTAGGCCTTCTACAAGTCAACAGCAAGAGGTACAAGAGGCAGGGCCTTCCAGTGCAACACTAGAATCTGAGCAGATAGCCCAAACATTGGAAGAAATCTGGGCTTCTGGGCCTCATGCAAATGAAGAAATAACTGCTGAGCTGGTTGATCAATTACTAGAGCCTCCGGAAGGAGAAGAAGATGTTTTTAGGCAAGTTGAGGAATACCAACCTGAGCAGACCGGTAATGATGGGTCATCGTCAGCAACTGAGTCGGACGATATGGAAGAATTAGAAGTTGAAGTTCCAGAGTCGGTTACAGCAGAACCAACAGTTCAGATAGGAACTTATGGGTCGAGATTGGTAGTGAATGAAGAAGCTTCAAGGCGGCAAGCATCACGAGAGTCTGATGACTCTGATATTGAAGAAGAAGAGGTCGCTCCATTAGTGACGAGGCAAAGGGCTAAGCGTCATCGCTTTATGCAAGGAGCTACTTCCGCTTCAGTAGCACAGCCTGAAACAGTCCAACCTCCACCTACTCAATCCACCATACCACAATCACCACCACATGCTGAACCATACATCCCATCACCCATCATTCCGACTCCAATTCAATCCATCCCATCCACCTCATCCACATACGCAGAAAATCAAAGGTTTTTGCAGCTAAAAGATAGAGTTGACTTCCAACAGATCCAGATCTTAGGCCTAACGACGGCAATCGGTGAGATTCAGAAGCACAATGCAAATCTGGATAACGAGAATGCTGATCTGAAAAAGATAGTGGACAAAGTACAGGAAGAGAATTTAGAGTTGAAAACTTTTGTCGCTAATCTAGCAGCTGAACTAAGATCGATGCGCTCCCTAGTTGAGCAATTAATGAAAAATATAAAGGCTCAGGGGGAGACATCCTGTCGTAATCTAGTAGAAGTGCACAGGGATGATGATGACGGTAATGATGATGACCACGGAAATGATCCCAGCACGCAAGGACAGAATGAGCCAGTAGATTTTTCTGCTGCTCAGGATGTTCAGACTCAGGGGGAGCCGAGTCAATTGGAAGGTGAAGGAGGAGAGGCTGGTTCCTCAAGGACTTTGGAAAGCGATATGATAGATGCGCTAAAAGACATTGAGGAAGAGTTAATGGAATTTGATTTTGAAGATGAAATAGAAGAGTTGGAGGAAGGGGAATTTGTACCTGAGGAGATTGTTGATTGGAGATCCGACGACGAAGTAATAGAGGACGAGGACGATAACGTCAATGAGGTGATCATAAATTCACAACCTATCACGGAATTGTATGTGCACAATAATCACAATGTGATTGACATAGATGACATCAAGATAGCCTCAGTCGAAGACTCACAACTTGAAGAAGCAGAGAAGGAGCCATCTAGGGCTGAGTTGATGAAGCTTTGGTTCCGCAAGGAAGAAAAGAAGACAAAGCCAAAGATGAAGAAAAGAATGAGAATTCCGGGTGCTGGAGATCTCTCAGGAGGAATTATATGCTGGTTCTTTGACCGAGAACTGTAGCTATTTATTTTAAAAACGAGAGATGGCCTTCAATACTTGAGGCGAACACTGAAAGCATTCAATACACTGCCCAAGATTGAAGTTAAAGAGTTAGCCTGGAAGGAGCTGATTAATATTGGAGATGATAAGTATGCAGAAGTGATTGAAAGAATTATAAGGAAAGAAGGTCGATCAGGCAAATTTGAGCGACTCAAGCCAAGGACTAGAAAGAAGGTCGAGGATCAGTCGAGAACAGATCCTCATACAGGTAAGCCATGGGCCAGGATGGTATACAAACCTGTGAGGTGTCTGAAGAAAGTACCAATGAAATCGATGCCTCAAGATGTTCTAGGCAACATGAAATGGTGGTACGTCGATAATGACACAGCTGAAGCAGTCATGGAAGATACACATGACAAAGTGATTTTGAGAGTGTATGATCCACTGCACTTAATAAATCTATCGAAGGACGACCTGAATAAGCTGAATAATCAACCTATCTTCTTTCACGAAGGATGGAGGTCTAATGCCAGGAAGTACCAGAAGGTAGTAAAAGTATGTATAGATGCAGGTTTATACGCAGGTAGTAGTATATATAGTTCTAGTACTTAATCAAGATGTAAATAGTTAGAAGCTATCGTCAAGGGGGAGTCTGTTGGTACACCCTGTGTGACGATAGCAGTCTAAGTGATCGAACATTTTGGTTTAAGTAATATTCAAAGTATTGAGTTTTAACGAGTGGTTGATATATATGTTTATATATGTTTGATAGTTATTGTTTGTATGTTTGAACTTGATGTAACGTATTACAAGAAGTTCAAACATAAAGATCAAAGATAAAATCAAACATAAGTTAAAAACATAAGTTTCAAATACAAGTTAGTCAGATTCGAATTCTATAAGGATTGGCATTCGAATCTATGACAGATTCGAATGTGACCCTAGGTAGATTCGAATGTGCTCACTTAGGCAGATTCGAGAGTGTCAGTGCGGACAAACTCGAATGGGCCTTGGGCCTGATTCGAGTTTGGCCCATGGCAGACTCGAATTAGCCTATATAATTAGGGATAGACTCGAAATATTATCAGACTTTTTGCAGAATTCGAGAGTGATTAAGCAAAAGGCGATTTCGAGTTTATCATCAGTCTTAGTGTTCTTTCGGAGAGAATCAGTTCGTAGGTGCGTCCGTTGTAGTTCGTGCAGCTTACTGATAGTCTCCGTGTTCCTGGTGAGTGTTGTTACCGTCTACCCGTTAACGAGGATTCCGCACTCGTTGACGGTTCCACGTCTAGATAGATCTCGTAGTGGTAGACCTTACAACAGAGGAGGCTCATTTGGAAGAATAGCAGTATAGAAAAATTTATTCCCTATCACAGGGAAGGCAGCAGTATGAAGTAAGGGCTGAGAGTTGTACAAGTGCTCACCACAAATGTGTCTGAATATGAGGCTCAGAAATCTGGGGTATCGAACAGCAGCTGGTCTTGGGTCCTGCTGCACCAGATTCCTCAAGTTCAGGAAGATCCACTTAGCCATGTCCAATGTAGTCCCATCCACCAGCTGTAGGACTATTGGTATTTCATCACGGCTCAGTTGGTCAAAGGAACCAACTTAGCTGCTGAAGCTCATCATCACTGAGGCAAACAGAAAGCTGTAAGTAGGAGACAGTTCCTTCCTGTACAACGTAGCTCCAATTTTGGGTTCTGCTACACCATAGAAGCGTAGCAAATTTCCCATTTGCTCATTTTCAGGCTGGGGCATGTCATATGAATCAGCAATGGGCAGATGAAGAACCTCCCTGAGAAGATCAGCAGTAATCTCAATGGTCTGAGTCCCATTGAGAATAGTCCCCTTGATGACTTTGGTATTGGGGTTGTAGGAACAAGTGTACCAAAACTCGTATACCATCTCCTAGTACAGGACACCAGGAGTAGCAATCATAGCGTAGTTCAACGGATGAACTGTCAAAAACTCCACCATTTGGTCATAACCTTTCCCCACATAGTTTTTGGGGATTGTAAGATTGGCAATGTAGTTAGTGGGTTTGAGGGTTAGCATTGTGGTGACTGATGAATGTTTCTGTACATCATCACCAACAAATACTGGTAGGAAGGGGTTGTTTCTATGAGCCATTTTGAGAGTAGTGAGAGTAGCAGAAGCACAAGACACTTAGTCGAGTTTTAGGGTTCTTAGGAGGTTTATGATAGTAGTGAGGAAGACGAAGATGAAACAGTATGAGGTATTTATAGGATTCGAATGCGAGAGGGTATGAGAGAGAAACATTTAAGCGGTTGATTTGAAAAGGTCGTTAACGGAAAACGGAATGGTTGTCCATGTCAGACCGTTTGTCAGACCGTTTGTCAGACCACTTGAGTCCTTTTTAATCACTAACACACGTAACCCACATTATTCGCAGTAATTAAGTTAAATAAAAACAGAAATTAAGTAACTTAATTGTGAAGAAAGGAAATTAAAAACTGTTGGTCTAAGCTGTTGGTCAAACCTGTGATGAGCAGGGTCATCACAAGCTGTTCATTCTTCAAGTTGTTCCCCCAACCTGTTCAACCATGTAGAAACAGGTTGTGTCCAATAGCTGATCAGGTTACAAGACTATGTCTTGTAAATCAGTGTGAGGGAATGAGCAGAGTGAAGAATGGACCATCAGAGCAGGCTGGACGAGTAAACTGGTTTTGTTCAGCCTGTTGCATGTTCAAGCTGTTCAAGGATTTCAGAAAAATGGCTAAGTACAGAACATGCAGAGCCTGTTCTGTCTAAGCTGTTGTGAGAAACTTGATCAGTGTGAGACATACAAAGTCTTAGACCTTTGAGGACACTTAGTCACTTTTGTTTAACATGCCCAGCTTGCTGACAAGGTAATTAAACCTGGTTTCATCAAGAGGTTTGGTGAAAATGTCTGCAAGCTGTTCATTTGTGTAAATTAAACTTACCTCCACATTACCTTTCTGAATGTGATCCCTGATGAAGTGATGTCTGACTTCAATAATTGTTGGAAATGGCTATGGCACTTGTGTTATCACACAGAATAGGAATTTTCCTATACACAAGCCCATAGTCTTCAAGCTGATGCTGCATCCACAGAATCTGCCCACAGCAGCTTCCAGCAGCAATGTACTCAGCTTCAGCAGTAGAGGTAGACACTGAGTTCTGCTTCTTGCTACACCAACTTATCAACTTACCACCAAGGAGTTGACATCCACCTGTTGTGCTTTTCCTATCTAGCCTGCAGCCTGCAAAATCAGAATCTGAATAACATGTTAGTTCAAGGCTTGAGTCTTTGGGATACCAAAGACCCAAACCTGGTGTACCCTTCAGGTATCTGAAGATTCTTTTAACAGCAGCTAGATGAGATTCCTTTGGATCAGCTTGGAACCTAGCACACAAACAGGTGGCAAACATAATATCAGGTCTACTAGAAGTTAAATACAGCAAGCTCCCAATCATACCTCTGTAAGCTGTTACTGAAACATCTTTGCCACTGGCATCAGCATCCAATTTTACATTGGTTGCCATTGGGGTTTTAATAGGAGAACTTTGATCAAATTTAAACTTTTTCAAGAGATCTAAGGTATACTTTCTTTGATTTATAAAAATTCCAGTTGAGGTTTGTTTAACCTGTAATCCTAAAAAGAAAGTAAGTTCTCCCATCATACTCATTTCATATTTGGATTTCATGAGTAATGAAAATTTCTTGCATAACTGCTCATTGGTAGAACCAAATATTATATCATCCACATAAATTTGAACAAGCATAATATCAGATTTCACCTTCTTTATGAACAGTGTGGTATCCACTTTACCTCTGGAATACCCATTGCTCATAAGGAATTCAGTAAGAGTGTCATACCAGGCTCTAGGGGCTTGTTTGAGACCATAGAAAGCTTTGTCCAACTTATAGACAAAACCTGGATGATGTTCATTTTCAAAACCCTGGAGGCTGCTTAACATAGACTCTTTCTTGCAGCTTCCCATTCAAAAATGCACTCTTCACATCCATTTGAAATACCTTAATGCTCTTATGAGCAGCGTAGGCTAGATACAAACGAATTGCTTCTAGCCTGGCCACAGGAGCAAATGTCTCATCATAGTCAATTCCTTCCTCCTGTCTATAACCCTGAGCAACCAGTCTTGCCTTATTTGTTATGACATGACCTTGCTCATCCATTTTATTCCTGAAAACCCATTTAGTTCCACTTATAGTTTTACCTTTAGGAGCAGGGACCAGCTTCCATACCTTGTTTCTCTCAAACTGATTGAGTTCTTCTTGCATGGCAGTGATCCAATTGGCATCTTTTAGTGCTTCATCAACTTTCTTTGGCTCCATTAATGAAACAAAACTAGAGAACATACAAAAGTTCCCTAAGCTGTCCCACCTTGTTTGTACCCCTTTGTTGATGTCACCAATTATTTGATCATTGGGGTGACATCTGATCCACTTAGGATCATTCTTAAATGAGGATTCTCCTAAGTTATCAGCAGCTTCAGCAGGTCCTGTTGAACAGCTCTCAAGATTTTCAGACACACTGTTGTCTTGAGCCTGTTCACTTGTTGAACATGACTGACCACTGTTGAACATATCAACAGAGGAACCAGGAAAATCAGCATTGATAGGTTCAGGACATGCAGTTGTAATTAGGTCAGTACACTTATTCACACAGGGTGTATTGACATAATCATCATCATACCCATCATGATTAACAGGTTCCACACTGGGTGTTGTGGAGGCTTTTGAGTCCTCTTCACTGTTTGAATGCATGAGATCATCAAAGTTTAACTCTCCTGAAACTGATTCAGGAACAGCTTTTGTGGAATCATTCTTGGACTCTTCAAAGGTGACATTGATAGATTCATCTATCACCTTTCTTTTGTTGTTGTACACTCTGTAGGCTTTAGAGATAGCAGAGTGGCCAACAAACACACCTTCATCAGCTTTTGGTTCAAACTTTTCCAGTTGGTCCCTTTGATTCAGAATGAAGCAGGGACAACCAAACACATGGAAGTAACTGACATTTGGCTTTCTCCCTTTGAGCAGCTCATAGGGGGTCTTGTTGAACCTTTTTACCACTAAGGATCTGTTTTGGGTGAAGCAGGCAGTGTTAACAGCTTCAGCCCAGAATGATGAAGGTAAACCAGATTCACACAGCATGGTTCTAGCAGCTTCAATGAGAGTTCTGTTTCTCCTTTCAGCAACTCCATTTTGTTGTGGAGTTCTCACAGCTGAAAAGTTTTGAGTGATTCCTTTCTCTTCACAGAAGTCTTCAAGAGTACTGTTTCTGAATTCAGTACCATGATCACTTCTAAGCTGCTTCACTTGGGCAGAGTTCAGCATTTCCATCTTTTTCACAAATCCAATAATTTCTCTAGCAGCCTCTCCTTTGCTCTTCAAGAAGATAACCCATGTGTACCTGGAGAACTCATCAACCATTACTAGAGTGTATCTTCTTCCTCCTAGTCTTGGGACATTAACAGGTCCAAACAAGTCCATATGGATTAAGAAGAGAGGAGTATCAATAGAAAAGTTATGTTTGGATTTAAATGATGATTTCCTCTACTTGCCTTTCTCACAAGCTGTGCATAGTTTATCCTTAACAAAGGTTATAGAAGGCAAACCTGTCACCAACTCTTTCTTACAGAGTTATTTGATGTTCTTGAAGTTCAGGTGTGACAGCCTTTTGTGCCATAACCAGTTTAAGTCTGCATTTGTTCTTGTGAGAAAGCATGTTTCAGTTGTGGGATCAGCAGATTGCATGTCCACAACATATACACATTTCTTTCGTTGAGCACACATCACAACTTTGCCTTGGGGATCCAATATGTAACCCAGGTGCTCATCAAAGTTAACCTTATAGCCAGCATCACACAGTTGACTTATGCTAACAAGGTTATGTTTAAGCCCAACCACATAGGCTACTCTTTTGAACACTGCAGCACCAGCTTTAAGAGTTCCATATCCCTCAGTGGATCCCTGTACATTGTCACCAAATGTGACTTTTGGCCCTTTTTCAGGCCTGAGATCACTCAGCAGGTCCTTACAACCTGTCATGTGCCCTGAGCAGCCACTGTCCAAGTACCAAACCTGGGATGGTTGTTTTTCCTGTAGAGTGACAAGAAGAATATTAGTCATTTTTAGGGGAATTCATCACAGAGATGAGTTCTCCTACTTCATCAACATTTGTTGATGGACTTGTGATGTCAATGATCGGGTTATAATTTATCATGTTTATTAAGCGTAAAAGAGTTGTTTTTAATGCAAAAGTGTTATAGAATGTGCCGCTATTGAATAAATTCTGTGCTTGTGCAGGTAAACAAAATCCGGTTTAAAATGGTGAAAAAAGGACAAACTTTCAGAGCCAGGCGCAGCCCTGCGCCCAGACCACGTGCTCGACAGAAGAAATTAATTCACAAAAATACGGATTTTACAGAGGGGCGCAGGGGGGGCGCAGGCCTGCGCCTACGGCTGCGCCCAGCCCATTAAAATATTAGACGGCCGTTTTTAGGGTTTTTCTAGCTTTTCCTATAAATACCAAGTCATATTTCAGAGTTTCGGATCGTTTTTTGGAGGAGAAGGCTAAGGAAAAGAACCCTGTTTGAGCGAAAACACGTACGAAGAACACACGAGTCAAGCTACGGCGATGGATCCACAACTCTTGAACGTTGCATCAACTATGTCCGGCTAAGCTCACCATAATCATTCTCGGAGGAAGCACATCGCTAAGTTTTATTTTATGAACGATTACTTTAAGTTTGCATGGTTTTTATTATTTATATTTTGATTGTAAACGAATGATTATTATTGTGGTTGTTGCGTTTCGCAAGATAGTTCGTAGACATTTTATTATTCGTGCCGAGTTAATTGTTTAATTAAGACGAGTAATCAAACGTGTCACGTGCTATGCCCAAGATCACGAAACGACTTTAATAATAATTATAACAAAGACTATGTCTATGTAATCTTCAAATCGTTTTTATAAATTAAATGCAAAGCGAGGTGTGGAATCCGGGAATGATTATCTTCGCACTTTATTCAATCAAACAATTTTCTTAAGTTTTCTGTTCACAAATGTCGCAAGTAATTAGTTTTATAAATCAAGCAATCATCTTTTTACAACCAAATCAATCTTTCTAAGTTACTTACTTTGCAATGCTAGTCGCTTAAATACGTGTAATTAACCTCTCGCTCTCTGTGGATACGATCCCTACTTACCCTAGCTTCTAAGGTATTTAGTGGTTATTTTTGACGGGTTAACGACACTCGCATCAAATTTTGGTGCCGTTGCCGGGGAGCGGTTGCGCTTAAATCACGTATTTTAGTAATTAGCTTAGTTTAGTTGCCTTATTTTTTCTAGAGTAATTTAGGTAACATAGTTAATTTCATTTAATTTCAATTATTTGCTTATTTGCTTTTATTTGCTTACTTAAATTAGTTTAAGTTTCCTTATTTTGCTATTATTCTATTTAATTAGTTTTTAATTAGTTTTTAATCTTTACTTGTTGCCTTAGTTATTAAGAAAAAGGGAATCGTGGCGCAAGCATCGATTCCCACCAAAAAGAAAGTAATTAATTCGAATTCTTCATCTAGCCCTCATAGGTTTATGCACACACGATATTCTGGTAGAATTTCACCCTTGAAGTTTGATCCAGAAATCGAAAAAACCGCTAGATCTAATAGGCGAGCCACAACTCAAACGAACGAAACTAAAGATACTACTCCTAAAGTAAACGTGGAGGAAGAAATAATTAATTCGGAAGACGAGAATATCGATAACGTTCTTGTCAACGTCCAACAAAACCAAAGACCGATGGGAGACCGTAGAACCGTAGAATCCCATTATAGGCCGGGTGATATCCCTGATCCATCACCCATTCTCTACCCAATCAATGAGAATGAGCCCGAAATTAGGCCACAGTTATTTAGCATATTACCCGTTTTTCGCGGAGCACCAAGCGAAGAACCGTATGAGCACTTAGCTGAATTCACTGCCATATGTAAGGCCAATCACGTTAGGGGAATGACCGTAGACGCACTAAAACTCAGACTCTTTCCTTTCTCTTTGAAGGAACGAGCGAAAAATTGGTTCGTGTCACTTCCCACTGATAGTATAACTAACTGGGATGAGATGAAAAAAGAATTTCTAACCGAATATTACCCAATTAGTAAAACTACAGAAAAACGTAAAGAAATTACTGGATTTAAACAGAAAATTGGGGAACAATTTCGCGAAGCCTTTAATAGACTAAACGAATTACTAAGAACATGCCCTCACCATGAAATTCCTAAATGGATGTTAATTAAAACCTTTTTCGATGGGGTTAGTCAAGAAAGTAGGAATATGATCACCGCCGCTTCAGGCGGAACCTTTTTAGCTAAGGAAGATGACGAAGCTTGGGAATTGTTAACCCAGTTAAGCAAAGGTTTAAAAGTCCAAGCGGGTTCGGATAGTAGTGTTGGTGTCCAAGTTATGGGCATAGACAATGCATGGAAGAAGGAAGTTAAATCTGATATATCTGAGCTAAGCAAAACGATGGACTTGTTGATGAAAGGAATGGGAAAGGCTACAGCGGCACAGGTCTGCTGTGTCACTTGTGGAGACCCTTCTCATCCAACCGAGAATTGCCCACATACCTTCACGCATGAAGAGTATTTGAACGAAGCTTTTGGCTTTCGGCAACGAAGAGAACGGGAGAACCCCTACTCGGAGACCTACAATCCGGGATGGAGAAAACACCCGAACTTTAGTTGGAGGGATAATCAAGATAATGATGCTCCTCCGAAGCCAAGATATGAGCAACCTCGTCAACAAAACCGAGATTTCCAATATGGATCGACCTCAGCTACGAAGGATGATCGGTACTATAAACGCCAAGACCCTAAAGAAGAAAATGATTCGCGACAAGTGTCGGGGAACTCAAAAGAGTTTTCTAAGTTTATGGAATTCATGAAACAACAAACCATGGTTCAAGCGAAAACTATGGAGATGCTTGGAAGGCAGATGGGACAAATTGCCGAGTCTCTGACTAAACGAGAAGAAGGGAAGCTTCCAAGCAACACCACAGTTAACCCATCACACCACCATGGCAAAGAAAAGAAATATGAAGTGAATGAAGTGAACGAAGTTAACAAAGTCACTACCCTTAGGAGTGGAAAGGAAGTAGATAATAAAATAGAAATGCCTAAGGAGAGTGAGACTGACGACGAGGTAGAAATTGTTTATGAAGAAGAACCACCCAGATCGGAGTCAAAGGTAGAAACAAAAGTTAAGAAGGTAACCTTTAAGGAAGTAGAAGCCAAGAAACCAGTAGAGACTAAAGTTGGGGAAGGGAGTTCCAATACTGAAAGTGCTCCCTACCCAACGGCATTAGAAAATCCAGCTTCATTCCCTTATGGTAAGAAAGGACCTAAAAACGAAGAATTATGGGATATTTTTAATCAAGTTAAAATTAACATTCCCTTAATCAAAGCAATACAACAAGTCCCTTCTTACGCTAAATTCCTAAAAGACCTTTGTACTCAGAAGCGAAAATTTAAAATAACTCTTCCAAAGCAAATCAACATCACTGAACAAGTCAGTGCAGTTATCACTAGCTCACTGCCGCCTAAACTAAAAGACCCAGGATCACCCTTGATCCCGGTAACTATTGGCGATATTCAAATAAAAAAAGCACTTCTAGACTTAGGGGCGAGTGTTAATATTCTACCTGGTAATTTATTTGACCAACATGATCTAGGAACCCTACAGACAACAGATGTCATCCTACAATTAGCAGATAGGTCTACCAAAGTACCACGAGGGATGTTATCTGATGTAATCGTTAAGGTCGAAGATTTCTATTATCCAGTAGATTTCTTAGTGTTGGACTCAGATAGCGCTTACAAAGAAAGCCAACCGGCAATCATATTAGGACGTCCCTTCTTAGCCACAATTAACGCTCAAATCAATTGCAGGACAGGAGCATTAGACATAGCATTCGGAAACCGCAAACTCCGACTTAATGTCTTTAACAATGTACCCAATGCACCATTGGATTCAGAATGCTACATGATTGATTTAGTTGATGATTTAACACAACAACAATTATCAACAATAACATGTAAAGATCCAGTGGAGCTGCTTCTGTACTACAATGAGCATAAGCTTGATAATATGCCTGAAGCTAAGGAGTTCGAATTTGAATGTGTTCAGTCAGTAGATTCTACTCAACCACCATGGACACATAAGATCGAAAAACTTCCGACTGATCTTCCACCATCAGCAAAACCATCTTTAGAGCAACCACCCAAGTTAGAGTTGAAACCACTTCCATCTCATCTCAAATATGCTTTTCTTGGCCCTGAGAATACACTGCCTGTAATCATTGCCACAGACCTTACTGCTGCACAAGAGAAGGCCCTGTTAGAAGTGTTATCGAGATATAAGGAAGCGGTAGGCTGGACCATAGCAGATCTCAAGGGAATTAGCCCAACGCTGTGTATGCATAGGATTATAACTGATCCAACAGCCAAGCCAAGCAGAGATGCTCAGAGAAGGCTAAACCCTAACCTTAGAGAGGTAGTGAAGAAAGAAGTGTTAAAATGGCTAGATGCTGGAATTATCTATCCGATATCAGACAGCCAATGGGTTAGTCCCACACAGACGGTTCCAAAGAAATCTGGAATCACTGTCGTCGATACTCCTGAAGGAGAAAAGATTGCAACTCGCCCTGTAACGGGGTGGAGAGTATGTAGCGACTACAGAAAGCTAAATGCCGCAACCTCAAAAGATCATTTCCCCCTGCCATTCATTGATCAAATAGTAGAAAAATTAGCAGGGCAAAAATTCTATTGTTTTTTAGACGGCTATTCGGGGTATAACCAAATCCCGATACACCCAGAAGACCAAGATAAGAAGACATTTACGTGTCCATATGGCACATTCGCCTACCGAAGAATGCCATTTGGAATATGTAACGCTCCGGCCACATTCCAGCGATGTATGATGGCTATATTTTCAGACATGGTCGGAGGGTCTCTCGAAATCTTTATGGACGACTTTTCTATATTTGATAAGTCATTCGAAGGGTGTCTCTCTCATTTAGAAAAAGTTCTCAAGCGGTGTACTGAAACCAATTTGGTACTAAGCTGGGAGAAAAGTCACTTTATGGTTAAAGAGGGAGTAGTCTTAGGACATATAGTTTCTGAAAGGGGAATGGAGGTTGATCGGGCTAAAATACAAATAATTTCCTCATTACCACCGCCAACTAATATTAAGGGGATTCGTTCTTTTCTAGGACATGCAGGTTTCTATAGGAGGTTCATAAAAGATTTTAGTGCTATAACCAAACCCCTATGTAACCTTCTCCTAAAAGACGCACCGTTCAATTTTGATAAAGACTGTACAGAGGCATTTAATACATTGAAAATGAAGCTCACGGAGGCACCTATTCTGCAGTCACCTGATTGGTCCCAACCATTTGAGATTATGTGCGACGCAAGTGATCACGCAGTCGGTGCCGTCCTTGGTCAAAGAGTGGACAAAAAGCCAGTGGTAATATACTATGCAAGTAAAACCTTCTCTGAAGCTCAAATTAATTACACAACCACTGAAAAAGAATTGCTTGCAGTAGTGTATGCTCTAGACAAGTTTAGATCTTACGTCTGGGGAGCTAAGGTAATTGTGTATTCCGATCACAGTGCCTTACGACACCTCTTGGCTAAGAAAGATGCTAAGCCACGGCTAATTCGTTGGATACTGTTACTACAAGAATTTGATTTAGAAATCCGAGACAAAAAGGGCTCAGAAAATGTAGTAGCAGACCATCTCTCGAGACTGCCAGCAATCACCACTGATATGCTGGACTCCATTCGGGACAATTTCCCAGATGTTGTTCGTCGCAAAAGTGCCTTGGTTTGCTAATTTAGTAAACTATTTTGTCACAGGGAAAACCCCAAGCCACTGGAATTCACATCAAAGAAAGTATTTCTTCTCTCAAACTAAACAATACATTTGGGAAGAGCCGGATTTATTCGAAATAGGAGTAGATCAGATTATCCGGCGATGTGTTCCAGATAATGAGCATTATAATATTTTAAATCATTGTCACTCGTATGCATGCGGAGGCCATTTTAGTGCTAAAAAGACAGGACATCGAATCTTACAAAGTGGATTCTTTTGGCCAACCATCTTTAAGGACTCCTACGAGTTTGTTAAGTCATGCCTACGATGCCAGCAGATAGGAGGTGTTTCAAAAAGAGACCAAATGCCTATGACACCAATTCTTATAGTAGAGATTTTTGATGTGTGGGGCATAGACTTTATGGGACCATTCCCCACGTCGTATGGTTTTGAATACATCCTAGTGGCAGTTGATTACGTCTCTAAATGGGTAGAAGCCGAAGCCACGAGAACCAATGACCACAAAGTAGTTTGCCAATTCGTTAAACGTAATATATTTTCTCGTCATGGAATTCCTAGAGCCATAATTAGTGATGGGGCTTCTCATTTCAAAAATATGTACTTTAGCAAACTACTTAAACATTATGGAGTGACGCATAAGATAGCTACCCCATATCACCCACAAACTAGTGGACAAGTAGAGGTATCTAACAGGGAAGTCAAGCGTATACTAGAAAAAACAGTACGACCCGATAGGAAGGATTGGTCAATACGATTAGATGATGCACTATGGGCATATCGTACAGCGTATAAAACCCCTATTGGTATGTCTCCCTATAAACTAGTTTATGGGAAATTATGTCATCTTCCGGTTGAGTTAGAGCACCGAGCCTTATGGGCCATCAAAAACGCAAACCTTAACTTCACAGCTGCCGGTATAAATCGAAAACACCAACTAAACGAATTAGAAGAAATTCGCAAGGAAGCTTATGAAAGTTCTAAAATATATAAAGAAAAAACAAAAGCTTTCCACGATCGAATAATTAAACGAAAGGTGTTTAATAAAGGTGACAAAGTCTGGCTATTTAACGCACGCCTGCGGCTCTTCCCAAGTAAATTAAAAAGTAAGTGGACAGGCCCATACACAGTAACTAACGTCTACCCCTATGGTGCAGTCGAAATAATAGATCAAAAAGGTGGTGAGCCGTTTAAAGTAAACGGACACAGATTAAAACTATTTGTACAATGGGCTGATAATGAAATTATATCATCTGAGACAATGGTCTTGGAAGATATCACTTAAATACTAAAGAGTTCCAAAATGTCTGGCTGAAGACATTAAACTTAGCGCTTTCTGGAAGGCAATCCAGTGAACTTTGTGGGTATGTTCCATAGAAACCCTCACGAGACTATAACTCGTCCACTCAGGCTACTGAGGGGTTTAAAGGCTTGTTGCACATGCTAAGTGCAATCGTTTGCACCACGAAAGTGTGTTTTAATTTCTGCAAATTAAATTTTATTATTATACCGTAGTTTGTTTCTCTTTTAAATTAGTTAGTCAAATAATAGTTCATCCTATACTCTGGTGTACCTACCGCAACCAACTAAGTTGGGGAAAACTTTACCCATTAAAGAAGCTGCAAATCCCGAGTCAAAGAAAGACGAAAATTTGGACAAATAAAGGACAAAATTCTGTACGTTGTACGACAATTCGTTAATTTTTGGGGGGACCAAACGCTACAAACAGCACACACGAAATTCGCCTGGAAGCAGTGCAGCGCACCGGCCAGCGCAGGCCTGCGCCCCGCGCTGCGCCTCAAGCGCACCGGCCAGCGCAGGGGTGCGCCTGCATCTGCGCCTCGATGCGTTTCTGCGATTTTTAAACCGTTTTTCAACCCATTTGCTTCATTTTTCTCCCAAAACCTCCGAAATTTTGCCCTCTTTTTGCTCCCAAAACTCCTGGAACTTGGATTTCTTGCTTGAATCGTGCTCATCCTTCAATCATCTCACCAATGTAAGTGTTTTTTCTGCCTAATCCTTCAAGTTTCTACCAAGAAATGCTATTTCTCCATGAAAGTTTGATGTTATTATTTTTAACCTAGCTTCATAATGTTGCTAGATGAACATATTTTAGACTTGTATTGGTCATTAGTATGTGCCATATGCTAGAATATACCTATTTCATGGCTTCCTAGTAATTTCTTGGTATAGTTTTTTTTTTTTTCATGAATATTTCACTGTGATATATTTAGAAAATCTATATTAAGTATACAATCCAGTGGAGAGACATTATTCTATGCTAAATCTAGGGTGAACACGTTGCTCCATTTCAACTTCATAATTCGTATTGTTAATCGCTCCATTCGTCGTTCATAATCATGCATGTCACGACAAATCTTGCCATGTTTCGTTGCCGTCTTCGTTCATGCACATGCACCAACTTCATGATGAAGGGTCACTACGTTGACACTACTTGCACCTTCATGGAATGCATCGCACTCCACATTTATGTATTTCGCACCGGGTTCTTCGAACTCCATCGAAACTAACATGCTTGTGTTCCATTATGCATTTAATTGTGCTTAATTCCGTTATTCGTTGCTATGTGTGCATAGATGTCGCAACAATTCACCGGAAATTCTCGCCGACGTATCACTCGCACCCCGAGAATGCGTGTGCATACCCCCATTCCGATAAACATCGAGTATCCCTCACCACCACCCTCACCACCGGTTTCGGCACCACCCACACATTTCTACATAGAAAAGACTCTTAAGAAATCCGATTTTAAACACTTTGGTATCATCGAGAGTTTCGACCGGATTGGGTGGTCGGGGGCGTTGCAAATTGAAACCTCGTATGTGCATGAGACTGAAATTTATGAATGGATGACAACTCTAATCCGTAGAGAGGGGGCGGTGGAGCATGATTTTGAGCTACGAGGTCGCATCAATGGGAAAGAAGTAGTAGTTTCTAGGAAAGAATTATGTGATTACTTTGATTTCGACACGGACGTCCTGGTCACACGGGAATTTTGGACTGAACAGGACTTATCAAGTGGGGTGTTGAGACACTCGGAAGGATGGGCTAAAAAGCTAACTGAGGTTTTTAATCTTACGATTGAGCAAGCAAGAGTTTATTCAAAGTACTATCGGGGTGATCTTCGCCCTTGGGCTAAGGTTTTGTGGAAACTCATTGTCTTCAACATTCTTCTCAGATCCGCTAATACCACTGCCGTCCGCACCCGCGAAGTCATACTTATTCATGCTTTGCTCACGGGTAAACCGGCCATCTCTCTCGCGTACATCATGATGCAGAATATTTGGGAGGCAACTCTTGTGAAACCACACATGGAAATACCGTATGGACGTATGCTCACCGAACTCTTTATCAATATGGGAGTTATTTCGGACGGGGCAAGCCCACGACTTTTGGGACCCAATGACGTTTGGTTTACACGGCATACTATGGCGGGTCTACAATTTGAACAAGTATCGGGCACATTCCTGATTAGGGACCCCGCGCATGGTACTGTCTCGATCATTCCTGCTAGCCGAGCTTTTTACCGATATGACCCACTTTTAGACAAGGGTAAAGCGAGAATTGGTGAGTTTAAATGTGAGAAGGATGAAGTGAAGTTTGTGAAAGCTGAGGTAAAGTTTGAGAGGGGAGGATCATCGAATGCACACTTATCGGAGAATGAGGTCCTGGAGGCACGCCTGACTGCCATCAAGAATGCAGTCGAAGGACTACTGGCAGCGAACACTGCAGTCCTTTCAGAGGTGGACAAGCTTAAACAAGATGTCAACATTCACTGGATCACGGTGGGAGCTCACTCCCGTTGGCTCGCTAGCCTCCAAACGAGGATAGAGGAGCTTGAGCGGGTAGTCGGCCGTCGTAGTTCCCACACCGTCTCCACCAACACCTCTCATTTGACGTCGCCTGATGATTATTAATTCTATACTTGCGGGAAATTCTCTCTAACAAACTATGGTCTTGACTTTTGAAACAATTGCTACTTGGTTCTGTAAATGGCCCTAGGCCATAACAACTATATGTGTGGTGTTCATGTTGGCACCGTAGACTTTGAGATCTCGTACCACTTGCATGCTATGCCTAATAAACATTTGACTTGCTTATCTTAGCTACCTACATATTATTATGCTCATAGACTGATTTTAGCCTCCATAGTGTCGGGGACGACACAATTTTTAAAGTTGGGGAAGGGGAAACACATATATGTGTTTAAAAAGTGTAGGATAAATGCTTGTGAACCATATTTTTTATCGTAAAAAACGTAAATTATCAAACCAAGCATGCACCCGACCAACTGGAAAAACGAAAAATTTTAAACCGAACTGGCCCCCCAAGCGCAGCCGCCGGCGCAGGCCTGCGCCCAGGGGTGCGCCTGCCCGAAAATCCTTCATTTTAAATAGAAAAATTTTTTCCAAAACCCTACAAGAGCATCCCTTGCGCCCCCCTTACGGCTCCTTCACTTTCTCCACAAATTTTCACCTAAAAAACTCATTTTTGTCCACAAAAATCACTAAAAATCAAGTTAGTGATTGACATTAAGCAAGAAGTAGCAAGGAACTTGAGTTTGCAACTCAAGTTGGGGAAGTTTGAAGTTAAGCTAGGGATCATCTACCACCACTTTAGATTCAACCTCTCTTTCGTTTTTCATCAAGAACAAGGTACAAAAGCTTCACCATTCTTGAACTAGTGAGCTCTAATGGAGTTCAAAGGTCAATTTTGACTCTTAGGTTGACTTTTTGCATGACCATTTATACATGATGATTCTAAGTGTTTTCATAGTATAGAATAGATTATTAAGTGAAAGTATGAGCACGATTAAGAAAAAGGGCATGCTAGTCAATTTCCGGAAAGTTGGTTGTTATTTTGTGCAATTTGCTTAAATTATTAAGATGTGAAAAAGTAGTTAAATTGACATGAATTAATTATGCATCTTTATGTTACATTTGATATGATAATTGCACAATTTATCAATTATGGTCTTTGTTATGAAAATAGAACAAATTAAGAAGTTTATAATTATATATATATACTTAAGTTGTCGTATTTGCAGATGTCTCGCCGAACTAGACAACGCGTGGGGGAAGGCGCCAGTTCCTCTACCCAACCGAGGGTAGAATGGAACCCGGACTTCAATCTCTCACAACATCCAGCAAACATTCGACGACAACTGTTCATGACAAAGAAATTCTCCGGCAAGGTGTTAGTCGAAAAAAGAGTTAAGAAAGATGAGTTTGAGAATTATGGGGTAGTTCGATGCTTCGACCGGCTAGGTTGGGAGGCAGTACTAGATTTAGGAGGGGAGCACATTTATCACGATGAGGTGGTGGAGTGGATGTCCACATTACGACGCGAAGAGGGACGATTCCGAGGTGATTTCACCTTAATAGGTCGCGTTAATGGGCATGAATTTCCAATGAATGCACAAGCATTACGGGAAGTCTTTGGGGTAGATATTGGTGTTGGAGAAGACGGGGCACGGAACTTCAATTATGAATACAAAACAGACGCCCAACTAGCATTCACTGATCGAACGTGGGAGGGTGAATGGACCACACAATTGGCAGAGATACTAAAAATCGATTATAATGCCGCGGCTGGATACACGGCATATGCTAGACGTGACCTTAGCCCCATGGCGAAGGTACTACACAAGATTGTTACCAACAATGTGCTGCCAAGAGATAGCGATTTGACAAAAATTCGGCACAAGGAGGTAACTATCCTTTACGCATTGATGACAGGAGAGCCGAGCCTCTCTTTTGCCTGGATTGTGATGAACGACTTATGGTCAATGTACGACACGAGGGAGAGAAAAATAATCCCTCACGGATGGATTTTATCAGAGTATCTGAGGGCTCAGGCAGCGATTTCTCCCATATCTGTTCCGAGGGGTGTCTCCGGCGCCGTTATTACAGCGGCAATGATACAAAGCATCACTCTGCGCCAAACAGACCAAGGATTCGAGATCTTTGATTCCGACACGGGGAAGACGCATCGAGAGTTATACGGGATAGAAGAGGCGGAGGCTTACCATCAACATCAAGCCGAAAGAGTACATGCAGCAGGAGGAGCTAATGATATGTCCCAAGTCATTGCTCGGTTGGACGCAATGAACCTACGGTTGGGTACATTTCAAGAGGATGTGGTTGAAAGAATGGATGAATTCCAACATGAGTTGGAAACCCAGACGAGCCGAATCGACGAGATATATACCGGTGTGCGCGCATCAGCCTTTCAGAACGCTTATTACAACCAGCAGCAATGGGCGTACACCGATGCAGTGCGAGATCACATGAATTATAATGCTGGGTTACCATACCAACCATACGAGAACTACCAGTGGCAGAATTTCGAGAGGCTGAACATTGAGGATCGAACTCCTCAATACTTCCCAGCCTATGGTCGAGTCCCCACCACGACACGCGGAGAAAACGTGGTGCACCCTACAAACATGTACCCACCAGCACCTCATATGCAAGAAGACCGAAACCCCTTCGGGGAATTCTTTGCTGGTATCTTCGGACCGCCACCACCACCGCAGTAGTCAGGTTCTTCCGTTCCTCTCTTTAAGTAGGATGAATTATTGTCTTTTATGCTTTATTATCTTTATTAGTGTTTGTTTTTGCATACGTTACTTTGATTAAATAAATGTGTTTCTTTTTAAGAAGATTATGTGAAAAGCGAGCCATAAATGATCCGATCAATTAGCCCGATAACTTTCTATTGTGAGCCTGCAACATAAATATGATGATGTTAGTTAGGACGGTTTCAAGCAAAAAGACGTAATTATATGAGTTTAAAATATAACACAAAGAGTCATAGATGTTTAAAACCAAGGAAGTGAACCGAGTTTGAAGTAAGAAATATTGTGTTGTAGCGAGTGATAATTAACACGGATTCCAATAGCCGCTAATTATTCATGCAATAAGGGGGAGGAAGCGAACACGAATAAAGCCTCAATTCAAGTGTGACCTAGTTGATTCAGGAGATTAAGTCTGAAGGGTACCATCATACCTAGTCCCCTAAGGCCAACTGGTCTGGGAGCGGCTGACCCAAATCCTGTTACACGGATCATCTAGAAAGTCATAGTAAACTTGAACGAAAAACATAGACATTGCATGAAAAGAACGAAAAGAAAATTAGTAGCTCAAGTCAGGCATCGAGGGAAAAGATGGTCCAGTGACCCACGTGAATTCAATTCTGTAACCTTGAGCTAAAAGGATAATAGTGGTGAGGAATTTTTGAACAACTATCCGAGAAACATCACGATATATCTGAATTAAATTCTGTTCGTATCTGCGAGTTTCATCACATCTATGAAGGCTAGTATTTGTTTAAAGGAGTTAATTATGTTTTGCACGCTTGATAAACCCGATGTTTTAAAAGTCTGATTTTCGTTGCTTGCATCAAGAATTAAGTTGGGGAAGTTTGATCGGGTTATAATTTATCATGTTTATTAAGCGTAAAAGAGTTGTTTTTAATGCAAAAGTGTTATAGAATGTGCCGCTATTGAATAAATTCTGTGCTTGTGCAGGTAAACAAAATCCGGTTTAAAATGGTGAAAAAAGGACAAAATTTCAGAGCCAGGCGAAGAGAGGGGCGCAGCCCTGCGCCCAGACCACGTGCTCGACAGAAGAAATTAATTCACAAAAATACGGATTTTATAAAGGGGCGCAAGGGGGGGGGGCGCAGGCCTGCGCCTACGGCTGCGCCCAGCCCATTAAAATATTAGACGACCGTTTTTAGGGTTTTTCTAGCTTTTCCTATAAATACCAAGTCATATTTCAGAGTTTCGGATCGTTTTTTGGAGGAGAAGGCTAAGGAAAAGAACCCTGTTTGAGCGAAAACACGTACGAAGAACGCACGAGTCAAGCTACGGCGATGGATCCACAACTCTTGAACGTTGCATCAACTATGTCCGGCTAAGCTCACCATAATCATTCTCGGAGGAAGCACATCGCTAAGTTTTATTTTATGAACGATTACTTTAAGTTTGCATGGTTTTTATTATTTATATTTTGATTGTAAACGAATGATTATAATTGTGGTTGTTGCGTTTCGCAAGATAGTTCGTAGACATTTTATTATTCGTGCCGAGTTAATTGTTTAATTAAGACGAGTAATCAAACGTGTCACGCGCTATGCCCAAGATCACGAAACGACTTTAATAATAATTATAACAAAGATTATGTCTATGTAATCTTCAAATCGTTTTTATAAATTAAATGCAAAGCGAGGTGTGGAATCCGGGAATGATTATCTTCGCACTTTATTCAATCAAACAATTTTCTTAAGTTTTATGTTCACAAATGTTGCAAGTAATTAGTTTTATAAATCAAGCAATCATCTTTTTACAACCAAATCAATCTTTCTAAGTTACTTACTTTGCAATGCTAGTCGCTTAAATACGTGTAATTAACCTCTCGCTCTCTGTGGATACGATCCCTACTTACCCTAGCTTCTAAGGTATTTAGTGGTTATTTTTGACGGGTTAACGACACTCGCATCAGTCAACACTAATATTCCCTATTTGAATGGTATCAGTTTGGATACCACTCTCATTGACTGAGATGTTTCCAACACTGTTTATGTTAGCAGTGAGGGAACCATCAGAGTTAGCAGGCCTCATGTCCTCAGTTTCAGGACAGTCTTTGGCCAGATGTGTCTTCATTCCACATTTATAACATTTTCTCCTTTTAGCATTTTTGGAAGAAGACCTTTCAGAAACACATTCTCAGTTGTTTCTGTTGATTTCATCAGCAGGTTTAGCAAACTTATTACTTTTTGATGAATCAACAGCTTGAGTGGAAAGTTCAATAGCCACATCTTTGCCTGTCTCTTCTTTCCTCTTTTTAGGAGGGCAGATGTCAAAGATAGGAAGCTTAATTGGCTTTTGAACTTCCACAGGTTTAGGAAACTTATTCCCAGATCTCTCAGGCTGAGCAATGGCTTTGCCTTTGTCCTTCCTGAGATGTGATTGATGTTGCCTATCAACATAATCATTATTTCTGGTTTTGAAAGGCTTATTTTTATTTAAAACCAGTTTACCACTATGATTAGAAAACTTATTTGAAATCACAGCGGGTTTGCCTTCAACTTGAGACATACTCTTGTTAAAGGCAGACTGCTTACCTTTTGAAAACTTATTTTCAAAATGTTCAGCATTAAAAGGATTAGTATGCTTTTTTACATCAGCTTTAGACCCAAAGCCTGTTTTGTCAACAGGTTTGGTGTCCACAGCTGCAGTTTGGACATGCTTTCCTTTCTTTTGCTTGTGTGAATCAGCAGAGCACTTAGCAAGCTTATTTGATGGAAAACTTATTTCATCAGCAGCTTTTGAGCTAGGTTCACACGAGCTGTCAGTGTTTTGAGGCCTGACAAACCTGTTTGTTGAGATTAATTTACCATTCACTTTTTGAATAAAAGTGTTTGGAAGCTCACCAAGAGTGGACAAGTCTTCTTTTAAATTATTAACCTCAACAATGGAAGCTGCTGTGTCAAGATCCCCTCCAAGATAGGCTTGGATTTGTGCAGGAATCTGCTGACTTATGCAGTGGCTGACTTTTTGTGCAGATTGGCACCAAGAGTCAACTATCTTTTGAAGCTTAACATGTTTTATATTTGTTTCTCTCTTTTCTTCCAGTAAAATGGAATTGATGTGTTTTAATTCATCAAGCTCAGCTTCCAACTTATGGAAACTGTCCAGTTTACTAGATTTTGTTTTAATATCAGTTTTAAGCTTAGAGATTTCAGATAATAAAACAGCATGCTTCTCAACAGTAGCTTTCAGATCAACAAGCATATATTCAAACATTTTAACTTTTTCTTCAGAACTGTAATCCATAAAGTTTTGTACCTTATACATCATTGTAGGGTTCCAGTTCTCCAAGCTGCTAAAAGCTTCAGCTTCAGCCAGATCCGGTTTGAAGTTGCTTGTTGATGGGACATCAGTGTTGGCCATCAGACAGTTATTGTCTTCTTCATCAGATGATGAATCAGACTCCTCCCAGTCACAAGTCTCTGCCATAAGTCCCTTTTGCCGGTTGGAAACCACTGAGTTTTCCAACTTTCTCAGCTTAGCCATAGCCATAAGGTACTTAACCTTATAACCATCATCCCTGTTTGTCTTGTGTGGTTTGGATGACTGACCAACAACTTTTGCCACACAGTCAGCAGCTATGTGGCCAGTTTTGCCACATTTGAAGCACTCAGCTTTGGTCTTGTCAAATGCTTTCTTTTTGACAGCATTTGAACTTCCTTGCAGCATGTTTCTTCCAAACCTTTTCTTGTTGAACCTTTTGACAAGCATGGCTATCATTTGCTCATCATCCAGTTCAGCAGTATCTGCATTGTCTTCCTCATCAGACATCTCCTCCTTATCATCAGCCTGTTGATCAGGTTGAGTGAACACATCACTAACCTGATTTACAGGTTGTCTCACACTGGCCACGAAGGCTGCACCTTTCTTAGATATTTCCAAGGCATTTCTCTTTTGTTGCCTTGACTGCTCATCATTCAGTAAGGATCCATATAAGTTAACAAGATCCATACTTATGATGGTACCTGAATTCCTTAAAATTGTAGAAAAATAATTCCATTCTTCAGGCAGGACATCTAAGAACTTGTTTACCAAAGTCAGGCTGTCCTTGGTGATTCCAACAGCTTTGAGGTCATTTACAAGAGCAGTAAACCTGGTGTAGGTTTCAGTGAGAGTCTCCTTTGGTTTTGCAAAGAAGAGTTCATACTGTCTAACAAGATTATTAATCCTGTTATCAAGTGTGATTGTGGGTACATCATAGACGGTACACAAAGTATCCCACATCTCCTTTGCAGTCTTCATCTTCTCAACCTGTTTGAACACATCATCAGGTAGAGAGATGACCAGGTTGTTTCTGGCCTTTGCATCAAGAGCTACCAGTCTTTTGTCTTCATCAGACCATTGAGCTTTTGCTTTCTCAAATGTTCTTATTTCAGGAGCAGCTCCTTCAACAGCAGGAGTTATAGTTGTAACAGAGGTTGGCACATAGGGACCCTCCATTACAATCTCTGGTAGTTGTACATCCACATTCTCTAAGTAGAGCATCATTCTGCACTTCCCACCAGAAAAATTCTGATGGTTGAACATTGGAGGTTTGCTCATTGAGCCATTGTCATAGTATGAGGAACTTGCAGCACTGTTGTCCATGGAAACTTTGGGAGAATGAGAGATCTAGAATAACACACACTCTAAACTGCTCTGATACCAGTTGTAGGTCCCAAAAGATATCCCAAGTATATAGCCTTAAGCTGTAGAGGGGGGGTGAATAAAACACTTTAAAAACTACACACAATTTTCTCAATGTTTGTATGTATTATCAACAAATGTTAATTACAAACAAGCTTGAATGCGGAAAGGTTCAAGCTGAGATGACAGATACAACAGTATGTTTAACTAGTCTAAGACTGACTTAAACTAATTACAATGAATACACTCACTAAGAATCACTCACTGTGTTTACAAGACTCTGAGGAACAGCTTGAACAAGAACAGCTTAGACACTGAGCACTGTTTTATTCAAGCATACTTGCATGCATGTAAGACTCACTTTGAATGCACGTTCACTCTTGGTTTCAGCACTTAGCTTTTTGGCTTAAACTTTCAATCCTTGGAAGTTTCTTTTTATACTCACTCAGAGGATCTAAGTGAAGCTTCTTCATTGGACGGAATGAAAAAGGTAAAGTCTTGTTGAAAAGACAACATAAACTTTTCAGCACATTCTGAAAAGCAGACTTGTCTTCATGTGGGCAGAACTTTTGTCTTTTCACTTTGTCTACTGTTGCATTGCCTTTAACTAAATAAGGAATGTCAACTTTGTGTTTTTCTTCCTTTGTAAAGATATAAGAAAAAGGTCTGTCACCCTTTTTCAAATATCCTTTTGTCTTCATGTAACAGAACAGCTTGGGCAGGCTGAGCAGTTCTGATTTCCACTTTGTCTTCGACTTTGTAAACTGATCTTGTAGTCAAAAACAATACATGAGGACTTGGAAACATATTCCATAAAGTGTTTAGCCTGTTCACAAAGAACAGGTTCTGTTCACAAAAAACAGAACACTTGTAAGCTGCCCAAGCTGCTCACCAGTGTAGAGCAGCATAGACAGTTTATGTCCAGCCTGTTCAGCAGACTGAACAGCTTGGGCAAAACTGCCTTTGTTGCAACACATGCAACATGTAGAACAGCTTCAGGCTGATATTGCAAATCATTTTCTGGTTTCAATAAGGTATATAACAGGCCTTAAATTCAACCTTCAAAAGCATCAACAGGTTTGATTAATAATCTCCCCCTCAGATGCAGAACAGGTTTGACTGAGGCCTTTTTGTGCCTAACATAATTTCATGATAGGTTCTCACTAATTAAGCAAGTGAGAGTCAAAACAAAAATATAAATCTTTAAAGACATGGGAACAAACCCTAAATTGTAATGTAGCAACAGAGGGCGACGATCTTTAAAAAACGTGCTGAAAACAATTCCAAATATCACCATCCTAAACAGAGTTATGCAGTAGCAGAGGGTTGCGATCATGGCTGAGCTTTGAGGCAAGAAGCGAAGGTGGTTGAGGAGAATGGATTCAACCATAGTTTCAAAGAGATAAGAGTAGATGATGCTCTGGATCTTCACTTAATACCAATACTCTTCAAGTGGCATTCATGTTAATAAAACAATTATTCTAACACAGTGTGCACGATTTATAGTCATGGACCTAATTTATGTGAAGAGAAAGAAAAAGAAACTTTATCGATTAATCACATCACATAATCCTCCTCGTGCATAAATGCCGAAATGATAATGAAGCGATGAAACCATGCATAAATCTGTTTCAAGCACAAGCAGGGGTAAAAACTTGTTCTAAATATCACATAGAAACATTTAACGTATCAAGTAATAATAAACGATGAAGAACCTTAGGAGGATGCTTTAATGAGATCTGAATAATATGACATAATAACATCTCACCAGCCAAATCAAGATTGATAATTCTGAAAAATGAAAGAATAAGATTATAACCTTAGAAAGTGATTCAAGTAGCAGAGCTCAAGAGTTTGAGCAGGTTGAGGGATTAAGAGTAGATGTCAAGCAGTCTTCAGAGGCTTATAGTGTGGATCGTTAGGAGAGCGTTTTATCAGGTTAAAAAAGAAAGGTTGCAGTTATAGCTTAAATCCCTTGTCAAATAATTTTATGCATCCATTAAGATTAAAATACTTGGATCTTGACATTGTCCATATGTAAATCATCAATACCTTGTGCAACATTAAGATTCAAAAGCTTGTCTCTTAAAATTAAGCTTCAAAGATTCAAGACTAATAATTGACAAATAAGAAAGAAATTCTCTTTGAATTACCAAGCTCCTGCCCATAGTCAACGTCAATGCAAGAAAAATTTTTCACTCATCCAAAAGTGATTCACAGATAAAATAAGGCAACAACTTACCAAGTTATAGCTTCGGGTGATGGAGTTCCCAAAAGATCAAACTTTTCCCATGGAAAAGAGGCTTTCTAGTTAAAAGTTCCGCGAAAATACAACCAATGCTCCATGTGTACTTTATAGAATACCAAAAGTCAATACAAAACTTGCAGATCAATCTTATTGATTAGCTTGAATAAGAAACTCTACTTTTAAATCATATGTACATGAGTTTTGTTTAGTATAACAGCAAGATTAATCTCATAGATTCAAAGAATTTTAAGGCACCTTAGAGAAAAAAGATCCACACCGTTAAGGAGCCCTGTACCATCTTGTTGCACATAATCCTCCAAACAAATAAAGTGCAAGTAGTTGGCTAAAGTATGTTACTTGATTATCATGTAACATTCTCTATGTGTAAACTACACATTCAAAACAGTCAAACTTTCAAGAATTAACAAATACCAATGAGATAAGTTGAATTCACAGATGCAGAGTTTTAGAAAAAAAGTTGACAAAGAAGAAAATGTAAAGAATCTCAACTAGAAAATCCCATTCTGCTGACTTAAGAACATAGGACTCTTTCTGCGTCTTTGGTGCCAAGGTTATGTTGATATCATATACATGTGCTAGTCACTGTTGATCCATTCGTTGAAGGAAACCACCGACCTTTGTCAGTATCAAAATCACCTAAGATTAACTGGTTCCAATAGATTAGAGTTTAAACCAATAACCTTGTTTTGAATCAAAGTCCAACTAAGAAGTTTGCGGAATAACACTTAACTGTTTAAGAAAACTTTCAGAACAAATAGAGAACAGATATTCAAATAAACATAACCAATATCAAAACCTTTATATTACCAAAATCACTTATTACAATCACCTCTAATCTGTTTTAATTAGACGAAGAACACTAATTGTTCTTGGGGTTTTACAGCCTTAGAGGCTTGAGAAACTTATCAGAATGCACTTTCAATGAAAAACTTCTAAGTACCACAATTACAAAACTTGCACACACTAGAAAGACTTAGTCTATCTATATTTATAGCCTTCTGATTTGTTTTCTTGACGGACTCTGATTTCTCTGGTAGTAGAGATGCTTGGAAGATCTTCAAATCTTGAAATATATATCACTTCCTGAATTTCAGCACAGTCTGTTATCAATCTGTTGAGCAGCTTGAACTTTTAACTCTGACAGCTTGAACTTTTGAACTAGCAGCTTGAGTTTGTTGAACTGACAGCTCGAACTTTGTAATTACACAGAATTACTACTAACAGCTTGAGAAATCTAACTAACAGCTTGACATACTTAGATTATTTCTCAACAATCTCCCCCTAACTTAAATTCTTTACACAAGATTTTAAGTTTTTAAACAAATAAGGAAATAAAACAAATTAAAATTGTTATATACAAACTAAGGCATCCAAAAACTTACAACCGTGAAAGTTTCTGCCTTATAGCTTTTATGAATTCTCTGTTTAACTCCTCTTTATCACATTGAATCTTTATAGAGCTCATTTGGAGTAGCCATGCTTTTGGCAAATCAAGGAATTCAAAATTGTAGAATCTGTTGGATCTGTCTGCAAGCTTGAGTCTATATGTCATGGATTTTGCATATAAATCAACTTGTACAATCTTCATTTCCTTGGCAGCTTCTATATCCATTCTGGTGGATTCTGGATCAAAAATGCTTCTGAGATCTTTTAAATTTGTCTAAACCCATACAATTGGTGACCTTCCAATATTATGCATTTGTGTCAGCTCATCTCTAGTTAATCTTTGAACCAGTTGAATTAGGCTCTTGTATTCTTCCTCTGGACCAGCTTCTCTTTTGATTACAAAATGATATACTAGATCAATGTCATCCATTGACTTAGCATACCAGTAAGTAATTGGAGGTTTGGAGAAGTCATGCTGATCAAGGGTCTTTTCAATGTCCATAGCCTTTTGCAGTTGTTGGTCAAACAACACTCTGTTTACCTGACCAAACTTTGCTTGTTGGATAGTTTCAGGATGAGGAGCATCAGCAACAGTTTGAGAGGGAACTTGTGGACCTTGAACTTGTTGGGAGGCTTTGGAAGCTTTTTCATTTTCTTTTTCTTTGTCATATAACGCCTGAAGCTTCTCTGTTGACCAAGATTGAGCAATGACCATAGATACACCAGCTGTTGCAGAGAAATTGATCAAAAATCTTCTGTGTTCTGCCTTTGAAGGCCTTGTTGGCCTTTTCCTCTTCTTCTGGCTTTCCTTGACCACAAACCCTCTTAGGTAATCTCCTAAGGTTTCACCATCTCCCATTGGTTCCTGGGCTTGCTGGTCTAGAATCTGATCCTGTTCTTCTTCCAATCTTCTGGCCAATTCAGCATCATGAGCAACTTGGGCTTCTTTTGAAATAAATTTAATCTTTGGAGGCTCAATCAAAATGCCCTTTCCTTTGTCTTTAGTTGCTGCTGAAGATGTTACTGTGGCTTGGACTGCTGGGGTAGGAGCTTGAGAACCTTCTCTGATAAACACCCCACTTGGCTTAATGGGAACAACTTGAGCTTCTAGACTAACAACTTGTGAAGCTGTTGGGACTGTTAGCCTAGAAACTGAAGCTGTTGTTGGTGAAGTTGAAGCTGTTTGAACCGGAAGTGGGATCTCCTGATTCTCCCCCTTTTTGGATGCATTGGTTTGATCAGGGTGACCAAAAGCCTTTGCAAGCAGGGATCGAACCATCTTCTCGAGCTGTATGATCTTGTTACCAAATAACTTGAACCCAAGGTGAAACTGGGCAAGTTTTTGTTGTTGGACTGTTGTGAGTTGTTGCAGAGCTGTGATTTGTGATCCCTGTGCAGCAATAATGGACTTGTAATGTTCCAAAATGGCTACAACAGGTTTCAGTTGTTGATCCGTCAATGCCATTAGTTGCAGACTAGCCTCAAGATCTTCAAAGGATAGTGAGTTTTGAGATCTATCACTGGCATCAAGTCCAGAAGTAGAAACATCGGGGCCCCTTTGTTCTTGGTACTGGGGACTTCCAGAAGGTGCTTGCACACCCTCTATTGCCATGGGTGTGGTCTTAGTGATGTTGATACTGTCCTATGCCCCTTGTGCAAAGACATCAGTAGCACCAGCTACAAATCCCATATGAACATCCTCAGATGGGATGTTCACCACCAAATTGAGGCTGGGAGTGTCCTCAATGGGTTCCTTATCGATATTCTGTGCAGGAGTGTCCTCTTGCATAGAGCTATTTGGCTCTGGGGATTGGACTGAGGAGGAAGGAGCTCCTACAACCCTTTGTCCTTTATATATTTTTAGTGATGGGGCTGGGGAGGTATGTATAGTAGAAGGAGCAAAGGAAATACTTGTATCATGAGGAGTGGGTGGTGAAGCAGTAATGGATGGCTGAGCCTGCTCAGGATCCTCTCCTCTGTTTCTTGGATGGACATCCTGCATTGCATGAGGCAAAGGGACATCCACACTGTGAAAATTGGCACTTGGTTTTAAAAGTATTTTAATAGTAGGTAAAAAGTGCCTATGGGAAACATGTATCCTTTTATGTACTTTAAAAGTATTGCAAGATTTTGCAATAATTTCTGCCAAAAACCGTGCATACATCAAAATTTCCCATTCTTTAAGGCATGGTGCCTTAACATCCCTTGAAAAATCATATTAGCAAAATTAAACTGTTGGCCTGTGGATAAGCACACTAAGGCAGTGGCAATATTGGAAGAAAATTCAGACCAACCAGTCCTTTTAGGGCTTAACCATTGCTGAATATATGTACAAGATATTTCCATTTAGGACCAAAATGTGCTTTATAGAAGGTAAAAGAATCAGTTGGGCCCCTATACCCGATTTCAAAAAGACCTTCATGTAAAGCAGTAAGGGAGAGATCAGATATACCTGTGGCATCTAGAAGATGCAGATGTTGGCGTATAGTCCCCTCGGTATGATAGATGTAAAAGAAGTGACTCCATCAATGGTTTTTACAGTGGCTGATTTCCAAAACTACTCTATGTGAGAAACGTATATAGTGGGATTGACAGTTAGAGCATAATGGATATGGGAAGCATGTAGAAAATCCATCATATCATGGAATGGCTGTAGTTCAACGTGTTTGAGAGAGTAGGGAAGGTAGTTGTGTTCTTTAACAAACTCCATTGATGATCACAAAGACGAGAACTTTAGGGTTTTGAACGACTGTGTGAGAATCGCACAGAGAGAGAAAGTGAAAAGATTGTGGAAGATATTTTTGCAACTGGTAGTTGCAATCAAACGAAACTGGGACTTTTAAGGGTTTGGCTTTTCAAAAATATCTAGTCCCGCGTACAATCTCATTGGTAATGACTGAAATGCCCTGCACACTTGGCAGACCAAGTGAAACAACTAACAGTTCGAGAAAATGAACTAGCAGCTTGAGAATAGTCTCAAGCTGTTAGTTGAAAAATGAACAACATCGAATGAAACAGTGTCTCCCCCTTAACTAAGCACATTTAATATGTGTTTTTCTCATGTTATTAGGGAGAAATAATTAAAAACAAATTAATCCATATTTACCATACCAATATTTGATACCAGAAAGGTGAATCTTCCTACATCAAATGGTTTTGTAAATAGATCAGCTAACTGATCATCTGTTGAATTTTGGTAACTTGGATTAATTTCTTCTCATTACAGTCCCTTATAAAATGGAATCTAATGTCTATGTGCTTGGTTTTGGGAAATTTCACTAGATTTTGTACAATGCTGATTGCACTTGAATTGTCAATATAAATAGGAGTAGATAGAAAGTTCATACCATAGTCTCTCAGTTGGTTCTGTATCCACATCACTTGGGAACAGCAGCTGGCAGCTGCAACGTATTCTGCCTCAGTGAATAAGGTGGAAACACTGGTCTGCTTTTTGCACTGCCAAGAGACTAGTCTTGCTTCTAGATATTGACATCCACCAGTTGTGGATTTTCTGTCTATGTTGCATCCTCCATAGTCACTATCAGAGTAAGCTATTACTTCAAGAGGAGAGTCCTTAGGATACCATAGGCCCAATTTTGGTTGACCTTGGAGATATCTAAAGATTCTCTTAATAGCAAAGAAATGTGAATCCTTTGGAGCACATTGAAACCTGGCACACACACAAATAGCAAACATTATATCAGGTCTCAAAGATGTAAGATACATTAGTGAACCTATCAAGGATCTGTACAAATGAATATCCACATCCACTCCTTCTTTATCTGCATCAAGCTGTTTATAAGTGTCCATTGGTGTGCTGGCAACCTTGGTGTCCTTGTATCCAAACTTTTCCAGGATGTCATTCACATACTTTGATTGACTTATAAAAAGTCCAGTGGGTTTCTGCTTGACCTGCAATCCTAGAAAGAAAGTTAGTTCCCCCATTGAACTCATTTGAAACTTCTTGTGTATCAAAGTCTCAAACTCCTTGCATAGAATGTCATTTGTTGATCCAAAGATGATATCATCAACATAGATTTGAACAAGAAGAATCTCTGATTTGATGGACTTTGTGAATAATGTCTTGTCCAGAGTACCTCTCTTGAATCCATTATGTAGAAGATATGAAGACAACGTGTCATACCATGCTCTTGGGGCTTGGTGAAGTCCATAGAGTGCTTTGTCTAACTTGTAAACTCTGTCTGGAAACTTATAGTCTTCAAATCCAGGGGGGTTGACACACATAAACCTCTTCTTCAATTGTACCATATAAGAATGCAAATTTCACATCCATTTGGTACACTTTGAACCCTTTGAAGCTGGCATATGCTAGGAACAGTCTGATGGCTTCTATCCTTGCTACTGGGGCAAAGACATCATCGTAGTTTATTCCTTCTTCTTGAGTGTATCCTTGAGCTACCAGCCTTGCTTTGTTCTTGATCACTACACCTCTCTCATACTTCTTGTTTCTGAACACCCATCTTGTACCAATTTCCCTCTTTCCTTTAGGCAAATCTACCAGTGTCCATACATTCTGAATCTTAAATTGCAAAAGTTCTTCCTGCACTGCCTCAATCCAAGATGGATCCTTCAATGCCTCAGATGCCTTCTTTGGTTCTAGTTGTGACATGAAGCATGCATGTTCAAAGACAGCTAGACTGAATTCAGGGATGGCTGATTCAGCATCAGTGGATTCCTTGTGTATCATTGTCCTTGTTTGCACAGGAGTGCATGGATCTCCTATTATCTGGTTAAGAGGGTGATACTTGTGAACCTTGAGTGTAGGTTCCCTTTCTGTCTGAAATGAGCTTCCCAGATTTGTATCATCTCCTTCTGCACCACTTGATGATTCTGCTTCAGTAACAGTCTGCTCAGGAGATGGAACTGTTTCCCTATTGGTTGGAGCTGTTACTTCAGGACTTGGGAGTTGCACTTCAAACTCTGTACATGTGTCTTGTTTGTCAATCAGGACCCCAGGTGGGTCACAAGAGAGAAGCGGTAGAACAGTATACTTAACTCATGTTGCAGAATCTGCAATAGTTGGAAACTTTGTGCTAACAGCTTGAATATTTATGTTACCAGCATCAGAATTTGTACTGGCAGTTTCAACACTGTTTCCAACAGCTCCTGCAGAATACTCAACAAAGCTCAGAGAATTTGTTAGTGAATCTAAATCAAACAACCAATCAGGACCAGTGCCTTTGACATTTGCAGTGTTTTCATTAAACTCAACATTGGCACTTTCTTCAATGGTTTTAGACACACTATTATATACCCTATAGGCTTTGCTTTGAATAGAGTATCCTACAAAGAATCCTTCTTCAGCCTTACTTTCAAACTTACCTAAGTGAGTTTTAGTATGGAGGATAGTGCATGAACAGCCAAAAGGTTTTAGAAAGGCTACTAAGGGAATTCTGTGATGGAATAACTCATAGGGAGTTTTCCCTTGTGACTGAACAACTTGAACCCTATTTAGAACATAACAGGCTGTATTTACTGCCTCTGCCCAGAAGGTCATTGGCAATGTGGAATCAGCTAGCATGGTTCTAGCAGCCTCTATTAGTGTTCTATTCTTCCTCTCAGCTACACCATTTTGTTGTGGTGTTCTAGATGCACTATATTGCCTTGCAATTCCTTTAGACTCACAGAAACTATTTAGAATATGATTTTTAAACTCAGTTCCATTGTCTGACCTGATCACCTTAACTTTTAAGTTAGATTGGTTTTCAATTTTTAGAATAAAGGATTTGACTAGCTTAACAGTTTCATCCTTAGTCCTAAGAAAATAAACCCATGTAAACCTGGTGAAATCATCAACAATGACTAAACAGTAAGCTCTTTTATTCAAACTCAAAACAGATGTTGGACCAAAAAGATCCATATGAATAAGATGAAGATCAGATGAGATTGAATTTACTTCCTTGGCCTTATGAGAAGTTTTGTGTTGCTTGCCTTTGAGACATGCTACAAAATGATCATCACATATGAACTCCTTCTGTGGTAAACCTCTTACCAAGTTCTTTTTGACTAAAACATTCATGGATTTGAAGTTAATGTGACACATCCTTCTGTGCCAAAGAGCAGACTCATTGGATGATGCTTTGGATATCAAACAGCTTAAAGTATTTGATTTGGATAAAAGTTTCGTGTCCAAACAATAGACATTGTCCTTTCTTGGTGTTTTGAGTAAAACAAGACTTTCAAGTATTTCAAAATCTTTTGAGAGAACAATGCATTCAGAGTCTGTGAACAAAACAATATTTTGTTTGTCACAAACTTGAGACACACTTAGTAAATTATACTTCAGCTGTTCAACATACAGAACATCATTGAATATCATATTGCCTGCTTTGACATTACCCTTACCTGTTACTTTACCTCCTTTGGAATCTCCTCCAAATACAACAAACCCTCCTTCAAAGCATTTGAAATTTGACAAGCATTTAGAGTTGCCTGTCATGTGCCTAGAGCATCCACTATCCATATGCCATCTTGTCTTATGTTGGATCTTGTGGTTGCCCTGCACATAAAAAGCTTAGTTAGTAGTGGAGTAAACCCAAACCAAATTGGTTTTGGGTTGTCCTTGTGCATTGACATAACTAAATATTGTTTATGTCTATTTAAACTTAGTGAGATCCACTGGTGGATTTTGTGAGGAGTATTTAGTTATGACATGTGGTATCCAGGTTTCCATTCTTTTCCTTAACAGTCTCAGATGATCCACTACCAGTTCCAGATTTTGACTTAGCAGTTGGAACTGAGTGCTGAGTGCTAGCAGCTTCAGAATTTGCACTATCAGTTCCAACTTTTGACTTAACCGTTTCAACCTTTGCATTAGCAGTTTTTTCTGTGTTTTTGTCTTTAACACACCATACATTTTTCATGCTTAATTTAGATTTTGCTAAAACTTGTTTTTGGTGTATAGGCTGTCTTTTGTTGACTTTTAAGTACCTGTGATCAACTGTCCTGTTTGGAACTGGTGTGATAGGTGTTTGGGCCTTTGAAACTTTTAAATTTTGAACAGTGGCATGTTTTGAACCACAGTTTGTTTTGTAACAGATGGTTTATATAAACAGTGCCTGGCCAAATGGTTTTTCCTGCCACAGTGGAAACATCTTTTGATTGATTTGATTGGAGAACCATTTTTGTGTGACCAAAACTGGTTCTTGTTCCTTTGATTTCCCCTCACCTGCTGCTGTGTGGGAAACTTTTGGACACCATGCTTTTGGCATGTGCATACTGGAACAGTCTTAACCTTTTTATTTGCTTTGGAAGAAGATGCAATGTTACAGTTAGAAGGTACAGAACCATGTGGAGCATTATTGCATACACTCATCTACTCTTTTCCTTTCACACTGTTGGTTCTGATAGAGCTGGAAGCAGGAGATCCTATAGGTTCACTCTTTGATTTGGAGTTATTCTCAGCTTTCTCACACTCACAGCCTTCATTTGGAACCATTTCTTCTTTGGATTCAGGTTTGTCCTCAAGGATAGGATCTACAGTTTTCATTTTCTCATCTAATGGTTCATTCACAAGCCTATCAGCAACTTCATTCATAGGATGAATGTATTTGTTATTATATGGGGTGGAGTGGCCTTATATCCTATACCTTCCTTAGGATTAAGTAAAGATTTGACCCTATCTTTAAATTGGACTTCCATTAGGTGTTCTAGCTTTTGGTTGGCCAGCTTCAAGCTGCCCAAGTCTATATTTATAGATTCTACTTTCTTGTTAGCTTCTAACACCTTCTGTTCAGCCTCATCTAATTTCTTATTTAGGGTCTCTATTTTCTCATTCAGTTCCTTTTTCTCCCACTCATGATATGTTCTATCATGTCCCATCTGAATCTCATTATCCTTATAGTCATTGATCTGTTTTTCAAGATCCTCTATAGCCTGCATATACTCATATCTCCTCTCTTCCATCTTAGCTAGAGTTTTGCACATGCTCTCATTATGATCTCTGTACTTTTTAACCATATTTTTGCATGATTGAGAGCAGATTTTAGCATTTACCTCAGATGGTAGTTCAGTGGAAGTTACAGTTGTAGTTTCTGCCATAAGAGCTTGATTTTGAAACTTCTCTTCTGTCTGGTCACTCCAGTCAAATACATTGTCTTCTTGAGAGACAAGAGCTTGTGTGGATGATGTTTGACTGGTTTGATGGGGTCTTGGTGGCTGCTGACTTTGTGATCTGTACTCTCTAGCAAAATGGCCAAGTTTATGACATTTGAAGCACTCAACCTTTGATTTGTCAAATGTTGGCTTGCCTTCTGCTCTGGCTTGAAAGTTTGGTCTGCCGGTCCTTTTTAGAAATCTTTTGGCCCTCATAGTCAACATAGCATGTTGCCACTTTAAGTCCATCTCTTCTAAATCATCTGGATGGATTTGTTCCAGATCTTCAGCATAAAAAGCAAAAAGTCCATCACTTGCAACAAATGCTTCATAATGTACTTCAGAAGAATTACCATCAGCACCTTAAAAAGAATCACAACAGTTTAATTTATCAGTTAATGTTGATGACAGTGGAGCAGCGTTTTGATTGTAAGAAAAAGATTTCTTTTTATTTTCAATTTCAGATTCAAACACTCTCAGGCTGTTGTAAAGGTCATCCAACTCTATTTCATCTATAGTGTCTTTGGTTCTCCATTGAGCAGCATAGACTGTCCATTCTTCACCAAGAGATCTGAGGAATTTTCTGTTCACTTCATCTTGATCCAGGCTGACCTTAGCACTCTCCAATTCTCCTATCAGCTTATTAAACCTATCAAAAATTTGGGTAAGGTTTTCATTCTTGTCACCAGAAAAGTTTTTATACTGCTGTTTTAAGAGATCCTTTTGGTTCCTTTTGGTGCTAGCATTGCCATCAAATCTTTTCTCTAAAGCAATCCAAAGAGAATGAGCATTAATTTTTTAAACTGATGTTGATAAGCATTAGGAATGGCTATTTGTAAAAGAGTAAGAGCTTTGACTTCATTCATTCTAGCCTTTCTTTCAATCACAGTCTTTGGAGATGTTCTCTTAGGTTTGCCCTCAGCATCTAGTTCAGGATCAACTGTAGTTGGATTTTCAACAGCTTCCCATAGGGCATAGTCAATAAATTGAATGTGTTGCTGAATCCTAAGTTTCCACATCTCGAACTCAGTGGGTTTGAGCATAGGCACTTTGAGTCCTTGCCCAGATCCACTACTGCTATTTTCAAACTCCATTGCAGAAAAACAAAATTTTAAACAAAGAAAGTTTCTGACTTTGAAAACAAACAATAACAAATAAAACCTGGCTCTGATACCACTTGTCAGTATCAAAATCACCTAAGATTAACTCGTTCCAATAGATCAGAGTTTAAACCAATAACCTTGTTTTGAATCAAAGTCCAATTAAGAAGTTTGCGGAATAACACTTAACTGTTTAAGAAAACTTTTCAGAACAAATAGAGAACAGCTATTCAAATAAACATAACCAATATCAAAACCTTTATATTACCAAAATATCTGATTACAATCACCTCTAATCTGTTTTGATTAGACGAAGAACACTAATTGTTCTTGGGTTTTTACAACCTTAGAGGCTTGAGAAACTTATCAGAATGCACTTTCAATGAAAAACTTTTAAGCACCACGATTACAAAACTTGCACACACTAAAAAGACTTAGTCTATCTATATTTATAGCCTTCTCATTTGTTTCCTTGACGGACTCTGATTTCTCTGGTAGTAGATATGCTTGGAAGATCTTCAAATCTTGAAATATATATCACTTCCTGAATTTCAGCACTTTCTGTTATCAATCTGTTGAGCAGCTTGAATGTTTAACTCTGGCAGCTTGAACTTTTGAACTAGCAGCTTGAGTTTGTTGAACTGGCAGCTCGAACTTCGTAATTACACAGAAATACTACTAACAGCTTGAGAAATCTAACTAACAGCTTGACATACTTAGATTATTTCCCAACAACCTTGATCATGGTTACAAAAGATATCGTATTTTTATCATTGTATTTGTAATCACAAAACCACAGCGAGTAGCCCTCTGGATCAAACATCTCCCATAATCCTACAAAAGTCAAAACCACATCATGTCAAGTAAGCATTAGCAGCCCTTTCAAAACAGCATAGCATTTATGAAGCAACGAAAAACAATATAGCAGTAATCAAAATACAAGAAGGGAATGAGAAAGATTACCTTTAATTGCAACCTCACGAAAGTTGCTCTTGGTGTTGGGGTTAAGCCTTTTCTAATCATCCAAGACCATCTTACTTGGGGGCAATAGATCAAGAGGATTCTTAGGCTGAGGTTTTGGTGCCTCTTCTTTCTCACCAGCAACTTCTTTTTAGGCTCAGCCTCTTTCTTTTCTTCTTTTTTAGGCTCAGCCATTTATTTAGTCTCCATTGGCCTGGTTTTCTTTTGAAGCAATAGGAGGAACAACTTCTGTCTGCTTCACCTCACCAGTTATCTTGCTAAAGTTTGGTTGATTGATCAAAGTCCAAAATACCTCTTATTATGAGGAAACTCGGATGTGAAGCTTTAAGTCATCAAGACTTTAAATCCTTGGTACAAGTTACATGTCACATCTGTAACAACTCGTTACATGTAATTACAAAAATTAGACGATTATAAATATCCCGATTATAATATTGAACTTGCTTTGGACTGTCAGACTTACTGTTTACTGTTTCATAAGGCAGTAGCTTGGCATACATATAAAATTTACTTGGTTGTCGTTCTTGTGCTTTTTTTTTTTTGTTAAATGGTGTAACTTTAAATTCTGACATTCAAGGAAAGAATGATCCAGGAATAGATTATGAAATTCTTGGAACAAGTTTTTGAAGAAAAAGAAATGGAGATAGATAGGTACCCTTACTTTCTGAGTTTCTAGTAACAAAATGAAAGCTTATGCTTTTTTCTGTTACATTTTTATGGTTGTTCCTTTTTGCTGAGTTTTTTTCTTCTATTTTTTATTTTTTGTTACATTTATTATCACTCCTTTGCTGCATTTTATCTGTTTCTCTCTATTAATGTTTCATTGTATAAAAAGAGTTTAAATATGTTTCTTATAATACAAACACAAAAGGTTTAACAAATTATCTACGAAAGCTAATTGTCATGAAAACAAAGAAAAAATTACAAAAAGAATTCAACTATGTTCTTATACAACAACAAATATAATATAGAATAATCAGTGAAGGATAATTTTGTGAATAGATCAAAGTAGAGAAAGATTTTCTAGTTTAAATGATTGGCTGAGTGTTTTTTTTAACTTTTGTTTTACTTGTTGGTTCCAATATTATTTTACTCCAATGAGTTTGGGATAACAGGCTCATTTTCATGGTAAATGAAATGGGACGGAAGTATCAACAGAAAATACTTTGCCAACAATTTATAATTTACGACGAAGCCTTGATGTTTTCCAATTTTTAGAGGATAGTCCACAGGGAAGAGAGGGAAGTGTACATGAGCTGCTCTTGTTTTTTTTTTTTTTTTTACCAAACACAACTACATGCATATTAAACTGGTGTTGTTGTTTTTGAGTATGAAACCTACAAGAATATTTATGATATAGTTGCTGATAATGTTTCGGTTTGACAGCCTACACACTCCAAGATTTAATCTCAGAGTCCAGAACATAACAGCACACACACACTAAAAATACATACTGCAAATACATGAATACATTCTAATTTCACAGGACACATAAGCTAATATATATCCACTGTTTTTCACAGAAAGAAAAGGATGAAGCGGAAATAAAATGCTAAAGTTCAAGCACACAATTGTGGAACCAAAACAAAGCCATTTAAGCTAAATTCTTGGGGCCTATCCCCCTGTTTTTCGGACAAGCAGCAGCAACAATCTGAGACCGAGACCAAGTATCTTTGTCTCAGATTTGATTTCAAATTTAAATGAAAAGCATATTGGATTCAACCAATTAAACCTCTTACAAACATACCACTACAAGAAAAATGTCATTTAGTGACACACGCTTTTAGTGACACAAAAAAAGTGTCACTATATCATACTTTTAGTGTCACTTATGAAAAAGAATAGGTATAAAGCAATATTTTACCTACACTTTTATTAAGTAGTGACACAAAAATTCTGTCACAAAAATACTTGAGATCTATACCCACATACATTTTCAGTCACTATATATCTATACTCACTCTACTTTTACCCACTCTTTTTTTTGTGTAGGTAAATAATTTTAACACCTATAGTGACACTTATTTGACTTTTAGTGACACTTTTCGTGTGTCATGTAGTGGACGCATGTGATTAGTTTGAGCTTTTATTCACTTTTACTATGTTCATTTGTGTTTTGAAAGTCATTTTATATATATGATGCGCACTGGAAACGTATTCTAATGCATTCAATATTCAGTCTAAGTATGTAAAAATATCCTCCATCTTAGCATAACGTAACATGCATTCAATCTGCAGGCTTAAAACCTTAGATATTAAAGAAATATTGTTTCTTGAAACAGTTGGTACCTTATATGACCCCAATAATCTATCACGTGCCAAAATCTGCAATGAAAGAAGAAGATTTCGAAGAAGTCAGAGGCGGTGAAACAATTGTGAAATGATACTGGTCTTTAAGTAAGAAGCACCGATAACAGTCGAAAAATAAAAATAAAAGTAAATAGTAAATTCTTTTACACTGTACTACGAAAAATAAAGACTTTTTACATTGTTATTGCGAGATTGACCTGCAAACACATAGGTTCATGGCTGCATGAAGTCTCGAATCTGTACTCTTTGTTCTTCGGTTTAATTTGGGAATAAATTAGTTTAGATCTTGAGTTTAAGAAGTCGAATCAAGCTATTAAAAAATCCATATGATCATCATTTTATCCTAGTAGAAAAATCATTTTCAATAATACACAATATCAAAAGGGGGAAACTATACTTACTTTTCTGGAAGGGCTTTGAAGGTGTTTGGTTTCGTGATTGGGGTTTCAGTTGGAACGTTGGATGATGTAAACGAATAAGAGAAAACAGAGGGTTTCAGATCTCATTTCCAAGTTGTTTCTTCGCTTCTCTGACTTGGTTCACCGACAGCAACGCTTGCTGGCGGGTGAGACACCTTCTTGGCGGATGTGGGCTTTTCAGGGGTTTTTGAGCTCCACGAACTCTAAATTGGTGCTTCACCAATGTGGTTTGTTGATGGAGGAGTGGAACTCTGAACTTGTGCTTCGTCTGAACTGGTGTTTCATGTGAACTGGGACTTCGTCAGAACTGAATAGAAGATTCCATTGAAGGAGAATGGAGCTTGAAATCGTGGTTGTGGAGGAGGAGAATGCGAACGTTTTGTATTTTTAAGGAGAAGGAGAATGGACGAAACCTATTTAAATCTTTGGAATTGAATTTAAATTACATGGCACTAGGAAAATAGATTTTTTTAAAAGTGGTATTTTTTCTTAAAAAATAAATCTTCATTCCGTTCTCTTTTTACTGTCAAACAGCACATCGGAATGGAATTTTCATTCCAATTCCATTAAATTCCATTGGATTTTGTGAACCAAACGCCCCCTGAGTTGTACATCATGCAGTGTGTTGGAAAACCCTAAGACTTATTGCAGTAAATTAAGGATGGTACACTCGGCAAAAAAAGCTTGTACCTCTTAAAATTCAGCCAACATGCTTTAGTTACTTGTACATTGTGCAATATGAATTGTTTTTAAGACCAAAGTGTTAAATGTATTATATAGTTCTCTCTCTCTCTCTCTCTCTCTCTCTTTGTATATATATATATATATATATATATATATATATATATATATATATATATATATATATATATATATATATATATATATATATATATATATATATATATATATATATATATATTCAAGATCAATGTGGTACCATGTTAGACTGGGGTACCGGGAAACCATTTATAGCCAATCATTTATCATTAAAATATAATATAAATTTTGCTTAAATTTCTTTTCCACATTAATTAATGTTGGGGGTAAAAATGGTATTAAAAAGTTTAAATTAGAATTGTATCCCATGAAAATCTCCATTTCAGTTAATATCATTCTTTACACCCATACTGAACATGTGTAATCATGACACTCCATAAACCACGATTGAACATGTTCAATACCGTGAATATTGGTTTATCAACAAAATGGTTAACAGTGACTAAAAATACAATAAACCACGATTGCACATGTTCAATAATGTGTAAATGAAATTGAACCTTCACGAACGGTTTGAATAAAATAATAAATATACCTATAGTTGAACATGTTCACTAAAACACATTGTCGAATCCGATTGAACATGTTCACTAAACCCATTCTCGAATCCAATTGAACATGTTCATTAGAACTCATTTTGAAATTTATTATAAATATGTTATAAAAGTAAATGCCTATAATTAATGGATCTATTAATTTATTAGTTATCATCTATTATTTAAGATAAACCTAATTGACTATATAACCCTTTTAAACTTATAATCAAACATGGACGGACTCCGGTTGCCCAGTCTATCATGGTACCCCATTGATCCGACTCCCTCTCTCTCTCTCTCTCTCTCTCTATATATATATATATATATATATATATATATATATATATATATATATATATATATATATATATATATATATATATATATATATATATATATATATATATAGGTTCAAGATCTATGGAAAACCATCTTTGACTGGAAAACTGGAAAACCATATTAAATACACATGTTCATTACGGTAAAATGTTAAATTTAATGTACAACTACAATATACATATGTTCAAATGTGCATTATTATTGACTGGTTCACATAATTTACATGTTCATTAGGATAAAATGTTCCATTTCATGCAAAATAACAATATGCACATGTTCAAATGTGCAATATGCACGAACATGTGTACATTACGCATTTTTGCATGAAATTAAACATTTTGTCTTAACGAACATGTAGATGATATGAATTAGTTAATCATAATGCAATTTTGAACATATGTATATTATAATTTACATGAAATTTAACATTTTAACATAATGAACATGTGCATTTGATATGGTTTTCCAGTTTTCCAGTCTAATATAGTTTTCCATGGATCCCAACCCTATATATATATATATATATATATATATATATATATATATATATATATAGGGGTGGGTTCAATGGAAAATCTATATGCATCGGAAAACCCGGTAACCACTTTATAGCCATTGGATCAGGTGTGATGCATCACGCGGGGAATTTGATGCATCACGCGAGAATTGTGATGCATCACGCGGGAATTGTGATGCATTTGTGGTGGTGCATGGAGGTTTTCCAAGGTTTTCCGATGAATGTTGGTTTTCCAATGAATCCCTATATATATATATATATATATATATATATATATATATATATATATATATATATATATATATATATATATATATATATATATATATATATGTGTGTGTGTGTGTGTGTGTGTGTGTGTATGTATGTATGTATGTATGTACGTACGTACGTATGTATGTATGATTGGGTTCACATGAGAACCCCTCATTACCGTGCGAACGTGAGAACCACTCTAAAATTTATGCATCCACTGTATAAAATTGTGCACTTGATACTAAAATTAAATGTTTTCGATATATTTATGCATTTCATGTAAAAATTTACGCATCTCATGCTATCCATTTTATGTACGAATTGTATGCATTTAAGAAAATTTGTGCATTTGATGGTCAAATTTGTGCATTTAGTTTATAATTTAATGAATATAATTTTTGAATGTAATTTTAGTGTTAAATTATGATATTTATTCCTATTTAAGACTAACAATGGTTTTAAGTAAAACTTTTAATTTTTAAATTTGTGCATCTGATATACAAATTTGTGCATTTTGGAGTAGTTCTCACGGTGATGAAGGTTCTTACCGGAACCCAACCCTATATATATATATATATATATATATATATATATATATATATATATATATATATATATATATATATATATATATATATATATATATATATATATATATATATCGGGCTAGGGTCATTAAGGCCTATATGAGATCCTAACAACGTCATGGCATGCTCAATTATCTCTTAACCACCTAGTTACGTTAGGCTCTCTTTAACCATTGTTGTAGCTCACCATAGGTATGTCATGCCCCCTTATCCATATACATACATACATTAATACATACATACATACATACATACATACATACATACATACATACATACATACATACATACATACATACATATATATATATATATATATATATATATATATATATATATATATATATATATATATATATATATATATATATATAATATGAGGATTATTTAAACACCATTTAATAATAAGCACCATGAGCACCAATAAAAATTTAACAAATTAGCATCAATTAAAACATTTGCATGTTACTAGATAACATATTTGCATTGTTTAAATGTGATCAATCTAATTAATCTTGTGTATATTAAAGCTTATTTAATGCAACGAACCTAATGAAGCTTGTATATATAAAAACATGAAAATGCAACGAATCTAAATGAATCTTGTGTATGTTAAAGCCTATGAATGCAATGAACCCACTGAAAGTTTAATTCTATATGTTCAAAGTATGTATATGCAAAAAAAATTGTCTGTATAAAACTCTTATTTTGATTGGTGCTCAGCGGTGCTTAATTGTAAATGGTGCTCAAAGGATCCTTACCCTATACAGATATATATATATATATATATATATATATATATATATATATATATATATATATATATATATATATATATATATATATATATATATATATTAGTGTTCGAATAGTAGAAAACCATATATTGTCTAACATTTTTGGGCACTGTAAGTCGCTAATCCAATGCTAATTGGAAATAAAGATTCTAATATCTTAATCATTAAATCTTTTATTACAATTAAAGTTACAAAATGTTTCCTTTTTTCCTTTTCTTCTATAAGTTAATGGAAGAAGTTTGCACCAAAGATACTGACGATAATTTTGTGGAATGCTATACACACTTTTGAGAGCAAAGTTTCTATTGTTTCCACATCGAAGACCACTCAAGATTTCAGACGAATTTTCAGGCAAGTTGATTAATTCCGACAGTACACACTGCTTAGGATGTTGTAAGTTGAAAAACATACTCCAATCTGTTTTAAGGGACTCGTGTTAAACACGAGCCTCGATCTTGTTTTATTTTCACGTATGTTAATTTACTTTTTGTCAACTAGTTTTACTATTGTAGTTTCTATTTTCATATTGTAATTTAACTTCAGAAATGGATTCTTATTTCTTATAATTGGTATCGTGTTATTTATTCCTACACTTTTTTCACACTTTAATTGTTAAGAGTAAAAGCCATACATGTAATAAGAATGAACTTTCATATAATTTTTGTTGATGCTAAGAATCACAGATAATTGTGTAGACGATCCTACGATTAAAGAATTTTTAAAATACATATATTTAACTGATATTCGTGTGTACAAAACATGTACTTTAACGGAATAGATGGGTAAAATATAAAAATAAATGATCGGTACCGAACCAGATGGTACAGAAATTTTTTGAGACATAATTTTTGTACCAAATACCGAACCGATTATAGAATTTCAGTACCGGTATTTTCGGTATCGTACCAGTTAGAACTGATTTTAAAATTTATCACACAAAGCTAATATAAATAATAATATCAAAACTAATAAAAAAATTTAATATCAAAGCAAATAAATAAAGATAAAATCAAAACTAAAAAATAAATTTAATATCAAACAAACAATAAATGTTGTCGTCAAAACCAATATACAAAGTTAATATTAAAACTGATTATTAAAGTTAACCATCCGTAGATATATATATCGGTGAAAATTTAATATATATTTAATGTCAACGTAATATATATATATATATATATATATATATATATATATATATATATATATATATATATATATATATATATATATATATATATATATATATCTGTGTGTGTGCGCGCGCGCGCGTGTGTGTGTGCGTGCGTGCGTGTGTGTGTGTGTGTAAATTGGTAATAAAAATAATAAATGTAAATCTTAAAAAAAATATTTTTTTAATCGGTCTTGTACTGGTACTGTACATGTACCGAGCCGGATGGTACCGAATTTTTTAGACATAATATTAGTACTGAGTACCGAACCGATTGTAGAAGAACCGATTATAGAATTTTGGTACCGGTTCGGTTTCGAGAAATACTTTTAAAAAAAAAATCTCACCCCTAAGTTTTATGGCTTGTTTGTATATAATTTTTATATGTACTCAATTATTAATGGTTAGGGACACGAAATCTATAAAAAAATATGATGAATCAAACATTAACACATAGGGATAGAACTTGAACATTTTACCCGGAGGCCGAAATTTATATATAGTGAAATGTAATTTTCATTGACTACAGAAGACACTCCTATGAATAAATAGCATGTAATAACAAAAATAACAAAGCAATATTGCTATCATCAAACGTAATTACGTAAATAATAAAGTGCAAATAATCAAACCTAAACTGTTAGGGATTTTTGTCCATATCGATTAGCAGAACAGGACGTCAAGGTTGGCAGAGTGTTGTATTAAATTTATATTATCAGTAGGCCCAAGTTGATTGTGGAGTGTTTGGACCCCAAGTGGGTTGTTTGTTGTTGGATTGCTTTTATTGGGCTTGTTTGATATTTGAATGCTAAAGATTTCTGGAAGCTAAAAGGATACTAAAAAGGTTGTGGTGACACTTGGCTTTTCTGCTTTTTTTAATCTGGATATCAGCGGGTAATTTGTTGAAGATAGAAGGGTATTTTTGTCCTTATGGTTGTTTGGCTATATATATATATATATATATATATATATATATATATATATATATATATATATATATATATATATATATATATATATATATATATATACACACACACACACACACACACATATACATATAGCTCCTCTTGTTCTTTTCAATAGCAGATTCCATCTTTTTCTTTTTTTCTTGTTTACGCTTCTTCTTTCTTGAATAGTTTTAGGGTTCTGAATATTGTTAGGGTTTTTTGGTACAAGATCTAATATAGATTTTTAAATTTCAGTTGTAATCGAGTTGTGAGTGTAGTTCTTCACCTATTGGTGTTGAATTACAAGAGTGTTGTAGTGAGGTTTCATTGTAAGTAATAGTGTGGTCTTTGACCGGTTGGTTTAGGGTTTTTAATGAAAGTTGTTTTTGGTTAACTGAGTTCTTGATACCATTTTTATTCATGGTATCATAGCCTAGGTTGTGCGATAAGGTCCGTTAAATCAGTTGTGGGTTTGTGGGTTTGGTTGAAGTGTTCTCGTGTTGGTTCTTGAACCTGGTTTGGTATCTTCCATTGGGTTCTCGCCGTTAGGGTTTTGACTTGAAACCCTCATGTATTCTAGTTCCGCTGCAAAATCGGTATTATCAAGTGCTTTGTGTGGAGGACTCTGTAAGTCTCTCTTCTTCTTGTGTTGTAGCAAGTACCTGCTTGCAGACGTTTCTGTTCTGACAGGATTCAACTGCCCCTGCTTGTCAAACTTGGCCTATAGACAAGAACCCTGATTTTTTCTTTGTTTCTTGAGTTGGATTGTCGTGTGGTGTGTGTGTTGAGGGTATTGGCTGATTTGACCAGACTTTTGAACGTCCTGGAATCCTTTCACCGGGTCAATATCTTCTGTGTGTGTTCTCTTACTGGTTGGTATACGTGCTGGTTTGATCTGGTTGGTGGTTGTTGTGTGGATCTGTTTTAATATTGCTTTGTGTGTGTGTTTCTGTGTTGTTCTTGTTATTATCTGGTCTGGTTTGTTGGTTGATTAACATAGGGGAACATGATGATACCTTAATTAGTAAGCTGGATTTTGGAGATCCATTATATCTTCATGCTAGTGACACTAGTAGTGTTCCTTTAATTGTGTTTAAGCTAAAAGGAACCGAAAACTATAAGTCGTGGTCTCATGCCATGCTGTTGGCGTTAAAAACTAAAAACAAGGTTGGTTTTGTTGATGGAAGCTTTAAAAAATCTCAAACTAATGATGTTCTTGCTAGTCAATGGGACAGAGGAAATGTTGCTGTTCTTTCTTGGATTCTTGGGTCTGTGTCTGATGACTTATATAGTGGTCAAATATACATTACTATTGCCTCTGAGGTCTGGCAGGAATTGAAAGAAATTTATGATAAGGTTGTGGGTCGGTCATTTTCAATTTACATCACAAAATTAATTCTTTAACTCAGAATGGGTCGTATGTTTCTGATTACTATTACATGCTTAATATGCTTTGGAGACCATATGATATTATGCTAAAATTACCTGTGTGTGTGTGTGATGCTTCCAAGGATTTTCAACAACACACAAATCTTTTAAAATTAATGCAGTTCCTAATGGGTTTAGATGATTCGTATAAACCTATTAGAAGCAACGTTTTAACTCAAGATCCTTTACCAAGTGTGAAGGTTGCTTTTTCCTTGATCTCTAGAGAAAAACCTCATCGAAGCTCGTCTTCTAGTGATGTTAAACCCATTGGTCATTCCTCTACTTTCATCTCAAAATTTCCTCAATCGAAAGGCGTGTCTAACTTGGATTTAAAATGCAAAAAGTGTTTAAGAATTGGACACACCATCGACAGTTGCTTTGAAATCATAGGATATCCTCCTAAAACTAATAGTAATATTAAGTGTACTAAATGTGGGAGGTCTGGTCATTCTGTTGATAAATGTTTTGAAGTGGTTGGGTATCCCTCTACCTGGAAAAAGAGGAATAATAACACTGTTTTACAAAATCCAAGTGGTTCAACCGAATCCACTGGCACTCCTGCTTCTCTTTCTCAAGATCAAATTTCTAAGTTGTTGAGACTTTTGGAGGGACAAACCAAAGTTGTGCCACTGAAGTCAAATATGGCAGGTAACTTTTATAATTCTAAGTTTTTGTGTAGAATACCTTTTAAAAAATGTGATTATGTCTAGTTGTGTTCTGAACTCTATTTGTAACAGTAATGAGTGGATTGTTGACTCTGGAGCAAATGAACATATGACTTATTCTGATAATAACATGATCAACATTCTTGATGTTTCAACTTATAATTTAACTGATAGTCATTCTAATGGTACCTCTGGAAAAGTTGTTAAAATAGGAGATTTGCCTCTAACTGACAAAGTTATGCTGCATGGTGTCCTGATAGTTCATGATTACCATGTTAATATGCTATCTGTATATAATTTTTCTAAGGATAGTGGGGATTTAGTTGAGGATGTTTATATGACTCCTCCGTTGGGTTATTTTAGTAAAGGTGAAACCAAGGTATGTAAACGTATAAATCTCTTTATGGGTTAAAACAAACTCCAAGAAAGTGGAATGAAAATTAACTGATGTGTTGAGTGAACATGGAGTCATACAAGTAAGAGTGATTTTTCTTTGTTTATCAAACAATAAAATTCTGTTTTTATAGCATTGCTTGTTTATGTTGATGATATAATTGTCATTGGTAATGTAGATACTAAAATTGAAAACTTCAAAAGTTTTTTAAGTACGCAGTTTAAAATTAAAGACTTGGGGAAGTTAAAATATTTTATGGGCATTGAAGTGTTTCATGTTGAGAATGGTATTGGTTTAACTCAAAGAAAGTATTGTATGGATTTGCTAAGTGAGTTTGGGTTGCTTGGTTGTAAACCAGCCCTGAATCCTCTGGATCCTGGTTTCTTTGTAAGTTCCAGAGGGTATCAAGATAGTTCTGACAGCTTGCTGTCAAATGTTACTCAATATCAAAAGCTTGTAGGGAAGTTAATCTATCTTACTCTCACAAGACCTGATATTACATATGTTGTTCTCTTGCTTAGTAATTATGCATCAGCCAAGGCAATCACATCTTAAATGTGCGTTAAGAGTTTTAAGATATCTGAAATCTAGTCCTGGAACGGGATTTAAGATTTCAAAGTGTGTTTTGGGAAAGTTTGTTTTATCTGTTTTTGTTGATGCTGATTGGGCAAAAGCTGTTATGAATAGAAAATTTGTTACCGGGTTTTGTTTGTTTTTAAATGATAACTTGATTTCATGGAAAAGTAAAAAAAACAAAATACCATTTCTCGTTCTTGTGTAGCCTCTGTAGTTTCTGAAATTATTTGGGTCTTAAAAGTATTGACTGAGTTTGGTTTAACTGTTGAGTTGCCTGTAAATGTGTTCTTAGATAGTAGAGCAGCCATCTTAATCGCTATTAATCCTGTTTTTCATGTAGAACTAAACATTTTGAAATTGATTTATATTTTGTGCGTGAAAAGTAAGTGTCGGGGTTATAAAAAGTGTTAAGATGGATTCTGTTAATAATGTTGCCCATATTTTCATTAAAGGTCTCTCAGTTACTCAGCATAAAGCTTTGTGTAAAAGGCTAAACTTAACTGATGTTTTTACACAATCAACTTGAGGGGGATGTTAAATTTATATTCTCAATAGGCCCAAGTTGATTGTCGAGCGTTTGGGCCCCAAGTGGGTTGTTTGTTGTTGGATTGCTTTTGTTGGGCTTGTTTGGTTTTTGAATGCTAAAGGTTTCTGGAAGCTAAAAAGGTTGTGGTGACTCTTGGCGTTTATGCTTTTTTTTAATATGCATATCAGCGGGTAATTTGTTGAAGATAGAAGGGTGTAACATCCAGCATTAAACCAGGTTAGCAACTACGAACTAATTAGTATTTAATGGCCAATTATAACCTAATCAGTGGTCATTAGAAATTAATCAAAGTGATTAACAAGGTTCATGAAGAAATTCAACTCAGTTAGAATCAAATTCATCGGTGCGATGAATCGGGATATCAATTAGTCCGATCGATTTATGATATGAGGGATTAATTCAACTAAGTATATAATTAAATTATGTTTTGTGACACTAATTCCACTAATACAATTACTTAACATTAATTATGCAAGACTAAAATAATTCATTAAAACAATGCATCCAAAAGTATTTATGAAATTACAAGAAAAGGAAAATACAAGAATACATTTCTAAATACTTTTATACAAAAAAAAATGAAAATACATGTAATTACATGTATATGGCCGGTTATAGGGCATGTGTTTTATAGAGGTTGACTTCAATTTTTTTAATATTACTTTAAACATAATCATTTTGCTAAAATGCGCACTCAACCTCCAACATTTCATCATTTCAACTCACTTTTTCATCTATAAATAAGACCTCATTTTCATCATTCATTTCCACACTTTCAAGATCAAAATCTCTCTTCTTTTCTTCCTCTCAAAACCGGCCACAATGGGGTCCAAGAACACAAAAATTTGCAACTTTGTGTTCTTGCATTATTTCAAGCATTTTTGGTGCAACAAAGTTCAAGAACTCAACTTCTACTCATTTTCATTCTCCTAACACTTCAAAGTAAGTAATTACTAACTTATTTCATCATACATTTATGTTTATATAAGTCTTGCATAATATATATAATCACCAACAACAACAAGTTTCATAAAAACTCAAGTTTATAAATTTCTAGTTTTTGTTTTTAAGTTGTTTCTTTAAATGTGTTTATGAATATATGAACACATCATAAAAGTATTAATATTATGAAACAAGTGATATATATGTGTTTTATAACTTTTATACATGTAGTCTTTGAATAAACAACAAGAATCATAAGTTATTTCAAAATTATAAACCGCGGATTTTCGGCAGAAAATTTATATCGACTTTGAAAAATCATAACTAATTCATAGCTTAACGAAATGAGTTGATTCTTGTCTCAAAAGTTAGATCTATGTCTTAACTATAGATCTGGATGTTTTCATAATTTATTTTTGAGTTTAAGACCTCCAGAAATTATTTGGGAAACCGACAGTTTGACAGCTCAAAAATGGCCACATAGGGTTTTTAACAAGCTTTTTCACCAACCTAAACATCTCGAAAAATGGCCGTTCTTGATTCTAAAAATCCTTTGTATATAGTAGTTTAATGTCCTAGAAAACCAAAGCCTAAAACGTTTTGGAGCTTGGTCAAAAACAGCCTCAAAGTAGGCCGAAAAACCTCCGAAAAAGCTGGAAAGTTATATACACACACACACACACACACACACACACACACATATATATATATATATATAGATATATACATATACATATATATATATATATACATATATATATATACATATATATATATATATATATAAACTTGACGTTTTAAGTGGGTTTTACTTATAAACTTGTAATGTTGGTTGATTTAAGACATAAAAATCAATAAATATACATATTATCATATATTAGAGATATTAAGTCCTTATTATCATTTAGGACTCGGTTAAACACATCCGGTTTCATTATCCATCAAACAACGCAACTTGCATTTTTGCGCGTATTTTGCCATCACAAGCTCGGTGAGTCTTCATAGCCCCTATTTTCACTATCTATTGGGGTGGAAATACATGTACTGTTTTCATATGGACATCAAAACTATTTATTTCTTATATGTATTACATGTTTGGATCCATCAGCCCTCAATTCATGAACCGTTAATTGCATTTATTTGCAAGCGCGAATATATTGTGGATAGATCTATTGGGAGTCATGTCCCCCATTCGGGTTAGTTCGGGTCGGCTAACAGCGAGTGTATATATATTCAACACACGGTATTACGTATGGGAATACTGTACAGGTCAAACTCATCTTTAATTAAGCTTCAGTTGCATGATGGTTTATGTAATACATACACGGAATTTATGATTTTATAAATTCAACTCATCTGATAATGTCCATACAACTGGTCTTTTCGCGTAAACCTATGAGCTCACCAACAATTTGTTGACGTATTTTAGCATGTATTTTCAGGTGTTTGAGACATGCACAATTATCGAAAGTATTCCAAGGCTTCCGTACATTTTGGAGTTGCATCATTTTCAAACTCGGAGAATTATTTGCATCTTTTCCGATAAACTAAATTGTGTATTTAAATTTTGGTGTTTTAAGAACTACTTACTTTGTATTTGGTTATGTAAAACAATATTTATATTTGAAGTAAAATCAATGTATTTTTGAAAAACGTCCATATAGTGGTCGTTCGTTATGATTATGGTTACGCTTCCGCGACGTCACGCTTCATTGCCAACCGGGGTAACGGGGTGTGACAGATTGGTATCAGAGCCATAGTTATAGTGAACTAGGTTGCATTACTACCCTAGACTATAACTGCTACAAAAACTAAACTTTCTTCTAGAACTATGAACACATATTTGGACCCTGATGACGATAACATGTCGAACAATATGGTTATTATCCTCTTTGACTCAAAGGATGAATTCTCACCCATGGAACATAGAAGCCAAGGTGACACTGAGGTATACTTTGGATAGGGAACCCACCCAGACTAAATCAATGACGATGTAATGGCCCCGTCAAAACACAAGGGGGGCAACTGTTGCTCCACCATCACCACCACATATTCCACCTTACACCCTATTTAGAAACAATGAACCATTGAAGAAGTTCACCTCTAGGAAAAGGGTGTGACTGGCACAATGGGAGTCTATCCCGGTACCTGCTCATCAGCCAAGCCCGCCGCTGTAACGACAGGCGAACGTAAGACAGTGGTGATGGATGCCTCACACTCTCCAAGAGTGGAGAAACAAGGAAGGGATCCCAAGCCAGATAGAAACACCATCTTCTTCTCAAGTGCCGACACTTACCCAGAAACCTACGCAACGAACGGTACCCCTGTTGGTGGCAAGAACTGCCAGACACGACCTCCAATTTTGACAAAATCCACCAAGAGGTCGGTGAGATCTTTGCAAGGATTAAGCAGGAGGCAATGAAAAACCCCAATAAACCTTAGGCCAACCAGAATACTCAGGCGATTCAACAAAGACGGAATAGACAAATTGTGTCAGTGCCTAGCAGAGCGCAAAGCCCGTAATGCAGAACTAACCCAACGACTTAACGCTCTGGAATACGAGGAAACCCCAGAGGCATCTCATACTTAGTACCCTCCTACCATTTTATAGTATTTATCTAGGCTATACTATCTGATATATCTTAGGGTAAGTAAGGCTTAAGAATTTATCAGAAAATTCTGACCATATCATATACAAAGATTAAGTATCAAGAACTTTTATGAGGAATTAAGTTTTAACTACAACTCTGCGTAGGAGAAGATAAAGTTATGACTATCTGCCTAAGAAATTTCAAACTCATAGACTTATTCTCTTACCCTATTAGATGCATTTCTACTATTTGATACTGGTGCTGATAGGAGTTTTATATCCATGAAGTTCACTAAGCAGATAAATTCCATTCTTACACCATTAAGTGCCACTTATGCCATTGAGGTTGATGACAGTAAGACGCTTAAGATAAATAATGTGAGTCGAGGATGCTCCTTAGAATTAGTAGGCCAACTCTTTGAAACAGACTTGATGCCCGTCAAACTGGGAAGTTTTGACGTGGTCATAGGCATGGAATGACTATAGAAAAATCATGCGGAAATAGTGTGCAACAAGAAGACGGTTCATATACTTTTAGCCAATAAGAAGGTCCTTACTGTCCAAGGCAAAACAAGAAATACCAAAGAAAGCATCACCCCTAGCATTAGGACCCTGAAGTGTTGACAGAGAGGGAGCCAAAGGAAAAACGGCTCGAAAATATTCTTATTATTTGTGATTACCCCAAAATTTTTCCAAAACACTTACCTGAACTCCCAACAACGAGGCAAGTCAAATTCAAAAAAAAAAATCGGCCTAGTATCAGGTGCGGTACCAGTGGCTCGAGCACCATGCCGATTAGCCCCATCAATAGTGTAAGAATCGTCCAACCAACTGTAGGAGCCCTTAGATAAAGGGTTTATCAAACCGAGTTCCTCACTTTGGAGGAGCTCCAGTTTTGTTCATAAAGAAGAATGATAGAACCTTCAGAATGTGCATCAATTACCAGGAGCTAAATAAACTAAAGGAACCGATACCCGCTCACAAGGATCAATGACTTGTTTGACAAAACTCCAAGAATTAAGCTTCTATTAGAAGATCGACCTAAGGTCTGGTTATCATCAGATTAGAGTCGCAAGAAAGATATTCCAAAGACAACCTTCAGATTCCGTTTCGGTCATCATAAATTCCTATTAATGCCGTTTGGATTAACCAGTGCCGCAACGGTATTCATGGACCTCATAAATCGGGTGTGCAAACCTTATTCGTGATTGTATTCATGAATGAAATCTTAATCTACTCGCGAAGCAAGGAGGAGCACGAACAAACATTTAAGACTGATTCTAGAGAAGACAACTACATGCCAAGCTTTCTAAGTTTGACTTTTGGCTAAGATAGGTAAGATTTCTCCGTCACGTGATCAATAGTAAAGGGATCCAAGTCGACCCCGCAAAGATCGAGGCTATCAGGAATTGGTCAACTCTTAGAACCCCATAGAGATACGACAGTCCTTAAGCCTTACCACTTATTATAGGCAATTATCAAAAATTTCTCAAAGATCACCGAAGCTCTAGCAAAACTGACCCGAAAAGATATTAAGTATGATTGGGGCGAGGATCAAGAGACATCATATCAGTTATTAAAGCACAATCTGTGCAGCGCGCTTATTTTATCCAAGAGAAGTAAGAAATTTGTAGATTATTGTGACGCTTCACACAATGGGTTGATATAGAAAGATAGGGTCATAGCTTATACTTTATGAAAACTTAAGGTTCACTAGGTGATTTACACAACGCATGATCTAGATCTTGGAGCAGTAGTCTTTATCTTTAAGACTTAAAGACATTAGTTATACGGTAAGAAGTGTACTAACGGACCATAAGAACCTCCAACACATCTTGAACCCTAAAGAGTCGAATACGAAGTAGTACTGTTGGATGGAACTAATAAGTAATTGCAACCGTGAAAATTCGTTATCACCTAAGGAAAACTAATGAGCTAAGCCGTTAAAAGTACAAGTGGATAAATAGTTTAGGATAAGGGCTAATAAAAATCGATATTTCATTAATAGAATATGATTACTCTGTTTGGTGGAATAAGAAAGCTGGCTATGGATGAAGGACACAAATTAAGATATGTCGTTCACCCCGGATCCGATAAAATGTATCATGACCTTAAGGAGCTATACGGGTGGCCTATCATGAAGAATGACATTGCCACATCTGTCAGAAAATTCCTAACATGCTCCAAAGTTAAGATAAAACATCAGAAACCATTTGGGTAATAGTCGACCACCTAACAAAATCCGCGCGTTCCTACCAATCAAGAAGAACATCAGGATGAATAAGCTAGTCCAAACGTACCTCAAGGAAGTCGTCTCCGGACACGGAGTGCCTATTATAATCATTTTGGAAATGGATAGCAGATCTACATCTAAGTTTTTGGCCATTATTACAGCTTGCTTTGGATACAAACTTAGACATGAGTACCACATATCACCCTTAGACCGGTGATCAGAATAATAGAACGATCCAAACCCTAGAACGTACATTAAGAGCCTGTGTGAAGGATACTCAATTGCCTTAGTGGAATTATCGTACTACAATAGCTATCACTCGAGTATTAAAGATGCTTCGTTTGAGACCCTCTGCGGCGAAAGTATCGATCGCCGATTTGTTGGGAAGAAGTAGGAGATAGCCAAATCACTGGCCCTAAGATCATTCATGAAGCTACCGAAAAGATAGTACAGATGTGGAACTGACTAAAAGTTGCCCACGATCATCAGAAAAGCTATGTAGACGTAAGGAGAAAATCCCTTGAGTTCCAATTAGGAGAAAGGGTACTGATGAAAGTCTCGCCATGGAGGGGCGTGGTATGATTTGGGAAACAAGGGAAACTGAATCCTCATTACATTGGACAATTCAAAGTCTTAAAGAGAATTGGACTAGTTTATCGTTTAGAGCTACCACTAGAGCTTAGCAGCATGCGCAATACCTTCCATGTATCGAATCTAAAGAAGTGTTTGTTAGATAAGACTGATAAACTTCACTTCATCAAAGAGCCAGTAGAAATCATGGACCGTAAGGTCAAAGGATTGAAGCACAGTCGTATACCCATCCTCAAGATCAGATGAAATTCTAGTCATGGACCAGAATTCACTTAGGCATGCAAAGGCCAGTTTAAGCAAAGATACTCTCATCTACTCTTAAGTGACAATACCCCTGAGGAAACAGGATAAAATTTCGGGACGAAATTCCCTTAACAGGGGGAGACTGTAACATCCAGCATTAAACCAGGTTAGCAACTACGAACTAATTAGTATTTATTGGCCAATTATAACCTAATCAGTGGTCATTAGAAATTAATTAAAGTGATTAACAAGGTTCATGAAGAAATTCAACTCAATTAGAATCAAATTCATCGGTGCGATGAATCGGGAAATCAATTAATCCGATCGATTTACGATATGAGGGATTAATTCAACTAAGTATATAATTAAATTATGTTTTGTGACACTAATTATACACTAATACAATTACTTAACATTAATTATGCAAGCCTAAAACAATTCATTAAAACAATGCATCCAAAAGTATTTATGAAATTACAAGAAAAGGGAAATACAAGAATACATTTCTAAATACTTTTAAACAAAAAAAAATGAAAATACATGTAATTACATGTATATGGCCGGTTATAGGGCATGTGTTTTATAGAGGTTGACTTTAATTTTTTTAATAGTACTTTAAACATAATGATTTTGCTAAAAGGTGCACTCAACCTCCAACATTTCATCATTTCAACTCACTTTTTCATCTATAAATAAGACCTCATTTTCATCCTTCATTTCCACACTTTCAAGATCAAAATCTCTCTTCTTTTCTTCCTCTCAAAACCGGCCACAATGGGGTCCAAGAACACAAAAAATTGCAACTTTGTGTTCTTGCATTATTTCAAGCATTTTTTGTGCAACAAAGTTCAAGAACTCAACATCTACTCATTTTCATTCTCCTAACACTTCAAAGTAAGTAATTACTAACTTATTTCATCATACATTTATGTTTATATAAGTCTTGCATAATATATATAATCACCAACAACAACAAGTTTCATAAAAACTCAAGTTTATAAATTTCTAGTTTTTATTTTTAAGTTGTTTCTTTAAATGTGTTTATGAATATATGAACACATCATAAAAGTATTAATATTATGAAAACAAGTGATATATATATATGTGTGTTTTATAACTTTTATACAAGTAGTCTTTAAATAAACAACAAGAATCATAAGTTATTTCAAAATTATAAACTGCGGATTTTCGGCAGAAAATTTATATCGACTTTGAAAAATCATAACTAATTCATAACTTAACGAAATGAGTTGATTCTTGTCTCAAATGTTAGATCTATGTCTTAACTATAGATCCGGAAGTTTTCATAATTTATTTTTGAGTTTAAGACCTCCAGAAATTATTTGGGAAACCGAAAGTTTGACAGCTCAAAAATGGCCAATATAGGGTTTTTAACAAGTTTTTTCACCAACCTAAACATCTCGAAAAATGGCCGTTCTTGATTCTAAAAATCCTTTGTATATAGTAGTTTAATGTCCTAGAAAACCAAAGCCTAAAACGTTTTGGAGCTTCGTCAAAAACAGCCTCAAAGTAGGCCGAAAAACCTCCGAAAAAGCTGGAAAGTTATATATATAAACTTGACGTTTTAAGTGGGTTTTACTTATAAACTTGTAATGTTGGGTGATTTAAGACATAAAAATCTATAAATATAAATATTATCATATATTAGAGATATTAAGTCCTTATTATCATTTAGGACTCGGTTAAACACATCCGGTTTCATCATCCATCAAAAACGCAAACTTGCATTTTTGCGCGTATTTTGCCATCACAAGCTCGGTGAGTCTTCATAGCCCCTATTTTCACTATCTATTGGGGTGGAAATACATGCACTGTTTTCATATGGACATCAAAACTGTTTATTTCTTAAATGTATTACATGTTTGGATCCATCAGCCCTCAAATCATGAACCGTTAATTGCATTTATTTGCAAGCGCGGCTATATTGTGGACAGATCTATTTGGAGTAATGTCCCCCATTCGGGTTAGTTCGGGTCGGCTAACAACGAGTGCTTATATATTCAACACACGGTATTACGTATGGGAATACTGCACAGGGCAAACTCATCTTTAATTAAGTTTCGGTTGCATGATGGTTTATGTAATACATACACGGAATTTATGATTTTATAAATTCAACTCATGTGATAATGTCCATACAACTGGTCTTTTCGCGTAAACCTATGAGCTCACCAACAATTTGTTGACGTATTTTAGCATGTATTTTCAGGTGTTTGAGACATGCACATTTATCGGAAGTATTCCAAGGCTTCCGTACATTTTGGAGTTGCATCATTTTCAAACTCGGAGAATTATTTGCATCTTTTCTGATAAACTAAATTGTGTATTTAAATTTTGGTGTTTTAAGAACTACTTACGCTGTATTTTGGTTATGTAAAACAATATTTATATTTGAAGTTAAATCAATGTATTTTTGAAAAACGTCCATATAGTGGTCGTTCGTTATGATTATGGTTACGCTTCCGCGACGTCACGCTTCATTGCCAACCGGGGTAACGGGGTGTGACAAAGGGTATCATCTTAAATGACATGACATCGTTTCGATCATTACAAAGAGCTCATTCATTTTAGATCAGCTTATCAACTTCTAAATATTTTGAATAACTCTACACAATGGAGGGGGAAGACTTTTGATTGGAGGAGGGAGGTTCACCATGGGTTTCACCCGAAGCGTCAGAGTAAGAGCAATGAAAGGAGGGTGGCCAAAGTTGTGTGGTGTGTGCCGAATAACAGAGTAGTTGAAGGGAAAAACACATGATTGGAGGAGGGAGGGTTACCATCGTTTTTACCGGAAGCGGTAGGGTAGGGGGCGGTGGAGGGAGGAGGGTGGCCACAACACCAGTGTCTTTGTCGGAGAGTGTTGGTAGAGGGAGATAAATTTGTTGTAAAGACAAAATGAAAGCCAGAGAGATAGAAAGATATATGAAATTCCAGATCAAAATCTTGATGGAAACATTGAAAACAAAAGTGCTAAATAGTTGACAAGTGAGCATGCAATTTTAACAGTAGGTAAAAGGATTAAACCAACAAATCAATATAAACTATAAAGATTAAAATGTAAAAATAAAATAAAAAATGACTAAAATTTATTGTTTATCTTTTGTATTCTGACGAATCAGCATATGAGTAAGTATAAGACATTGTTTGCTTTGACAATTTCATATCTTAATTCTTCGTAAATCTTAAAATGCAGATCATAAGTGATTTCAAATTGTTTGTTACATTTTATATTTAAGTGATTTTAGATTGTTTGTTACATTTCGGAATTAAGATTTTTAAATATTTGAAATTAGGTTTGAAAATTAATATGTTAACTCCCGTCTGAAATCCAAAATTAAGATCTGAAAAAAAAATCTGAATCAAATTGATATTCTCTTTAATTAAAATATTAAATTTAGTTTAGTTAAATAAAAGTAATAATTTAATTTAATTAACTAAAAATACTTATTCAATTTAATTAATTTTAATATTAAATTATTTTAATATTTTAGTTATATAAATTAAATATATATAATATATAAATAATTTAAAACTTAAAATTTAAATAATAGTCTTAATTTTTCTTTCAGACTTTAAGGTTACTTTTCAAATTTCAAACAACAGATTTTAAGGCCGCCTCTTAAGATGTGATTTCTAAATTCATATAAAAACAAACTAATATCTAATGCTAATCAAACCACAAAAGGGCATTCGCATTAGTCGTCTGTTGCCAAGTTCTTAGCCACGTGGACCCAAACAAATTAATTTTAATTTTCAGCATCCAAAATACTACATCGAGTCCCCGTGGTGGTAACTTAGAGCAAAGGGAGTGGTCACCCCAATTTTGAGCGGCTCCGGCCACGTTGGATGAGGTCGACGGGAACACCGTCCCCGGTCCTCGGCCCCGTAGAAAGCCGTCCCCCCCCTCCCCACGCGGGGGGGGGGGGGGGGGGGTAATTTTAGTTTTATAATTTTTTTTATTTTTATTCTTGTTTCTTATTATAGTTTTGTAAATATTTGTATTAGACATAGCTTATAGAGTAGAAGGACTAGAATGTAATTACTCTAAAGTAGATAGTAATCATTGTAATTAGTTTCTCTATATATACTTGCATTGTAATCAGTGTTTCACACATCAATATACATTAGATTACAAAGTCTATTGTGGTATCAGAGCCTGGGAATACAACCCTAGGTCTCATCCTCAAAAACCCTAGCCGCCTCTCACCTTCAAACCCTAGGCGCCTCCTGCGGCTGCTCCTCCCTGCTGCCGCCGCCTGCTCTCTGTCTCACTACCAACAACCGCCGCAAGCAGCCTCCTTCTCCTCCCTGCTGCCGCCGCCTACTCTCTGTCTCACTACCAACAACCGCCGCAACCACTGCTGCCCTCTCTCTGCTGCTGCGGCTGCTCCTCTCTACTGCCGCCAACCTGCTGCTGCACTCTTACCCTACTGCTGCCGCCAACAACATTCTTCAACATATCCCTGCTGCCGCCACCCTGCTCCTGCCGCTGACAATAGCTGCTGCTGCTGCCGCCTACAATGGCTGATATTACAGCCCTCACCTCGGCCGAGAAAACTAGCCATAACTCACACAAGTTTGCCTTTACTCTCTCTCCAACCAATTATGGTTATTGGAAAACTATGCTTCACCCGTTCCTTGTTACAAACAACCTGTTTGGATACATGGATGGCACACTTCTCTGCCCGCCTCCGACTATTACCTCTTCGTCTGACAAAGATGGTACCACAGTACCAGTGCCACAATTAAACCCCAGTTACACAGCCTGGATCTCCAATGACGCTCATGTACGTATGCTTATTATTTCCACCATCTCTGAGGCCTCTTTTCAGCATGTTCAAGGCACCACCTCTCGCGATTTGTGGTTGTCTCTTGAACGTGCATATGCCCCACACACTTCATCTCGGGAATACACCCTTAAAAACCAACTGCTCAAGCTTCGGATGCAACCTGATGAAACTGCTACAGCCTATTTGACTAGGGCTCAGGAATATTCTACCGCTCTCGCCAACATTGGTGAACCGCCAAAAGAAAAAGATCTGGTTTACGTGGTTATTTCAGGTCTTCGAGACGAATACAATGGTTTGAAGTCATCCCTTATTGGACGCCAGTCTCCAATTACTTTTGCTGAACTTTTTGCGCTGTTGTCAGATCATGATTACATGATTCAGAAACCTGCTCCAGTCATACCACCCTCTCAGGCCTTCCTGTCTACTACTACTGGTACTGGTAATATTCGCACCTCATCTACTTCTGGCACTACTCCATCTCCTGATCAGCTCCAAGCTCTTCAGCATGCTCTCTCTCAGCTCGGTCTTCAGGTACAACCTATTGTTACTCCTCTTGCACAGGCTAACTATACTCACAGGTCTGGTAATTATCGTGGTCGTGGACGTGGAAATAGCCGTGGCCGTGGGAACTACAACACTAACCGCAGTCAAACAGGCGGTAATCGGGATCAATTTCCGTGGGCCTCTACTCAGAACACTGTGTTTGGAACTTGCAACAGGTGTGGCATTGGCCACATTCCCTCTCAGTGCCCGAATCGTGATCCCTCTACTATTCGGTCTCGGCAGCCTCCGTCAGCTAACTTTACAGATCTGCGCTCCAACTCTTGGATTCCAGATACAGGTTCCAATCACCATGTTTCACCAGATCTATCTAGTTTCGATCACTCTGAGGCATACTCCGGCACTGATAATCTTCATGTTGGCAATGGTGAGGGCTTACCCATTCTTCATATAGGTTCCACCAAATATTACTCTCCTAACAAAACTTTTAGCCTTAAAAACATTCTCCATGTGCCTGATATTAAACAAAACTTACTTTCTGTTCAACAATTTTGTCTTGATAATGATGTGTTTTTTGAATTTCACTCCACTTTCTTTGTTGTGAAGGACAAGTCTACACACACCATCCTCCTCACTGGTCCAAGTAACGGTGGCCTCTACTCCTTTCATCTCCCTACGAATCAACCTATCCCCAAGGTCGGATTCTCCACTACCCGTGCTTCCTCCACTATCTGGCATCACCGACTCGGCCATCCTCATCAACAACTGTTTCTTTCTATGGTTCTAAGTATAGTTTACCTTTAAATAATGAGTCTTCTAGTAGTTCTTTTTGTAATTCCTGTTCTGTTGGGAAATCCTCTAAGCTACATTTGTTACCTTCTATTTATAAAAGTTCGAGTGATTTGGAGTTAGTTTTTTGTGATGTTTGGGGCCCCGCTCCTGTTAACTCATTTGATGGTCACACTTACTTTCTATTATGTGTTGATCATTACTCACGTTTCATGTGGATTTTTCCGTTAAAACACAAGTCTGATGTGTATGCTACTTTTAAAAGTTTCCTTGTCATGGCTGAACGTCAATTCCAAACAAAACTAAAAACTGTTCAAACCGATTGGGGAGGGGAGTTTCGGAATCTCTCTCAATTCTTCTCCTCTCTCGGCATCCTTCATTGTCTCTCGTGTCCTCATACCAGTGAGCAAAATGGTTTTGTTGAACGACGTCATCGACATGTTGTCGAAACCGGTCTTACCTTACTAGCTGCCTCTAATGTTCCTCAACGTTTCTGGCATTTTGCCTTTGATACAGCTGTCTATCTCATCAATCGCATGCCGTCTAGAACAAACTCCAATATCTCGCCTTTTGAATTTTTATTCAAACGTCCCCCAGATTTTTCCTTTCTTCGAGTCTTTGGGTGTCAGTGTTTTCCACATCTCCGTCCATACAACAAACACAAAATGGACTTCCGCTCTACTCCGTGTGTTTTCCTTGGCTACAGTCCAATCCACCATGGCTACCGTTGCCTGGACCCACAGTCTGAGCGCCTTTACATAGCTCGACATGTTCGTTTCAATGAACATCTTTTTCCCTTTCACCAACCTTCCACCCCTCCTTCACCACCTACCTCAGACCCATACATCTCATCCTATCCCCAACCTGACCCCGCTCCCTTCACTTCTCCCACTACTGATACACCTACCGATACACCTACCACTACATCTCCCGATACACCTATCCCCACCCCTTCCTCTACTACTACACCTATCTCCACTCCTCCCACTACCGATACACCTACACCCACTCCTCTTCGCACATATCATCGTCGCTCTACTACTACCCAACCATCCCACCCTTCTACTGATACTCATCACCCTTCTCCTACTCCACAACCCACTACCACTGCCCCCTCCCGTCCTCGGCCACCTAATCTACGTCCCAATCCTAAACAAACCAAACCTCACAATATCTCTTCCTTCCACACCACCTATACAAACACCGAACCACCTTACTTCTCCATTGCCAACAAGGATCCTCAGTGGCGTCGTGCTATGTCCGACGAGTATTCGGCTCTACTTAGAAATGGTACTTGGTCTTTGGTTCCTCCTGTTCCTGGTGCTAATGTGGTTGATTGCAAATGGGTCTATAAATTGAAACGTGACCCAACTGGCGCGATACAGCGCTATAAGGCTCGACTTGTTGCTAAAGGTTACAGTCAGGAAGAAGGTGTGGATTATATTGAGACATTCAGTCCAGTGGTGAAATCCACTACTATTCGGGTTGTTTTATCTCTGGCCGTCACACAGAATTGGCCCCTCCGACAGCTTGATGTGCAGAATGCCTTTCTTCACGGTGATCTCACCGAAACAGTATACATGACTCAACCCTCCGGTTTTGTGGATCCTACTAAACCTAATCATGTGTGTCTCCTTCACAAAGCTTTATATGGGTTAAAACAGGCTCCTCGTGCATGGTTTCATCGCCTCTCTTCAGCTCTTCAGGCTCTTGGTTTTCGAGGCTCACGGACTGACCCATCACTGTTTATCTATTCTCACCAAGGCACACTTTTATACATGTTGGTCTATGTGGATGACATTATTCTCACAGGCAACAATTCTCAGGCCATTGATACTGTCGTTCGCCGTCTTAGTCAGAGTTTTCCTCTTCAGGATGTGGGTCCTCTTTCGTACTTTCTTGGTGTTGAGGTTATTCGCGACAGCCCAGACTTGATTCTCTCACAGAAAAAGTATATTCTGGAGCTCCTACAGCGTGCAGGTCTATCAAATGCAAAATCGGTTCCGTCTCCCATGACTACTAATGCGCACCTTGCTCTAGGTGACAGTGCGCCCTTCACCGATCCAATTAAGTATCGTCAAATTGTGGGGGCCCTTCAGTATGTCACTCTTTCTCGTCCAGACATTGCTTATGCTATTAACAAGGTTTGTCAGTTCATGCACTCTCCAACAGACAATCAGTGGTCTGCAGTCAAGCGCATACTTCGTTATTTGTTAGGTACTGTTGAGTATGGTTTACGACTTGAATGCAAGTCTGGTATGCTTCTTCATGCATATTCTGACTCTACTTTCACCACACTGACTGGATTCTCCGATGCTGACTGGGCTGGTTGTCCCGATGATCGTCGATCCACGGGGGGATATGCTATCTATCTCGGGTCAAACCTTGTTTCATGGTCTGCACGTAAACAAAAGACTGTTTCTCGCTCCTCTAGGGAATCTGAATACAAGGCTCTTGCTGACACTGTTGCTGAACTTACTTGGCTTCAGGCCTTACTACGTGAGCTTCATGTTCCCCTTCAGACAGTACCTACTCTATGGTGTGATAATGTTGGTGCTATATACCTTTCTGCTAATCCTGTTTTCCATGCCCGAACAAAGCATGTTGAAATCGACTTCCACTTTGTCAGAGAAAAGGTTGCCCGTCGAAAGCTCTCCATACGGTTCATATCTACAGATGATCAAATTGCTGATGTCTTCACAAAGCCACTCTCGTTTACACGCTTTCTCCTTCTTAGATTCAAGCTACAGGTCGTTCCCCGGCCTTAGCTTGCGGGGGGATATTAGACATAGCTTATAGAGTAGAAGGACTAGAATGTAATTACTCTAAAGTAGATAGTAATCATTGTAATTAGTTTCTCTATATATACTTGCATTCTAATCCGTGTTTCACACATCAATATACATTAGATTACAAAGTCTATTGATTTGTATTTTTTATTTTTAGTTTCGTATTTGTTGTTTCGTTCGTACAGTTTCATATTTTACGTTCGTAATTGTTGTTTCATTTGTAATTTCAGTTTCATATTTTAAATATTTTTGTTTTAATCGTTTTATTAATATTTGAGTTTCATATTTTACGTTCATTATTTCAGTTTCTTATTTTACATTCGTAATTTCAGTTTCATATTTTAATTACTTTAGTTTTAATTGTTTTGTTAATAAAAATGAAATTATTTTAAAAAAAATTAAGAAAGCTGGAAATGTTTAGAAATGTGGGTATTTCCAAGTTAAAAAGGTGGGAAAGGTGGAGAGAGAAAATCTGACGTGGCGCTGAGATGTACATAAAGATGGATTTGGGAAAGGGGAGTACCCTTAGTGGTTGGAAACATAAAATTCACAGTGGAGGTTTAGGATTCAAACACCATACATTTCCTTAACCATGAGTTATCCGATTTAACTCTTTTACCTTAGTCATGGGACCGGAGGGTGGGCTAGGGATGTGCAAAATAACCGAACCCGAATAACCCACCCGAACCTTAATCGGGTTAAATGGGTCGGTTGTTTGGTTTTCGGGTTTCTTATTCGGTTTAAATGATACCCGAATAAGTAATTCGGTTCGGGGTTTACGGGTAAGAATAATGTTTATTCGGGTACCCGAATAACTCCTTTAATTTTTATTTGACATTTTGTAGATTTGTTTTAATTATAATTTGAATTGTTTATATATAGAATATAGATATCTACATACCCAATTTTGATACTCAAATTATTTAACCCGTTTATCCGAATTACCCAACTCAAGTAACCTGTTTAAACTACTTTGTAGATGATTTCATTTTTTTAACCAAAACCGAATAACCCATTTAACCCAAATTACCCAACCCGTTTAAACTGCTTTGTTGATGATTTCATTTTTTGTACCAAAACCAAATAACTCATTTAACCCAAACTGAATAACCCGATACTCATTTAACCCGAAACTGATTACCCTTCCCCTTATTTGGTTCGGGTTCGGCTAGCTAACCCACACGCTCAAAACCGAATAACCTGATAACCCAATACTCAATTAACCCGTCCGAATAATACGAGCTACCTTTTTTAATCATTACATCCACTGTTTCTATATATGAACGGGTTCTTTGTGAACTTTTACTGACAATGTGTGGGTCTTCTTTTTCTGTAGCCAATAAATATTTTTAATTTCAGAAACCTGTCATGTCAAATGGGTTTGTTTTCTTCAATTCAATATTAAATCAATATATTATAAATAGGATTAATATCGAAAAAAACCCTATAAAATTTCTTCAATTTATTGATCAAGTACTTAAACTATTGGGAGTATATGATTCCGTCAATCATTCCATAATTAGCATGCATAATTATTGTATATTGTATTTAGGAAATCATGAGTGTGTATATAGAGAATCATGGCTGTAACTAGGAGTCAACAACCTGTATTTTTTCTATATATTGGCTATTGGCCTAGGAACGCAACGGATCCATTTTCCTCTGAAAACTTACATGGTATCAGAGCCTTGAAAGCCTTTCTCGTTAAAACTAAACTATATATGTCAGGTCAAAAGTATGATGGTGGTAACAAGAAGAATGGTGAAAAAAAAATCTCTCCTTACTTCTTGTCATCAAATGATAATCCTGGGAACGTGATTACTCATGTTCAATTAAAGGAAGAAAACTATGAAGAATGGTCTCGTGCAATTAGAACAGCACTTCGAGCCTAGAAGAAACTTGTGTTCATCGACAGAAGAATAACGAAACCAGATGACCAATCTTCAGATCTAGACGATTGGTGGACTGTTAACTCCATGCTCGTTAGGTAGGTGCTCAATACAATCGATCCAAGCTTACGTTCTACCATTACACATATGGAGAACGTTAAGGACCTTTGGGAAGACATAAAACGAATATTTTCGATTGGGAATGGTCCACGTGTTCAACAACTAAGATCAGATCTTGCTAATTGCAAGCAATAAGGACATACCATTGTCGCTTATTATGGGCGATTGGATATGATATGGGACGAACTTATGAACTATGACCAGATACCTCTTTTTGTCAATGCTCTGGGTGTACTTGTAATATTGCTGCTCAACTTGAAAAAAGACGAGAAGATGAGCGAGTTCATCAATTTTTGATGGGCTTAGATGATGCAACCTATGGATCTATGCGGTCACATATTCTGAGCATAGAGCCTTTGCCTAATCTGAATCGGGTGTATGTTATGGCAGTCTAAGAAGAGCGGCTAAAAACTATTGTTAAATAATGTATAGTGTAGGGTCTCCTGTGTAAATATGTATTCTATATATTCTAATGAGATAAAGGCAATACCCCCATCGAGGGTTTCCACACACTTTAGCATGGTATCGAGCCTAACCCTAATTCTAAAAAATTAGGTTATTTTCTTTTTTCTTCCCTTGGCCTGAGAAAATCAGCTTCCGGCCGCCTACCTCCGGCCGCCTACACGCTTCCGCCCTCGGCTGCAACCCCTAGCCGCACACACACAGTCAGCGCCTCCCTCGGCTGCAACCCCTGTGCGCCGGCTTCCTCATCTGCGCCACTCCCCTGGAAACCCTACCTGAAAACCCTAGCCGCGGCTCCCCTTGCGCCGCCCAACTGCAACCGCCGCTGCTGTCACCTGGCCTGTGCGCCGCTGCTGTCACGTTTGCTGCGCCTCCGTCGCCACCAGGAAACCCTAGCCGCCGCTCTCCTCTTGCGGCTGCTCTCTCCATCGACAGCCGCCAGGAAACCCTAGCCGCCGCCCTTGCCTGCGGCTCCGCTTCCATTCTGCTGCTGCCGCCTCACGCTGCTGCTGTCTTGCCGGATTCATTGCACGTGGCTGCTGTCGACAACCGTCGCTGGCCGTTACTGCTGCTGCCGTCCGCCGTTGCTGGCCGCCGCATTTGCCCCTCTCTCCAAAACCTTTGTGAGTTCGTTCTTGTTTTTTATTTTTCGGTTATTTTTTATTATTTTCCATTTGCAACTATTATTATTAGACATGACTGGAAATATTCCACCAACCACAAATCCAACTGCTTCCCAACTTGTTTTTGCTATCGGTAATGTCTACCCTCAGTTTAGTTTCAAATTAACAACTGATGGGTCTCGCTATAAATTGTGGCGTCGTATTTTTACTGATGTATGTAAAGGGGCAAAAGTCATGGGTCATATTACTGGGAAATCCCAACCAACTAGTGTTGATGATGAGGATTGGGAGGCCATTGATTCTCGTATTAAATCATGGTTTTACTCCACATGTGAACCAAATCTCCTTAACCTCATTACAAAAGATAACTGCACTGCACACGACCTTTGGGAAGCCTTGGATGCTCATTTTTTAAATAATAAATTATCTCGTAGTCTCCAACTCCAAACCCTCTTTCGAAACACCAAAAAGGGTGCTCTTTCTATCACTGATTACTGTCACACACTAAAAGATATTGCTGACTCCCTTGCTGATGTTGACACTAAAATTACTGATCAGGATCTTGTCTTGCAAATTCTACAGAATTTACCCTCGTCCTATCAAAGTTTAATTGATGTCATCACACATACCAAACCCTTTCCCTCGTTTCTTGAAGCCAAAAACATGTTACTTTTGCATGAGTCTCGTGAAGACCAACCCGAACCTACCCTTGAAACCTCACCTTCCCTTACTACTGCTCTTTATTCCACGTCTACCAATAATAATAATGGCAAAGGAAAAAATAAAAATAATCGGGGAAACAGAAACACGGGACGGGTTGCATCTAAGGGTAACACGGGAGGGGGGTCTTTTAACAGCACTACTTCTGTTACAGGTTACTCTCGTGATGCAGGTCAATCAAGTGCCCCACCGGCTTTCAACAATCAACTTCTGCAGCTTCTTCAGAATGCACTACACCAGCAATCCCAGGCTTCTCAGTTTGGAAGTAATTATCGTCAGCCGGTGTCTTCTACACAAACTCATCCCGGGAATCACAATCCATCGGCACTATATGCAGCACCGCCTTCAGTGTCTCCTGCAGCTCCGCCTCAGTTCACCGATCTGGCAGCTCTCTTCAGTTCAATGTCCGTTCAGCAGCCTCAACAGCCTCAGGACAACAACTACTACATGGACACTGGTGCAAGCTCACACATGTCATTCAACCAAGGTAACTTACTTTCTCTTAAACCCTGTGGTAAGTCAAAAGTAATCATGGTTGGTAATGGTGCTTTACTCCCGGTTTCTTGCATTGGTGATACATTTCTTCCCTTATCACAAAATCACTTGGCACTGAAAAATGTACTTGTTTCTGATCAAATGGTTAAGAATCTCATTTCCGTGCGTAAGTTCACTGTTGATAACTGGGTTTCTGTTGACTTTGATCCTTTTGGTTTCTCCATAAAGGATCTTAATACAGGGCGTCTCCTTCATCGCTCGGACAGTACTGGGGATCTCTACCCCGTCCTTCAGCCTTCTCTGCCTTCCATGTCATCTGCCACCGCTATGGTTGCCGTGTCTCCTCAAGTGTGGCATCGTCGTCTTGGTCATCCGGGCACTACTGCTTTTAATTTTTTACGTTCTCGTAACTTCATTTCTTGTTCCAATGCAATGTTACCTACGTGTCATGCTTGTCAACTTGGTAAACATTGTCGTTTGTCCTTTTCCAAGTCTTTAACAAAGACTTCACGTATTTTTGAATTGGTTCATTCAGATTTGTGGACATCTCCTGTATCAAGTTTGAGTGGAGATCAATGGTGAGCACTTCTTGACATATTGAACACTCATAAATCTGGTACAATTGAAAGGCTCAATGGTAAGAAAATATTGTTTGGTGACTTGACTTGGATTATTGATACAGGAGCTTCCCATAACATGACTGGAACTTTAAATGTTTTAAGGGAAGTTCATGACATTTTTAAGGGAAGTTCATGACATTTCTTATTGTCCAGTAAAGATACCTAATGGTGATTTTGCAGCTGCTACGAAAGAAGGAACAACTTATTTGGGAAATAAAATAAAGTTGAATAATGTTTTGTTTGTGCCCAATTTGAACTGCAATTTGATTTGAGTATCACAACTGCTTGATGATTCCAACTTTATGTTATTCACTAAAAAGTTTTGTGTTCTCCAGGACGGAACTTCAAGGACGGTGATTGGTGCGGGTGAACAATACGGGGGGCTTTACTATCTTAAAGGAGCGGCTCTTGAACAAGTATTAAAGTGAGTGGACCGTCAATGTCTGATCTGTGGCATCAAAGAATGGGCCATCCCTCTAGTAAGGTTGTAGAGTTGCTTCCTGTATTGGTTCCAATAAATCTTGTGATATTTGTTTTAGAGTAAAACAAACTCGAGAAGTTTTCTCTTCTAGTAATGCCAAAGCAACCGACGCTTTTAAGTTAATTCATTGCGATTTATGGGGACCATATAAAACCAAGTCCTCTTGTGGTGCTACTTATTTTCTAACTATAGTCGATGATTTTTCATGTGGGATTTGGATTCAATTATTAAATGACAAACATGAGGTGAGCCAAGTAATTAAAAATTTCTTTGCTATGACACAACGACAATATAAAAAGGATATAAAAAATGTAAGAAGCGATAACGGAACTGAGTTTACGTGTTTGAAAAATTACTTTGAAAGCCATGGAATATTGTTTCAAACATCTTGTGTTGGGACTAAGGATGGGCAAAAATACCATTTTTCCCGTCCCGTACCGGTACCGTCCCGAACTCGTCTCGGTAGTGGTACCGATTAGCCGAAGCTGGTACGGTACTTGGGATCCATATATGACTTAAATTGGGAGTCGGGACTAGTTTGATTCAGGAATTCCTGGTACCGAATCGGGGTATAAATATTCATGTATTAAAAAATTTTAATTTAGTCCATATCATTTCCTAACTCCCAAATTATATGAAAAACTCATTTTAAATTTCAAGTTCTCATTCATCATCATTGACAAGCAATTATTTAACACTTATGAAACTGCCATCAGTTACATAAAACCGTTGCTAATTTTTTACTATGGGTTTTTTTGTGTTTTATTTTTAGTTTTGACATTTATAACACTATAAAAATTGTTACTAATTGGTATAAGAACTGTTACCAATTTTTTTTAGTATTGTATGTCATGTATTATATATTGTATATCGAACAATGGTACCAAACGGAACTAGTACCGATCCCGAATATCACAACTTGATACGGTACTCAGTATCATATTTTCGTTTGATTCGGGAGTTGGGATATCGGGATTCGAGACGGGTCGGTACGGTACTAGTCCCAAGCTCATCCCTGGTTGGGACATCTCAACAAAACCGTCGTGTAGAAAGAAAACACTTTCATATTCTTAACGTGGCAAGAGCTTTACGGTTTCAATCACACTTTCCAATTAAGTTTTGAGGAGAGTGCATCTTTGTTGTTGGGTATCTAATTAATCGAACACTGTCAGCTCTTTTACATGGGAAAACACTTTATGAAATTTTACATGGAAAACCTCCTTGTTACTCAAATATACGGATCTTTGGTTGTTATGCTATGCCCATAAGCAGCATCATGATAAAGACAAGTTTGCTAGCCGAAGTAGACAATGTATATTCAAAGGATATCCGTTTGGGAAGAAGGGTTGGCGTCTTTACGTTCTGGAAACAAATGAATTTTTTGTCTCTAGAGATGTTATATTTGCTGAAACAGAGTTTCCTTTTAGCACTGATGCTGCTTCCGGTGGAAACTCTGACAAAATATTTCGTCATTCTTCTATGGATGATGGTGATGAGACTCTCATTGATGATGTTGCACCAGACCTCACAAACTCTCATATGCCATCAGATTCGAGGACTATTAAACTCCGACCCTCCAGAAGTAAGGGGGTAGTGAAAGTGAGTTGCCTCAAACCAATGATGAACTTGGACCTGGTAAATGCCTTAAACAGCCCTCGACTCGTTTGCAGAATTGTGTTGCTTGTACCACTCGATGTAAAAGCCCCTCCGCATCCTCATCGGTCAACCTCCTCACCAAACTCAGGTACTCGTTATCCTATCTCTCATTATGTTGATAGCAATAAATTTCCTATAAAACATCGATGTTTTTTAGTGTCAGTCACATCGACAAATGAGGCAAGGACCTATGCAGAAGTAGCTTCTGATTCACGATGGCAAGATGCTATGCGACATGAGATTCAGGCTCTAGCAGCAAATGAGACATGGGCAATGGTTGTATAAGGTCAAGTTTAACTCGGATGGGACCATTGAGCGCTTTAAGGCTCGTTTGGTTATCCTTGGAAATAAGCAAGTGGAAGGACTTGATTTCAAAGAAACGTTTGTGCCTGTCGCAAAAATGGTTACTATTCGAACATTTCTTGCCGTAGCAGCTGCTCTGAAATGGGAATTACATCAAATGGATGTTCATAACACCTTTCTTCATGGAGATCTCGCTAAAGAAGTTTACATACGAAAATCTCTTTATGGATTGCGACAAGCACTTCCAAATTGGTTTGCCAACTGACAACCGCTTTAAAGAATTATGGATTTGTCCGGTCTCTGCAACAACCACACAAGAATCATTGAGATAGTGTTTTACGGGTTGTTCGTTACTTAACAGGCAATCCCGGACAATGCATTTTTCTTTAGGCTGGTAGTGATCTTCGACTATATGCATTTTATGACTCTGATTGGGCAAGTTGGGATACTGTTTTACGTGTTGTTCGTTACTTAACAGGCAATCCTGGACAAGGCATTTTTCTTTAGGCTGATAGTGATCTTCGACTATATGCATTTTATGACTCTGATTGGGCAAGTTGCCCATTGACTCGTCGTTCATTAACTGGGTATCTTGTCTTGTTAGGGAACTCAGCAATCTCGTGGAAAACAGAGAAACAACATATTGTATCTTGTTCATCCGCGGAAGATGAATATCGCTCTATGGCAACGACTACATGTGAACTAAAGTGGCCAAAGAAACTTCTTTCTCTAGGAATCCCGCATGGAAGACCGATGCAACTATATTGTGATAGTGAAGCTGCCATGCATATAGCTGCTAATCCGGTTTTTTCATGAGTGTACAAAACATATCGAAGTAGATTGTCATTTTGTACGTGATGAAATCGTAAAAGGAACTCTTACAACAACTTACGTGCATACAAAGAAACAACTTGCTCATATTTTCACTAAAGCACTCGGCAAGGAGCAATTTGACTACTTTCTTTACAAGTTGGGCATTTTAGATCTGCATGCTCCAACTTGAGGGGGGTATTGGGAATATATGATTCCGTCAATCATTCCATAATTAGTGTGCATAGTTATTGTATTGTATTTAGGAAATCATGAGTGTGTGTATATAGGTATTGTATTTAGGAAATCATGAGTGTGTGTATATAGGAAATCAGACACTGTAAATACCCATGTGGGAGTCATTTCTTTTGCATCCACCATTGATGGTAATCCCATTACCATCACCGAGGAGACTATACGACAAAATCTGCATCTGCAAGATGCCACAGGTATATCTGATCTCTCCCTTACTGCTTTACATGAAGGTCTGTTTGAAATAGGGTATAGGGGCCCAACAGATTCTTTTACCTTCTATAAAGCACATTTTGGTCCTAAATGGAAATATCTTGTCCATATTATTCAGCAATGTTTAAGCCCTAAAAGGACTGGTTGGTCTGAATTTTCTTCTAATATTGCCACTGCTCTAGTGTGCTTATCCACAGGCCAACAGTTCAATTTTTCTAACATGATTTTTCAAGGAATGTTAAGGCATCATGCCTTAAAGAATGAGAAATTTTTGATGTATCCACGATTTATGGCAGAAATAATTGCAAAATCTTGCAACTCTTTTAAAGTACATAAAAGGATACATGTTTCCCATAGGCACTCTTTACCTACTATTAAAAGACTTTTAAAACCAAGTGCCAATTTTCACAGTGTGGATGTCCCTTTGCCTCATGCAATGCAGGATGTCCATCCAAGAAACAGAGGAGAGGATCCTGAGCAGGCTCAACCCAATATCACTGTTTCACCCCCCGGAACCCCCTCCTCATGATACAAATACTACTTCTGCTCCTTCTACTATACATACCTCCCCAGCCCTATCACTAAAAATATATAAACGACAAAGGGCTGTAGGAGCTCCTTTCTCCTCAGTCCAATCCCCAGAGCCAAATAGCTCTATGCAAGAGGACACTCTTGCACAGAATATTGATAGGGAACCCATTAAGGACACTCCCACCCTCAATTTGGAGGTGAATATCCCATTTGAGGATGTTCATATGGGCTTTGTGGCTGGTGCTACTGATGTCTCTACACAAGGGGCCAACATCACTAAGACCACACCCATGGCAACAGAGGGTGTGCAAGCACCTTCTGGAAGTCCCCAGTACCAAGAACAAAGGGGCACAGATGTTTCTACTTCTGGAATTGATGCTAGTGATAGATCTCAAATCCCACTATCATTTAATGATCTTGAGGCTAGTGTGCAACTTATGGCATTGATGGATCAACAATTGAAACCTTTGTAGCTATTTTGGAACATTACAAGTCCATCATTGCTACACAGGGTTCACAAATCACTGCTCTGCAACAACTCACAACAGTCCAACAACAAAAACTTGCCCAGTTTCAGCTTGGGTTGAAGTTATATGGTAACAAGATTGTGCAGCTTGAGAAGATGGTTCAAACCCTACTAGCAAAGGTTATCGGTCCCCCTGATCAAACCAATGCATCCAAAAAGGGGGAGAATCAGGAGATCCCACTTCCAGTCCAAACAGCTTCAACTTCACCAACAACAGCTTCAGTTTCTAGGCTAACAGTCCCAACAGTTTCTCAAGTTGTTAGTCTAGATGCTCAAGTTGTTCCTATTAAGTCAAGTGGAGTGTTTATCAGAGAAGGTACTCAAGCTCCTACCCCGGCAGTTCAAGCCACAGTATCAGCTTCCACAGACAAGGGAAAGGGCATTCTGATTGAGCCTCCAAAGATCAAATTTATTTCTAAAGAAGCTCAGGTTGCTCATGATGCTGAATTGGCCAGAAGGTTGGCAGAAGAACAAGATCAAATCTTAGACCAGCAAGCCCAGGAACCAATGGGAGATGATGAAACCTTAGGAGATTACCTAAGAGGGTTTGGGGTCAAAGAAAGCCAGAAAAAGAGGAAAAGGCCAACAGGGCCTTCAAAGGCAGAACACAGAAGATTTTTGATCAATTTCTCTACAACAGCTGGTGTGTCTAAGGTCATTGCTCAATCCTCGTCAACAGAGAAGCTTCAGGCTTTATATGACAGAGAAAAAGAAAAAGCTTCCAAAGCCTCTCAACAAGTCCAAGATCCACAAGACCTCTCTCAAACTGTTGCTGATGCTCCTCAACCTGAAACTATCCAACAAGCAAAGTTTGATCAAGTAAAGAGAGTGTTGTTTGACCAACAATTGCAAAAGGCTATGGAGATTGAAAAGACCCTTCATCAGTATGACTTCTCCAAACCTCAAATTACTTACTGGTATGCCAAGTCAATGGATGACATTGATTTAGTATATCATTTTGTAATCAAAAGAGAAGCTGGTCCAGAGGAAGAGTACAAGAGCCTAATCCATCTGGTTCGAAGAATGACTAGAGATGAGCTGACACAGATGCATAATCTTGGGACTGCCAGTCATTCTAGGTCACCAATAGTATGGGTTCAGTCCAATTTAAAAGATCTTAGGAGCATTTTTGATCTAGAATCCACCAGAGTGGATATAGAAGCTGCCAAGGAAATGAAGATTGTACAGGTTGATTTATATGCAAAATCTATGACATATAGACTCAAGCTTGCAGACAGATCCAGCAGATTCTACAATTTTGAATTCCTTGATTTGCCAAAAGCATGGCTACTCCAAATGAGCTCTATAAAGATTGAATGTGATAAAGAGGAGTTAAAGAGAGAACTCATAAAAGCTATAAGGCAGAAACTTTCACAGTTGTAAGTTTTTGGATGCCTTAGTTTGTATATAACAGTCTTACTTTGTTTTATTTCCTTATTTGTATAGAAACTTAAAGTCTTGTGTAAAGAATTTAAGTTAGGGGGAGATTGTTGGGAAATAATCTAAGTATGTCAAGCTATTAGTTAGATTTCTCAAGCTGTTAGTAGTATTTCTGTGTAATTACAAAGTTGGAGCTGCCAATTCAATAAACTCAAGCTGCTAGTTCAAAAGTTCAAGCTTCCATAGTTAAAAGTTCAAGCTGTTCAAAAGATTGACAACAGAAAGTGCTAAAATTCAGGAAGTGATATATATTTCAAGATTTGAAGATCTTCCAAGCATATCTACTACCAGAGAAATCAGAGTCCGTCAAGGAAACAAATCAGAAGGCTATAAATATAGATAGACTAGGTCTTTCAAATTGTAAGGTGTGTGTAAGTTTGTAATCGTGGTGCTAAAGTTTTTCATTGTAATTGCATTCTGATAAGTTTCTCAAGCCTCTAAGGTTGTAAAACCCTAAGAACAATCTGTGTTCTTCGTCTAATCAAAACAGATTAGAGGTGATTGTAATCAAAGATTTTGGCCATATAAAGGTTCTGATATTGATTATGCTTATTTGAATATCTGTTTTTTATTGTTCTGAAAGTTTTCTTAAAATAGTTAAGTGTTATTCCGCAAACTTCTAAATTGGACTTTGATTCAAAATAAGGTTATTGGTTTAAACTCTGATCTATTAAACCCAGTTAATCTTAGGAGATTTTGATCTTGACACGCAATCAAAACATACCACTGGTGACTTAGGACAATTCACACGTCGATGCCCAAACTACCCACAATGATGACAAGCAGGACCCCATACACTGCCCCGAATGTCATTTCCCACACCTCTGACAATCTCTCTGTGACTGTGACTGTGCCTGAGACTGTGATCGTGATCCGACGGGAAGCTGATGAAGCTACCTGTCTCGTAGAGCCCTGAAATCAGCCACCCTGTCCCTACTGGTTTAGTCTTTGGTGATGAGAAAATCCAGATGAGAATCCCGTTGAACGGGACTAAAACTGCTGTGGGCTGTCAAATCTACCCCTCTTAGCTGAAGGTAGGAGCATGCACGAAGAAATCGACCTCTGCATATCTCCCTCGCGCTTTCGCACACTCGTTGCTGCCTCTTCTATCGTCAGAAATTTTTGCACTATCACAAACTCTCATATTCCCTGTCGAAGACCATCAACAAACCTATCAATCTTTCGTTCCTCGTTTATCGCATACCTTGTTGCAAACTTAGATTTCTCTCTGAACACTGCCTCATATTCGGTAACTGGCATCTCCCCATGCTCAAGCGCTAAAAACTCTTTCTCCAATTGTTTCACCATATTAGTCGGACAATATTGTTCATTGAATCTTCGGGTAAATGGATCCCACGTCATAGATTGGATCAAATCAAATCTCACTGCCCTCTCGATATTCAACCACCAGGTACCAGCTCACTCTACTAACATACCCGCGATGTAGGTAACTCTGTCAGAATCCCAGCAATGACTCAGACGAAAAGCACGCTCCATGCACTCAATCCACTCCAGAGCCTATATTGGCTCAGTCTCTCCTGCAAACTCTTTGGCTCCACAGCCTATGAAGTTCTTGAATGATGTTCTCTCAGATTTTCCAGCTTCAGTACCAGACCCAGTTTTCTTTTCGCCGGTCGAAGGGGTCTTATGCTCATTTTCCCCATTACCAGACTTAGATGCCGCTATCAATTGCTTTATCTCGTGTAAGTCACGCTGATTCTCCATCCGTCCTTCTGCCAAGGCATGACGCACATACCTTGTCACATACTTCATGATACGATTCTCCTGTGCCATGATTGTGTCTACCTCCTCATCATCATCTTGCTCATCCTCAGTGTTCTCGTTCACATTCATGTTTTCGTTCACCCGGCTTTGACTATCGTCCTCTTCGACGATGGGCCTGAAATTTGGAGTTTCATGCATTTGATTTATTCTCTTTATCAAGTTAACACTAATAATCATATAAGCTCTTAGATATCTCTCTCTGGTATAGTTTTATAATTCACGTATCCATAACTTGAGTTATAATTATCAATCAATTCCGTTGTTATGGGTACATTCATATTTATAAGCACATATTTCCTATATTACCCCTACCCAAGTCCAATGGGTTCTTAAAAGGCCATATATCCCGTATTAGTCATCACTTATTCTACCAGTGATCATGCAAATCCTAAGGTTTAAGACTAAGTACCTAACAGATACTTAATTCACTTAAACCAAACCTGGCTCTGATATTGAAACACCCGTCCTAAATTCTATCTAACGATTACAGATCTCTACGTTATAAGAACCTCAAAATACGGGATAATTAAAATTTTTCTCAACGGATAATATATATTGCAAACAACTATCCAAAAACATCATCAGAGTATGCTTACAAGATCAGAGTATTGATATTACATGCTAAATCTTAATTAATAAAGTCTATGGATCTATCCGATCCCAAAAGTATCATAATAAAACTAAGGCTTGAGCATCTCGAAAGAATCTCTATCTCTTCAACACGTAGTTCAATATCAATGGTGAGAACTTTGACCCATAGTGGCGTTACACTTATCGGCAGGACCTGTAAAATATAAGTCCCCCAACGGGGTAAGAATTCGCCTAGCGAGTAACAAATTTAAAAACACAACAAACACATATAACAAGGGTAGAATAATTGTTAGACATAAATACTACATACTACAGTTCCGGCTCGCCCGGAATAATTCACGGCTCGCCCGTGGAGACAAAACTAGGCATGCGGCTCGCCCGACATGCTAGCGCACCGACTCGCTCGGTGTGTGTTTTGCCACACGAAGTAGCATAACACTGTCATAGATATCTCATATTATCATAGCAAGATATCAGAATTCTCATGCCAATCATAATAAGTCAAATAGTAAATTCAAGTAGTCACATATGAATATTATGCATTTAAATAAGTTACTCACATAGTCTGCAAATCAACACGTTCCATTGTTTGCCTCAATCTTGAAGTTCGGTATAAACTCTAACAATAATATTCAAGCTCTAGACAAAGCCCAACACAACACTACTATAGTCTTGATACCATAATATCAAATTTTGCTATTAATATTTAACCATCTTACGATATTTGTTTAATTTAGTCCATTCCGTTTGCATCCAATATTGACGTTTATTATTAACAAAAGTTATTTTGACCTTTGAATTTAATTTATAAAATAAGGGTCTCAATTAATATAAGTTCCTCTTATAGAAATTTAGTTTAATATTCACATTAACTATCCGCGTTTATTTACTATATAATCTCAAAATAAATTAATAATTTAATACAACTCAATTTGAATATTTAGTAGTCTCTCAATCATAATTTAATTATATTAACCCATGACTAAAGCAAGATGAATCATCCTACGTGTATTTTAGTTAGTGAAGACCTAAAAGATAAATAATTTAATTATTTAGTTTCACCACTTATATTAGTCCTTACTAATGTAAATAAACTCAATCCAAGATACTAGTGGCATCCCAAACCAATAATAGTGCAACCCTTCTAATTTATTTATTTTTTTTCTAAGCCCAAACTAAATAAATATAGCAACCCATTAATCTAGCTTCAGCCCAAACTTATTAAATTAAAATAGCACAAATCTCTTTTAATTATAAGACCTAAATCTCACTTTAATTAAAAGGCCCCAATCTGATTTTTATTTAAAAGATCCAAATCTGATTTTTATTTAAAAGGCCCAATTATAATTTTTTTTATTAAAAGAAAGTCCAATTCTCGTTTAGGGTGTTATGCTTATATGTCTGTGTTGTGAGGCAGTAAAAGAAAGAGATGGACAGAGGGCAGCAGACGGACAGAGGGTAGCAGACAGACGGCCGGCCGGCGGCCACCGTCGCCGCCGCTGCCGGTCGGAATCCGACAACCAACCACCATAGCCCCTTTTTTTATTTTTTTCTTTCTTTTTTTTATCTTTGTTCCATTTAATCCATATATTTTACAAAAGTCAAACCATACAAATCTTTCTTGACAAATCTTAAATTCTCATTTTCTTTTTTTATATCTCTATCCAATCCATGAAATATCATGGTAAACTCAATGCTAAACTAGTATTCAAGATTGCTTGATGTTTAAAAGGTTATTCCAAGGTTCTCCACAAATTTTGGAGAAACTCCATTAATGGAGTTCAATGTCTACAAGGAAGATGATGATGAAAATGTTGAACAAGTGATTTTATTTACAGAAAATAAATTCTTTGAAAGATTTATTTTGTTGATTATTTACTCCATGGAATTTATAAATCAAGAAAAGGAGGTGTTAATTACCTTAAGATAATAGATGGAAAATAAATGGAGGGGATGAAGCTCCTCCTTCAAGACTCAAACTCCAACCCTCACTCACTCTCCAGCAACCTTTCTTTTAAGTTCAAATATTGATTTTGGCAATGGAATTGTGAGTTTAGAAGGTTGGATTATATAGAGGATGATTATGGACAAAAATGAGCAATTTTCTTACAAAGGAAAGCTTTCATTGGCTTAGCCAAGAGATAGTGAAAATGTCATGCTCCATGTCCCCAAGAGAAGACAAAAAAAAAATCAAATATTTCTAAAAAGTTTTAAAGTCAATTTCTTAAATAAGTCATCAAACTTTTTATTCTATCAATTTAGGCATTTAACTTTCTATTCCTATTTCACATTTTGAATACTTTTAATGATTCATCACACTAATATGTAAATGAATTTTGGGATGTTACAAAAATGTAGGCAATAAAAAGGTAAAAAGTAGTCGTAAAATGTGAATGAAAAGGATAATTTTCAAAGATTAGTTGGACGATTAATGTATTTATCTCATACTCGTCCAGACATTTCATTCGCCATAAGTATGGTTCGCCAATTCATGCATTCACCAGGGAAGGAACACTTTGAAGCTACCTATGGAATCTTAAGTTGCTTGAAAGGAACCCCAGGAAAAGGAGCGTTGTTTAGAAAACAGAATAATATGAAAATAGAAGTTTATACTGATGCTAATTGGGTCGGGAATAATTATGATAGACAATCAAGATCTGGTTACTGCTCCTTTGTTGGAGGTAATCTTGTCACCTGGAGAAGTAAATAACAGAACAGAATGTTGTGGCAAGAAGCAGCGTTGAGGCAGAATATAGATCCCTTGCACACGGCATTTGTGAGGCAATATAGATCAAGAGATTCTTAGAAGACTTAAAGATCTCTTTCGCCACCCCTATGAAAGTATATTGTGACAACATAGTCGCCATTTCAATAGCACATTATCCAGTCCTACGTGATAGAACTAAGCATGTTGAAGTAGACAGACACTTCAGCAAGGAGAAGCTTGAAAATGGTCTAATTTGCATTCCTTATCTACCAATTACTCAACAAACAGCCGATGTTCTCACCAAAGGTCTACCTAAGAAGCAACATGATTTTTTAGTCGGCAAGCTGGGTATGGATATATTTATAAGCCAACTTGAGGGGGAGTGTGGAAATATTCAGTAAAGCTGTAAGATTTTATGTAAATAGAGTAGGTAATATTATTCCTTAATTAAAGATTAGATTGCTAGAATCATGGGATTTGAATAGGATAATTGATTTTGTACAGCACATTCTTCATGTATAGCTCCCTTGTAACCCTGTATATTTCGTATATTGTTTATAAAAGAAGGGACTTTTCTGCCTTTATTGTTTATATATATATATATATATATATATATATATATATATATAGAGAGAGGGGGGGGGGGTTCAACGGAAAACCGATGTGCACCGGAAAACTTCGGAAACTCCTTAGGGAAGTTGATCTTGGTGCAAAGCAGCTAAAAATGGCGGTGGCAGGATTGTAATAATGTGCAACTTTGGTAAATGTTCGTGCAGCTAATTTTGGGCGCGGAAGGGCAAAATCGTCCAAAAGATGTTCACGGTTTTTGGATACAAAAACACCACCTAACTTAATGAAACCGTCCCTCTCTCTCCTTCCGTTTTTTATGCACCGATAACCCAAAAAAATTTGAATTCGATTTTGTTCCTATAATCTTGAAAGGAAACCCCAAAATTTCGGGTTTGTTTTAATAAAGATTTACTCTATGGATGTAGATGCATCATCGTCGAGGAAGAAGGCAAAAACAAAGCAGCAGGTAGGGTTTTCACATAGTTGAAGCATGATTTTTTTGATTTTTTCAGTGCATCTGAAAAACCTAAAAAATTTTGAGGGATGCTCTGCTTCTGATACCCTAACTTGTTTGTTCTTCGGATGATGAATGGTGCAGGAACCCACTTGAAAAAGCAGCAGGATACAGTTAAAGTCATTGTTCACCAACACGTTTGAGGACCCTTTGACTGTATCCGACGACGAAGGCTCGTCTTCGTGGGAAACATTAACAATGTCGGACATGGAGAGGGATATGGCATCAAAATCAGGTATACATTGGGTTTCATCTGATGTTGATGCATGTTTTTGTTGTTGCTTCGACAGATGCATCAGCATGTGTGTGGGATAATGCATCTATGGGTGCTTCGTTAATACGTCTTAATTAGGAATTAAAATGCATTTTTGTGTTGTGTTACTACATTTATACAATTGTGAATCCACGTATAAGCAAAATGTGAAGTAATTTTTGCTTGGTATAAACTGATGCATAATGTTGTAGTTGGTGCAGGGTGGTTGTTTTTATGTATGTTGGCTTTTCGATCTTGATTTTACAGGTGCATCAATATGAGTGTGAGATAATGCATTTAGGGGTGTCTTAGTTGATAGGTCTTAAGTAGGAATGAAAATGCACTTTTGTGTTGTGTTGCTACATTTTTACAGTTGTGAATCAACGTATAAGAAACAGTGAGGTACTTGGTGTTGAGTATAAGATGATGCATACTAACATAGTTTGTGCAGGGGGTATGTTTTATGTGTATAATGTAATTGATTTTGATTTTACAAATGCATCAAAATCAGAATGATTTTTGGAATTGATAATCATGAAATCAGGAAGGTTGAGAGATTTTAGGATACCATAATTAAAAAAATCAGATTTAAAATATATTAGATAATGTATCATTTGCAATACCCGCAAAATGCCATTGATTATTGTTTTGATGCATGGGCGGGTGCCAGTGGTGCAGCGTGAGTTTCCCAGAGTTTTCCGGTGCACATCGGTTTTCCATTGAACCCACCCCTATATATATATATATATACATACATATATATATATATATATATATATATATATATGTGTGTGTGTGTGTGTGTGTGTGTGTGGTTTGGATCATTGCAGAACTTTAACCTTAATTTATTGCAGAATTATAGAACCAATCTAAACCATTGGATTATGATATAACACTAGGGATAAGATGGTAATTATGCAGTTAACATTGAATTAATAATAGTCCACCAAGTTTGACTGCCCACTTTGACCATTTTTTACTCTTTTAATATCGAATGTACATGAAGTGTTGCATATATATGATATATAGTATTACTTCGACATTGAATATGCGATATAAACTGTAATTCGACATTGAATGAATACGATACAATATACTGAATGGTCTTCTGGGGTAAAAAAATATTTACGAAAAATAAACACGTAAATTTTTTTTGAAAAAAAAAATATTTCATGACCGTTCTCGTTAAATATTTACGAAAAATAAACACGTAAATTTTTTTTGAAAAAAATATATCATGACCGTTCTCGTTAAATCCACCAACTTTGACTACTAATTTTGACCATTATTTTGGTTCTGTTAATATTGAATGTATATGTAGTGTTGCATATATGATATATAGTATACTTCGACGTTGAATATACGTTATCAAGTGTTCCTTCGACATTAATGATCTCGCCATGCTATATTGCTATATTGCATCATAGTCTGGGTAAAAAAAAAATTTAGGAAAAATAAACACGTAAAATTTTTTCAAAAAAAAAAAATAGATCATGACCGGTCTCGTTTTAAATAGTATAAAATTCTCATATTTATGGTATAATTTTTTTGATTTAAATAAAATCATATTAATGTTATTTTAATTTATAGAAAAAGGATATATATTTTGCTAATGTCAATCTTTTTGCTATTTTCAATATTTTCCTGTTTTACCTTGAATTAAAATATCACTAATACCAATCTTTTTTCACTAATTCCAAACTTGATTGTTTTAATAAAGACCATTAGATTAATCTAATCTATGAACGATATTGGTTCTACAGTTGTACACTAAAATTAGGTTCTGTAATGATCTCATATATATATATATATATATATATATATATATATATATATATATATATATATATATATATATATATATATATATATATATATATATATATATAGATCTCGTGAGAAGGTTCTTTAATATGAGAAGATGAGAAGGAATCATGATCATCCATCTAATCTCATCATACTATGCACCTTACCGTATCAATTTATATACATGCATTCCTCAAATATCACTCTATAATCATCGCTTATAATTGATACACTTTCCAAATAAATCAAATTTTATTTATGTTATTTTTAGTTGTATACGTAAAATATAATTGGGTTAAAGTCATACAAATGTATGTTACTTTTCTGAAATTACTCAAATGACTACTCTAGTTATTTTTTTATCCCATTGGTACTTGTACTTCAAATTTTTTTTGTTGAGATGATATTTTGATTACCGGTTCTACATGTAATGATCTTATATTTGTGTTTTTAGAAGTATGAAAAGGATCAATATGCTTATGTGGATTTTCTAAATTATTTATATTGATCAAAATCCACGTAAATCCACGTTGTACTCCAGAATATCTTGTCGATATGGTACGTGTAACCAGTAACTATGTTGTTGATATGGTAAATTCACGTAAACATCATTTCATTAAAAACCTGCTAC